>OW240923.1:31963912-31998912 GCA_933207985.1 Pelobates cultripes | reverse complement strand
TACTTTTTACTGTTTTTAAACACAAATATTTGTGTTCAGCAAAGTCTCCCGAGTACAACAGTACCCCTCATGTACAGGTTTTATGGTGTTTTCAAAAGTTACAGCGTCAAATATAAGGCTTGCGTTTCATTTTTTTCACATTAAAATTCGCCAGATTGGTTACGGTGCCTTTGAGACCCTATGGTAGCCCAAGAATGAAAATTACCCCTATGATGGCATACCATTTGCAATAGTAGACAACCCAAGGTATTGCAAACAGGGGTATGTCCAGTCTTTTTTAGTAGCCACTTAGTCACAAACACTGGCCAAAATTGGCATTTTTTGCATTTTTCACACAAACAAATACTAACGCTAACTTTGGCCAGTGTTTGTGACCAAATGGCTACTAAAAAAGACTGGACATACCCCATTTGCAATACCTTGGGTTGTCTACTATTGCAAATGGTATGCCATTATGGGTGTAAATTTCATTCCTGGACTACTATACAGTCCCAAAGGCAACGTAACCAATCTGGCGAATTTCAATTTCAAATGTAACGTGCTATATTTGACCCTGTAACTTCCCAAAACACCATAAAACCTGTACATAGGGGGTACTGTTTTACACGTGAGACTTTGCTGAATACAAATATGTGTATTTTATTGCAGTAAAAGCAAACAGTATTATGACATTGACAGTTAAAATGTCATGTAGAACTAAAAAAATCAAAAAAATCTTATTTTCTCCCATTTTTTTCATATTAAATTATGTTTCATAGCTAAATATTTGATATTAAATGAAAGCCCTGTTTCCCCTGCATAAAATTATATATAATAAGGGTGGGTGCATTTAATATGAAAGAGGTGAATTACGGCTGGACAGACATGTAGCGCAAATCCCAGGTTTTATTTACATTTTGTTTCGTTCACAACGTGTACATTTGGCTCCGTCCTTAAGGGGTTAATCTGCATTTTATATAAATGTTGTTTTTTACTGCAGCACCACTGCTAAGAAATGCATATTCCGGGTGTGCCCCAATCCCCACCTTTTTTTAGGTGTTTGGTTGTGTTCATCGCATTACTGGCTCAACCATAAGATGGCACATGTAGCTGCCTTAGTGGAGAACAGACATTTCATGTAGTGTGGCCGCAGGGACCATGGTAGAGGATCTTCTATATCCTCTACCTAGTCTGGCAAGAAGCTGTTCGCTGGGAGCAACGAACCGCTTCCTGTGAGAGTCCTGTAAGACTGGATAGAGGATACAAAAGATCCTATGGTCTGCGCAGCCACGTTACATTGAGCTAAGCAGGCAGAGGAGAAGTAATGGGGAGGAAGATAGACACAAAAGGGTCTGGGGAAGATGACAAAGAGAAACTCAAAAAGAATAGGGAAGGGAAGTATGAGACACTCAGAGGTGCTGGGAAGGGGAAAAAGAGACATGCAAATGTGCTGGGGAGAGAAAGAGAAACAAAGGGCTGAGGAGGAAAGAGACATACAAAGGTGGTGGGAAGACACACAGAGGGACTGGGAAGACACACAAAGGGGGCTGAAAGGAGAAGGAGACACACAAAGGGGCTGGGGAGAAAGAGACATACAAAGGGGGGGTAACACAAAGAGCGGGAAGTAAGATACACACAAAAGGTCTTAAGGGAGGTAAGAGACACATAGGGGCTGGGGGTAAGTAAGAGGTGCACAAAGGGGCAGAGTAAAGTAAAAGCCACACAAAGGGGGAAAGTAAGAGACGCATGATGTTGTAAGAAACAAACACTTGGGAGCTGTAAGACACACAAAGGGGAAAAATGGGGGATAAGATACACTAAACAGTGAAAGTAAGACACAAAAAAGGGGTAAGGTAAAATATAAAGGGTAAGACATTCAAAAGTCGTGGTTAAAGGACCACTATAGTGCCAGGAAAAGAAACTCGTTTTCCTGGCTCTATAGGGTCTTTGGGTGTCAGTGTTGCGGATTTTGACAATCTGTGTTTGGGTGTCAATTTAGGGGTGTCACTGTTGAGGATTTTTAGAATCAGTGTTTGGGTGTCAGTCTAGGTTTGTTGTGGTGTCAGTGTTTGAGTGTTGGGGATTTCGGGAATCCGTGTTTAGGTGTCAGTGTTTGGATTTAAGTGTAGGTTTGTTTGGGTGTCAGTTTAGGGGTGTCAGTGTTTGGGATTTTGACAATCTGTTTGGGTGTCAGTTTAGGGGTGTCAGTGTTGCGGATTTTGACAATCTGTTTGGGTCAGTGTTGCGGATTTTGACAATCTGTGTTTGGGTGTCAATTTAGGGGTGTCACTGTTGAGGATTTTTAGAATCAGTGTTTGGGTGTCAGTCTAGGTTTGTTGTGGTGTCAGTGTTTGAGTGTTGGGGATTTCGGGAATCCGTGTTTAGGTGTCAGTGTTTGGATTTAAGTGTAGGTTTGTTTGGGTGTCAGTTTAGGGGTGTCAGTGTCAGTGTAGGTGTGTCAGTGTTTGTGATAATCTGTTTTGTGTCCGTGTCAGTTTAGGGGTGTCAGTGTCAATCTGTTTGGGTGTCAGTGTTAGTGTCAGTTTAGGGGTGTCAGTGTTAGTTTAAGGGTGTCAGTGTTTGTGATAATCTGTTTGTGTGTCCGTGTCAGTTTAGGGGTGTCAGTGTCAATCTGTTTGGGTGTCAGTGTTAGTGTCAGTTTAGGGGTGCTGCGTTGGGTTTAGGGGTGTCAGTGTCAATTGTTTGGGTGTCAGTTTAGGGGTGTGCGGCCGTGTTAGTTTAGGGGTGTCAGTGTTAGTTTAGGGTGTCAGTGTCAATCTGTTTGGGTGTCAGTCAGTGTAAGTGTCAGTGCCAGTTTTAGGGGTGTCAGTGTTGTTTAGTGTCAGTGTTTGTGATACCCGTTTGTGTGTCTCGTGCCAGTTTAGGGTGTCAGTGCTGGCCTGTTTGGGTGTCAGTGTTAGTGTCAGTTTAGGGGTGTAAGTGTTAGTTTAGGGGTGTCAGTGTTAGTTTAGGGGTGTCAGTGTCAATCTGTTTGGGTGTCAGTTTAGGGGTGTAAGTGTCAGTGTTAGTTTAGGGGTGTCAGTGTTAGTTTAGGGGTGTCAGTGTCAATCTGTTTGGGTGTCAGTGTTAGTGTCAGTTTAGGGGTGTAAGTGTCAGTGTCAGTTTAGGGGTGTCAGAGTTTGTGATAATCTGTTTGGGTGTCAGTATAGGGGTGTTTGTGTGTCCGTGTTGGCTAATTGATAATGTTTCGATGATATAATGGTGATATGATATAATCCGGCTCGGTCAATGCAGTTGTTGCCTAACAGACAGACAGCGACATCCTGTTAGCCTGTTCGGTGTCAATAAAGTTTATTGCACGCGCGAAGCATTCTGGGACAGTCAGAAGGAAGGTGGCCGCGCGAACCAGCGATTGATGCCAGGTGGGAGATTACAGCATGGAAATCCGGGGACACAGAGACAGACAGAGGCAGGGAGAGTGCCACACTGAGAGACAGGCAGGGAGAGTGCCACACTGAGAGGCAGGGAGAGTGCCACACTGAGAGGCAGGGAGAGTGCCACACTGAGAGACAGGCAGGGAGAGTGCCCCACGGAGAGACAGGCAGGGAGAGTGCCCCATTGAGAGACATGCAGGGAGAGTGCCACACTGAGAGACAGGCAGGAACAGTGCTCCACTGAGAGACATGCAGGGAGAGTGCCCCATTGAGAGACATGCAGGGAGAATGCCACACTGAGAGACAGGCAGGGAGAGTGCCCCACGGAGAGACAGGCAGGGAGAGTGCCCCCACTGATAGACAGGCAGGGAGAGTGCCCCACTGAGAGACAGGCAGGGAGAATGCTCCATTGAGAGACAGGCAGGGAGAATGCTCCATTGAGAGACAGGCAGGGAGAATGCCCCATTGAGAGACAGGCAGGGAGAGTGCCCCATTGAGAGACAGGCAGGAAGCGTGCCCCATTGAGAGACAGGCAGGGAGAGTGCACCATTGAGAGACAGGCAGGAAGCATGCCCCATTGAGAGACAGGCAGGGAGAGTGCCCCATTGAGAGACAGGCAGGAAGCGTGCCCCATTGAGAGACAGGCAGGAAGCGTGCCCCATTGAGAGACAGACAGGGAGAGTGCCCCATTGAGAGACAGGCAGGGAGAGTGCCCCATTGAGAGACAGGCAGGGAGAGTGCCCCATTGAGAGAACAGGCAGGGAGAATGCCATAGTGAGATGGTTGGGCAAAGAGGGGGCAGACAGACAGGGGGAGTTCCACAGTGAGAGAAGGGCAGACTGGCAAGGAAAGGGCCCCAGGGTGGGTGCCACAATGAGAGGGAGGCTGGCAGGGAGAATGCCATAGTGAGATGGGTGGGCACAGAGGGGGCAGACAGAGAGAGTTCCACAGTAAGAGAAGGGCAAGGATAGCGCCCCAATAAAAAAAAATGTGGGGGGCATACAAACAGAGAGAATTCCCCCAATGAGTGAGAGAGGACCGAGCGAATGCCACCAATGGAGGGTGGGGGGCAGACGGAGAATGCCACCAATCGGAAGGGGGACAAAGACAGAAAGAATGCCTAAAGGGGATCTTTGCCAATGTGTAGCAATAGGTGAAGCTTCAGAAAAGTTCAATATCTGTTGTAAGCTACTTTACCCAGAGTCCACCAGTCACAAGAATCCCACAACAGACATGGACAGTAAAAGACAAAATATAAATAAAGTCTGGGTGTGTGGGAGTATAATCATTATAACACATGGAGCCAAGGAATGACTTTAAGAAAGAATTGTGTGCATATAGGCAAATACCAGAAGAGCCTTTTTTCCCCCCAGTCAGTCTTATTGACTTGTTTTGCTGTGTTAGGTATTTCTCAAGGTAAACATTATTTATTATGTGTCCATGGTTTAGTCTTCTTGATCACGCTATTTATTTTTTGTATTAAAACCAATGCTGTGGCCCTTGTGTCTTACTAAATGTTTTCTTCGCCGCAGCTCTTTAACAGCCATGGACGGGGAAGGGTTTGGAGAGCTGCTGCAGCAAGCAGAGCAACTCAATGCAGAGACTGAGGGAGTTACAGAGCTTCCCCATGTGGAAAGAAATCTTCAGGAGATCCAGCAGGCTGGAGAGAGGCTGCGCTCCAGGAACATGACCCGCACCTCACAGGAATCTGCTAACGTCAAAGCGTAAGCATGCAAAATCGGCATTGTGAATAAGAACGCCTTTCCTGGGGCTGCTAATTGTCATTTCTAGTCACAGTTACTATAGTTACTGAACACGGAATCTTACTTTCCCGCATTGGGGATTACAAATGCAGGAGACGTGGTATTTGGGCCGCAAGGGTACAAAGCTTGGGATCCGAAACTGGAAAGAGGTCATCACGAATGTATCAAGCAACCAAATTGAATACATACATTTAATTGTAGTAAAATAAAACCTTATAAAATTGTATGTCCGCAAATGGCAGTCACAAACCGACCAGGAATAACTGTAATAAAAATAATGTAACAAAGGGACGAAATCTGCAGACAGGCCTTCCTAAATGGAGTGTCAGTCTGGTGTGCGTGTCACTCAGGGCTGCCCATGCCTATTGCATTGTTAAAGCACTATCACACAGACTCAGCACAGAGTTAAGTTGTGCGGTGTGAGAACGTATTGACATAGGAAATGAACTCCAAATCCCAGACTGTTGGGAGTGTAACGAAAACTAGGTAGTCTGATGCCCATCTTAAAATCCAGACTTGTCCCGATACGCTGTCCTTCCCTTCTCCAGTTACCCCAGGAATCACCACATCTTCCAGACAGGTATCAATCCCTCTGCCTCCACGGTCTACCAAAACTACCTTTATTACTACTTGCAGCTCACAGGCAAAGTAGATCTTTGCTTTAAGGTTTCTAGGAGCAGGGAATAGTGCTGCTGGAAAGCAGGTACTAAAATTAAAATTCTGCTTCTGGAATCTTTTAAAATGACCAGACAAAACACACAGTTCCTAATGGAATTACTACATAGTGTTTTATTTCTACCAAGAACTAATCCCTGTCCATATTACATTAGACTTATGGTGACACCCAAGAAATAACACATGCAACATACTTATATAGAGAATCATATAGACAGCCACATATCATAATAAAATATAACACTGCAAAGGAGGGCAACACAGGTATTAGAAATTATAATATTCTGTCTACTTTGCCATGATATGCAAAATATATTCAAACATATTGATGAGTAGGAACATACAACCAGTAGATGGTGCTGTGACACACAATATCCCTCTGGATGACCATGGTTTTGTTACAGGGAGGTAGGCTGCATTGTTGTGAACTGACAGCAGCATTGCAAAACGCAGTAAAAAATAAATAAATAATTCTGTGACTCTTTGTGAGGTGGAGAATAGTCCTTCTTCCCAAAGTTTGCTATTATGTATTCAGTTTGTTAAGAAATGTGTTGTATTTGATGTGGATGGTGTGGATCTTGGTATATAGACTTTAGCAGGGCAGGGTTTTTTGATTGTTAAGATAGAGATTAAACCGTGTCTTGTTTACAGGTCTGTTCTCCTGGGCTCCAGAGGTCTGGACATTTCTCACATTTCACAGAGATTGGAGAGTCTTAGTGCAGCTACAACGTTTGAGCCTCTTGAACCTATAAAAGATACTGATATCCAGGTAAAGTTTGGCATTCTCATGTTTTCATTTATTTATCCATTGCCTTTCTTTACATCCTAGTGCTTATAAAAATAAATAAATGCAAAACCATCATGCTCCTTAGCTTAACCCCTTAAGGACCAAACTTCTGGAATAAAAGGGAATCATGACATGTCACACATGCCATGTGTCCTTAAGGGGTTAAACTCCTTTAATGGACACTATAGTCACCAAAACAACTTTAGATTGATGAAGCAGTTTTTATGTATAGATTTTGCCTCTAAAGTCTCACTGCTCAATTCTTTGCTGTACATAACATGAATTCCCGTACATAATTGTTTCATTTAAATCATTTAAATATAGTGTTATCATTTTAAAATGGACACTCTAGGCATCACGACAGCATGGTTAATGTGCCTAGAGGTCCACGGCCGCCACCGGCTGTCAAACGGTTTGAAACTTACCTTGTTATGTTTTGTATCTGTGGTCCTTACATTCTGAGTTGATCTGAAAGTTCATATTTCCGCATTATCATGCCAACTCATAACTGCTTTAAACAATATTGATTTATTGAGAGCCATTAGGTGACACTCTGTTTAAACCTGGTATGAGTGGGATGATCTTACAGAAGTATGAAGTTCCACTTTATCAAATCAACTCAGACTGAAAGGACAGTGAGTATGACACAGCAAGGCAAGTGTGAAGCTGTTTGTAAATGCTTGGATGGATTACTGGCAGAGCGCACCTAGAGACTGCTGGCACCATAACCACTATAATGTGCAGTAGTAGTTGTGGTGTCTAGAGTGTCCTTTTAAAAGCTGCTTTGGAATTTCATTTATATTCCTTTACATTCAATAGTTATGAATGAAAAAGAGTACTTTGTCTCATGTAAGTGTTAACTGATATGAATGTGGCAAAACTAAATCCTCAGGCTGGCTGAGAAAACAGTGATCTCATTTTCATGCATTAGATCAGGGCTTAAGATGTTCAAGTCGTACACTACTAGCCATGCCTTGCAATTTACCACTGCAAGCCCATAGGATCCATGTTATACTTGCCATGTTTGAATTTCTACTCACTAGGGTTAAAGTTTTACTTGCCAATGGTTAGTGCAGAGTGGAAAGTTTGAGGCCTGCAGTAGATCATCAGTGGAGGATCACATGATCTCTTCAGTAGATACCGGTTTTGTATTCTTAGTCATGCATTAAAATATATGTGTGATACTGGCTTTTGGAAGATTATACTAACAGGAGGCAAAGATGGTGGTGGTGCAGAGGACAGAGAGATAGTTAGGTAAGTATATCTACTTTAGCCCTGGGTACCACCTTGTATGCCGACATGTCACCATTGGGGTCTTTGCAAAAACTGCACAGACCCCACAACTGATATTGCCCTTTTAAAACAATATAGATTTTCACCAAGTTCAGATTCTTCTAGAGTCTAGATCAGGGGTAGGCAACCTTCGACACTCCATATGTTGTGGACTACATCCCCCATAATGCTCTAACACCCATAATGCTGGCAAAGCATCATGGGAAGTGTAGTCCAAAACACCTGCAGTGCTGAAGGTTGCCTATGCCTGGTCTAGAGGATATTTAACATGGATATGCAGTATAACCTGGCATCATATCAAGGAAAGTTTGACGTTTGCTGTGATTCAATATACATGTCTGGATAAAGTGTCCTAACAATAACTGTACTTTTTTAGGGATTCTTAAAGAATGAAAGAGATAACCTACTTCTGGCTGCAATTGAGGAATCTAGAAAGAGAGTAAGTATTATTTTTTTATTAATCCGTTTTTGTTATGAGTTTTACCAGTACGAAAGTATTTCGAATTGTCAGATTTTTTTTTTTTTTTAAATGTGTTTTAGAGTGTTGTTTTTTTATATTCAAATATAATATTACACATTGAAAGTGGAGCAATACTAAGATGATTCTGTAATTCTGCTGTGTTCGAATGAAGATCTCATCGGGTAAATGTTTTCCGGGACTTTAGATTTGGGACAGATATGATATTTGTCTAGTAGGTTATTTCATGTTTGTTGGGCTGAGCGGTCTCCTGCTACAGAAAGCCACAGTTATTGTAGTTAAGAAATAAACAAGGAAGCCGAAGCGTTGGTCTAAATTAAAGAGTTCTATAGCATGCAGCTTTTGATGTGTTGCAATGCTTTTTGGAGAATCTAGCAAAATAATCACAGCTGGCCACTAAAGTATAAATTGTTGGGTGAATTTAACATTTTAGGCCAAAGTAGTTGAGTTCTCTTTGTCAGCTTTTTAGTCTAAAATTTAAAAATTCACTTTGAATTGACATCAGATCACACTTAAGGGATACATTTATCTTTCAACATCTGAGACCAGCCTCCCTTTAAATAGGGAGAATAAAAAAGGGACATTCATTTAAGGTTTACTGCAAGCACCATGACAACATCAGTGTCTTGTAGTGGTGGTGCTTGGAGTGTGTCTGTGAAACGTCTCGGTACGAGTTCTGCACATGCAGAAATATTTAGGTTACTTGCCAGAGGTGTAATTCCACGTTTGGCAGGATAATTGGCCTGCCTGGAAGGGGAGTTCTGGGCTTGCTAATGTCAGTTCGGTGCATATTTCTTCCACCGACACTCATTTATTTGCTGTCAGACAATGAATGAGCGGCAGAGTCAACATCTGTGTTCTGCAGCTCTGTAGGCTGCCATCGTGGAAGTCTTGAATCCTGGAGAGACCCACGTAAAAGGCAAACTGTTGTAAAACTGTTTGCTCCATTCCTGGGGAACAGTACTAGCATCATAAGCAATGCAACCAGTTGTGGGTATTATGATGGCTGGAATAACAGGTTAAAACCTTGAGGTGCTTCAGATTTAATTGTGAAAGAGGTGGTAGCACTTTTGGAACTTGATACATTGGGTTCTGTCAGATAAACATAATCTCAATCAGTTTTGTGCATGATTGCTTAACCCCTTCAGGGCGGAGTCAATAGTACACGTTCTGATCAAAACAAAATGTAAACAAAAACTGGTATTTGCGCTATATGTCTGTTCAACCGTAATGCAGGAGAAACTGGGCTTTCATTTCTCATTAACTATTCATATTTGAAACATAATTTATTATGAATAAAATTTAAAAAACTGTGAGAAATTAAGATTTGTAAAAAAATTTGTAGACCTTTTAGCTGTAAATGTCATAATACCGTTAGCTTTAACTGCAAAAACACATATTTGGATTCAGCAAAGTCTCACGAGTACAACAGTACCCCCCATTAACAGTTTTAACGGTGATTTGGGAAGTTACAGGGTCAAATATATCACATTCCATTTTTTCAAATTGAAATTCTCCAGGTTGGTTATGTTGCCTTTGAGACCGTGTGGTAGTCCAGGAATGAGAATTACCCCCATGATGGCATACCATTTGCAAAAGTAGACAACCCAAGGTATTGCAAGTGGGGGGTATGTCCAGTCTTTCATAGTAGCCACTTATTCACAAACACTGGCCAAAGTTAGCGTTCATATTTGTTTTTGTGTGAAAAAAGCAAAAAAAAACAATATTTGGCCAGTGTTTGTGACGAAGTGGCTACTAAAATGACTGGACATACCCCATTTGCAATACCTTGCGTTGTCTACTTTTTCTAATGGTATGCCATCATGGGGGTAATTCTCATTCCTGGGCTACCATACGCTCTCAAATGCAACGTAACCAATCTGGCGACATTTAATGTGAAAGAAATGAAATGCAAGCCTTATTTTTGACTCTCTAACTTTCCAAAACACCATAAAACCAGTACATAGGGGGTACTGTTATACCAGATCCACAGCCAGCTATAGGGGGCCATGTGATTGCTCTTTGAGAGCGATCACATGGCCCCCGGGGGCCTCATTTGCCATGGGAGGGCTGCCTGGGCTGTTAGGCAGTCCTCCCGAAGAGGATCGCGGCGGAGGTAAGTAAATTTCACCTCCTGGGGGCTTAAGCCGTTACTGCGTTCTATGCCGCCGCAACGGCTTTAAAGCCCATTTAATGCGTGACGGCATTAGGGGGTTAAATTTGGGACACCTCAGGCCAGCGAATAAAAGCATTTTTTACGTTTTCATCCAAAAATCATTGAAAATGAAAACTCATAACGGAAATGGGGCTCCTTCTGCTTGTTCCTTACTTGCTATTTCAGAAGCCTTGCACTGTTTGCGTGTCCACTTTTCTTCTTGTGGTTTGAGGGAAGATTTAATTACCTCACTGAATGAGTTCTAACGATAGACCTCTACGATATTATACAGCACTCTGCAATTGTTATATAAACAAATCACATTATATTGCGCCATGCTCAAATGAGTTTACAGTTCTGTCTGGTTCTGGAAGATTTCCATTGATTGTCTTAGAAATATTGTTCTTGACTTTCATAGTTTCCTCTTCTGCTCTTAACATTGTGTTATAAGTTTATCATTTATTTAGCATCGTACATATTTTAATTTCCGTGTTTGACCTGCAGACATTCGCCATGGCCGAAGATTACCACAGAGAGTCTATGCTCGCGGAATGGGAGCAAGTGAAGCAGAAAATCTTGCATTCTCTGCTTGCTTCAGGAGAAGATGCGTTGGACTTCACACAGGAGAGCGAGGTACACAGCCATGACACACGGGGCATAGTGGGGTTTTATGGGATAAGTCGCTTATCTCCCTTCAGCGGTTTCCCTCATCATATAGGATGAGTGGAACTACTCTATAAACTGATAGCAGCTGTAGTTTGGCTGATATCAATTTAAACACAACCCAGCTTACAGTGAACTAGACTGCATACAGCGATCAGAAGAGCCACCAACCAAACATGCACATTGTGCATATACAATCTAAAAAATATAAATAAAACAAAACGCAAATTGCGTAATATTTTAAAATCACCAAAAGGGAGTGGGGTAATTATTGCACTCACAAAGATAAAATTGATAGTACGCACATAAAATAGGCTTTACCGTGGAAAGGCCTTCTTTTTTGTTTTTCTTTTCCTCACGTTCAAAACATGAAAGGAAATTGAAGAGACAAACACATAGTGTAACAATTTAAAAATTTATTAGATTGCACTTATAGGATGAAAGACCAAATCAGGCACATTAAAATCTCTCTGGAACCAGAATCTTGGTGAGGCCCTTGGAGGATGATCATGCAGCAACAATTGGTAACACAAAGTAAAAAATACCAAATGAAAAGTAAAAAAAACAAAGAACTATGGATGTCTCTCAGCCCTACGCGTTTCATCCTATGCAGGACTTCTTCAGGGGAATTGCTCTGCACTCTCTCTGAGCGACTAAGTGGCAGGGAAATTCACCAATGTGACAATTCAATGTGAATTTTAAATGTTAGGCCAAAGTAGTCAAACTGAAAGCGTAGCTGACTTAGATTTTTCAATTTTGGCTATTTTTGCTTTAAATTTTAAATTGACTTTGCATTCTCACTTTAGTAAATAACCCTGTAAGTTGTGCATGCAAAAAAAAAAAAAACAAAAGAGAAAAGGGGACTGCACTCCATTAAAAAAAAAAAAAAAAACAAGACCCGGTGTTTTAAACTATAGAGATGGCTACATCTCCCATATCATATAAACAATAATAGAAGTCCGAGCTCTCTGTGTTCTTTTTTTGGCATACTTTAATGAAACACCTTACCACACTCTGTGACCTTTATAAAACCAGAAGTTGTGCATGCAGACACTGCAGTTATAAGTAGCTGAGAAGAGACGCAAAGTACTTTCTGTTCTATCAGCTTTGCAAAGTTGTTATAGTGAATACATGTCAGCTCAATGGGACACAGAGAGCAATATTTTGCATACAGGACCAATGACTTCTTATTTCTACCCCTTCCTCTTGCTTGGTTCAGCTTCCCCTGCTATGTATAAGTCAACTGCTGCTGCAGATCCTGGCTTTTGAAATTGGAGTTCTCAGAAATCTTTAGTGTAGAGGTTTATGCACAGCTCCGCCATAGTAAGGGCAGGTATTTCTGTATGGATCTATGTACAAGTACAGCACCAAGTGTATGGAGTGCTTAAAGGAGCAATCCAAGTGCTATAATCACTGCGGTGGACTGTATTGAATAATGTGCTTGTTGTTCTCTGGTACCGTCTCACAGTAAAATGTTAAACCATTTGGCCAACTTATCTGGGGCCCGCTAGGCACCTGCACTGCATCTGGTCTTCTCCTGTAAGAGGTGCTGGATGTCCCTTTAGTACAAATTACAGCAGATGCAGAACCATACTCCCTGGCTGAGAGTGCTCAGCTGGTGCTGTCTGTCATTGAGCTTCGTCCTGCTTTGTGTCATAGAGGATTTTGGCTTCTTCTGCTGGAGAATGGAGAAGATATGCGGCTCTAGCGTCCTGTGGGATGGCACCAGGATACTCCTGGCACCATTACCTCTGCAGCACGCAGATCATTTAACTGCTTCTCATCCATGGGGGAAAAAAACTAATTGTGTAACGAGCACTCACAAAAGTGCTTCTCACTGGATGTTTTGCATGATCTTTTGTTTCCCATCTTTAATCTTTGGGTTTCTGTAGATTAACATATACTCACAGTCACAATGAGAATGTTTCATGCTATCCACTGGTATAATATATTATGGTTATATCTTCCCATATAGACAAGTTATATCAGTGAATCCGGAGCACCCGGTCGCAGTTCTCTGGATAGTGTGGAAATGGCATACGCTCAACAGGTGAGTGAATAAACTGATGGTGTTTGGATCTGACAAAACTAAAACCTATTATTGATCACTTTTAAATAGAACATAGCAAATGTTGAAATGCACATTTATTTATAACACCATGCCCCTGCTTATTTTTAACTCTGTCTGCAAGATTGTCCTTTTTTATGTTTTTCATCAACTTTCTATTTGTTTTTATCCAATGTATAACTAGCCCAGTTAGTCATTAAGTGAACTGCTCTATACTTTTTCAAACATCGCATGGTGGCAAGTTATTGTGTTTAAAAAAAAAAAAAAAAAAATATTATATATATATTTGGGTATTTAAAAAAAGTGTCTCCGTATATCACCGACAGTGTTTTATAATTTTTTTTTTTCAGATTTACATATACAATGAGAAGGTTGTAAACAATAATCTGCAGACCAGTCTAGTGGACCTGTGCGTTGCAGTTGCAGAAAGATTAGATGACAAGGTATTGTCCTCAACCATGTGCCGTTTGGCAGTACCCATTAACGCCAGATACTGGTTATATGCTGTGTAGTAGAACATGTCGGGTTGGAACCTTTGTGTAAAAGACCACAACTATATGAACTTGTTACACTTCCTCTCTGACCATAAAAACTTATTTCTGATCATCCAGAGACTTTTGTTGAATCCAGAGTAATATACACTAGCAGGTTAAGCCAACGTGACTGAGATTTCTGAAATTAGTGCATGTTTGACAAGCAGTTCCTTAGCAGTACTTGGTTGCCAAAAGGTTAATCCTGGTTGTTTTTGCATAGGAGCCAGGTTATAGGTGGCAGAAGACTACAACTTTATACGTAAAAAGTAAATATATATAAAAATTTTAAAAAGTCATTCATTTTTATTATTATTATAGAAGTTAAATATTTTCCAATACCATTGTTGGACTTCAGCTAACATCTTTGACTGTCAGCTTAAGTTGCAGAGTGTGATAGACATTGTAGTCCATCAATTGAAGGAAGTCCGCTCACTGTTTCCTTGGTCAGATTCTAAGAGAGGTTGGAAAGAGTAACATTACTATTTACTAAAGTGAGAATTATCCGGTATTAAATTTCAAACTTTTAAGCAAAAATAACCGAACTGAAAGTATAATTTTTCCAATGCACTTTTTTTTGTCTTGAAATATGATATAAGCTTTGAATTCCCAGCAATGTATACATTCGTGAATAAACATGTTACTGTATAGAAGCAGATTCCTAGGGTAAATGAGCAAATTCACAGGATTAATGAGCAGATACACCTGGGGAATGGACTGCATCTTTTATTATAGTGACAGTGAATGTGAATTTTTCTGGGCCAAGATTGAATGGACAGATTACATCAGTGCAATTAAACACTACACTCTATACTGGTACTGCAATGCCCTGACACACAATGACCCTACACATTAATCTGACCTTTCACACAAATGCCACACTTCATTCCACCGCTCCAGGCAACTACACATCTTTATTCACACACTCCACGAAACACCCTACCTGTATTCACGCACTGGCATGCCACCTTTTATTCCCACCCTGATAGGACACACAAACACACTCTTTCGTTCTCACACACTGACTGACAGTGTGTTGAGAAATGTTCTAAGGCTGGCTAGTAGTTTAAGCTTTGACATTTTATGCCATGGTTATGGTATGGTTATGCTATGGTTGTCTTTATTTCTCCCTGCAGAATGTGACTGATCTATGGGCAATGGTTAAACAGATGACTGATGTCTTTTTGGTACCAGCTGGTGACACTTTGAAAAGCCGTTGTAGTGTGCACATGCAGATGGCGTTTGTGCGGCAAGCTCTAATTTACTTGGAACAGAGGTAACTGATCTAAATAGTTTGACCATTTAGTAAAAACAGGATATGTCTCCACTGAATTAATTCTCCACTAATTGGGCTAAGAATTTAGAGACTGGAATCAAGCATATTTTTATTAATGGTATGACTCCTCCAGGATTAGTGTCCTTTTAATGTCTTAAATCCTTTCAGTTACAAGAGCTACACACTGCTGAGTGTTTTTGCGAACCTGCAGCAGGCTCAGCTAGGAGGCATCCCTGGGACATTCCACATTGTGCGAAGTTTCCTTAATATCCGGCTGCCAGCCCCTATACCCGGCCTGCAGGTATGTGTTTACACTGACTGTTCTTGTTACACACTTGTATCTCTTCCAGGCTTGTCTCACAGTTTTATTTTCTCCTACAGGATGGTGAGCTGGATGGCTATCCCGTGTGGGCGCTGATTTATTACTGCATGCGCTGCGGTGACTTAATGGCAGCTCAGCATGTGGTAAACCGGGCACAGCATCAACTGGGAGAGTTTAAGAACTGGTTCCAGGAATACGTTAAAAGTGAAGGCAGAGGGTAAGGGTGTTTTATAAACCTGGAAGGGATGATTTGAGCAGACACTCTGGGAGAGTTTCTTCTTCTGTTGGCTCCACGGGGTTGGTGGAAGTGTCAGGCACGCTGGGCTAGAGCACGCCTACATCCCCTCTTTCTCATTGAGAACAACTGGAAAGCTGCGTTCATATATGTGCTCACTCACAGCTACTGCTCTGATTGGTCAATCTGCTGGCACACACTGAAAATATGTGCTTGGGATAAAAGGGAAGGCCTGCAGCTTTGCAGTCTGTTGTTTTTTTTTTAAATACATACCCCTAAAAACTAGCTATGTGGGAATCTGAATGTATTGAACAACGTTAGCACGTCAATTACAGTAACAGCAATGTGGTTTTGGTCCACTCACAGCTGTACCCTTTGGTATTAACACTTTCATTACAGCAGAAGATACAAAGAGTCTTTTGAACATCATATGGTGCTTAAAGGGACCCTATAGTCACCAGAACCTATAGTCCTTGCTGGC
Organism: Pelobates cultripes; assembly: GCA_933207985.1. NCBI lineage: Eukaryota > Metazoa > Chordata > Amphibia > Anura > Pelobatidae > Pelobates > Pelobates cultripes. Next base: position 31,982,812 of record OW240923.1, on the reverse strand, counting down.
ATTTTCATGTGAACACTGCCTTTTCAGAGAAAAGGCAGTGTTTACATTACTCCCTAGGGGCACCTCCAGTGGCAGTCACTCAGGCGGCTATTAGAGGTACTTCCTGTGTTGTGCAGCACTGACGTTCAGTGTCTCCATGCTTTGCATGGAACATTCCTCATACAAATGCATTGATTCAATGCATCTCTATGAGGAGATGCTGATAGGCCACAGTGGCGTTTTGCTCCACCCCCAGGCCGCCTCCTTGGCTAAGATCATCAGAATTGACAATCCCAACCAATTCATAAGAAAGCCAAGGAAGTGGATTAGGGCAGGGCCACTGACGGCAGACCCACACAGTGCTGGAATAAAGGTAAATAAATTATTTAACCCCTTAAGGACCAAACTTCTGGAATAAAAGGGAATCATGATATGTCACACATGTCATGTGTCCTTAAGGGGTTTAAAGGGGGGGCTAAATAGTGGTTTTAACACTATGGGATCATAAAAACACATTTGTGTTTTTACAGCTTAAAAAGGTGTGTGTACTAATTTGTTTCAATTTAAAATAAACTCTTGTTATGTGACAGATCCTATTTGACAAAATTTGTTACTTTGTTACTCTGTTACAAGGAGTATTCTTTTTTACTTGCAGATTGTCTCCTGATTGTGAGAATAAAGTACGTCTTCATTACCGAAGAGCCGTGAGAGCAAGTACCGATCCATACAAGAGAGCGGTGTACTGTATCATTGGGAGATGTGATATCACTGACAACCACAGTGAGGTGGCCAGTAAAACAGAAGACTATCTGTGGCTCAAAGTGAGTGGCGCCATACAGAATTATTTTTTTACTTGTAATTTTACAGAGATTTTGAGATTTTGCGTTTAAATTTTTCTTCTCTTGGGAAACTGCTGTTAATCTAGGAACAAGTTTTCCAAATGAATCCACATAATTCTATACTATATGCATTAGTATAGAGTAGTTTAATCTCACCAAAAATCATCATCATTTAATTTAAATACAAAACTCTAGAACCCAACAACGTTATCCAGTTCTCTGAAACAGATCTGGCTAGTGTTTGTATGTCACCATCAATAGTTTACCTCTACATGATGGATGTAGTACAAACAGGTATTCTATAGTATTATTTAAACACACAGATATAGGCCCTCTTGGTCGGCAACCGAGTCTCTAGTATCCATTACACTAAACACACAGAACAAAAAAAAATACCTGTGCACTATCCCAAATCCCCATACAGATTAATGGCCATTAGGGGTAAGCACGCCTTCTGTATCAAGGTGAGTCCTACGCTAGCAATTTGCCATCTCGGTTTCAGCTAAAAGGCAAAAAAAATTTAATCTGTTCACTTTTTAAACTGTGGCACTCCAAGCACTTTAACAACCTTAGCATAATAAAGCAGTTTTGTTATATAAATCAAACCCCTGCACTATCACTGTTCAATTATTTGTCCTTTAGAAGTGTGATAACTTTTTGTTTATTTTTGTGCAGCCCTTGCCACACCTCCCCTGGCTGTGACTCACACAGCCAACATGAAAAAAGGGTCAGATTTTACCGCAGAGTGTGTTTACTTTAGATGTTATCTGCTGTTCTTTTAATTAAACATTAATCACAGAGGAGGCTGCTAGAGGTTCTAGCAGGCAATTATCAGTGGAGAAAATTATAAATTAAAGGAGCACTATTGTGTCAGGAATGCACGATAAAACGTGATTAGGTCCCCGGCCTTGCTCTGTTTAGATAAATGGTTATTTTACTTACCCTTTCTCCACCATCGTGCCAGTCTTGTTGCAGGGGGCCCTGCCTCCATTTCTGAGATCATCAATAGGAATGCATTGGGACGCCATTGCGCATGCACAACAAAATTCTATGCTGTGCAGCACTGACACTGGAGGTGCAGTTAGGTGTGACTAGAGCTGCATAAACAAATGGATTTAACTCCTAAATGGCAGATAATTGAGCAGTTAGACTGCAGGGACATGATCTATACACCAGAACCACTTCATTAAGCTAAAGTTTTTGTGTTGAGTATATCTTTAATTGACTATATTTATTTTGGTTTCTAGGTCTCTGCCTCGCTTGTATGTTCCCTCCTTATCTTGTATTATATATTGTATTGCTGTGTGTGATCTCTTATTACTTTATGTAATCTGTTCAGTTAAGTCAAGTATGTTTTGAAGAAGACGCCATCAATACTCAGGACAGGTTGACGCTTTCACAGCTTCAGAAGCAGCTGTTTGAGGACTATGGTACATGACCTTGCATTGTGTGTGTGTGTGTGTGTGTGTGTGTGTAATATATTACCATAAGCGGGCATCTTGATGACAAATCTTTTTTTCATTTTATTTCAGGAGAGTCTCATTTTGCATTTAATCAGCAGCCATTCCTCTACTTCCAAGTTCTGTTCCTGACGGCTCAGTTTGAGGCAGCCATTGCATTCTTATTCCGCCTGGAACGTACACGCTGTCATGCTGTTCATGTAGCCCTGGCTCTCTTTGAGCAGAAGCTGTTAATAAAATCTTCTGGGTTAAGTGCTCAGCTGGGTAAGTACACACTTATGTCTGCTGTAAACAACAGCTTTGAAACACAACTCAGGAAGAGGAGCAAAGCCAGTGAACCACTCATGGACAGCTGTTTCGTTGTTAATGCAACTCATCAGCATGAGGTTGGTTACTGGCTTGCAATGGAGGCTTGGCGTTACTTGTAAAGTACATACCAACAACGTTAACGAAACAGCTGTCCATGAGTGGTTCACTGGCTTTGCTCCTCTTCCTGAGTTGTATTTCAAAGCTGTTGTGTACAGCAGACACATACTCCAAGGAATCCATGTATAAAGTGGAATAATGAGGCAAAAATGTGGTTCTTTGTTAAACTAATTTGCAAACGCCTACCCAGAATCCCTTGCAGTAGTGAGATTTCTGTGGTAAAAGCAAGTCTTATGGCTTGACTGGTGTGTGTATTTGTGTTTAGCAATGTATTAAATATCCACTTACTTCAGGTGGAAGAGGTTTTCATCCACACTTTTTTTCCCCACCACAACTCTGTTGGTATGTATATTTGTGTGTGTATATATAATTTGAAAGAAAACCATATAATCGAGCCAATAGCCAAAATGGTAATGTAGGATTCTGAAAAACTCTCTCTAAATGTAAGGGAGCTCGGCGGGGGGAAAGGGTGAGTAGCTGAATGGGGTTTTAATCCCTTCAGCGCTGAGGCTGGGGTCACCCTCAGGGTACTATAGTGTCCCTTTAAGTCTGTGCATGCACAGGGAGACATTCAGAGAATCTTAAAGCACTAGTGAAGTCCATTCCCAAGCACAAAACTGTTATTTCTGATTGCTTGTTGTGTGTCAGTAATATATATATACTCTTTCATCTCCCTTGACACTGCCTAATCTTAGTTCTCCTGGTTAATTTATCCAGATACGCCTGCCTCTCCTCTGTGATGACATCAAAGACACACCACTGCGTTATATTTCTGTTTAACCCCTTAAAGGACCACTATAGTGCCAGGAAAACATACTCGTTTTCCTGGCACTATAGTGCCCTGAGGGTGCCCCCACCCTCAGGGTCCCCCTCCCGCCCGGCTCTGGAAGGGGAAAAGGGGTTTAACTTACCTTTTTCCAGCGCTGGGCGGAGAGCTCTCCTCCTCCGTCCGATCCTCCCCGCCGGCTGAATGCGCACGCGCGGCAAGAGCTGCGCGCGCATTCAGCCGGTCGCATAGGAAAGCATTTACAATGCTTTCCTATGGACGCTGGCGTGCTCTCACTGTGAAAATCACAGTGAGAAGCACGCAAGCGCCTCTAGTGGCTGTCAATGAGACAGCCACTAGAGGCTTAGGGGGAAGGCTTAACCCATTCATAAACATAGCAGTTTCTCTGAAACTGCTATGTTTATTAAAAAATGGGTTAACCCTAGCTGGACCTGGCACCCAGACCACTTCATTAAGCTGAAGTGGTCTGGGTGCCTAGAGTGGTCCTCTAAGGACCAACCTTCTGGAATAAAAGGGAATCGTGACATGTCACACATGTCATGTGTCCACACCCCTCTGCTTGCCTTAGAGTTTAAGAGAGATTGCCCTTGTTGTCAATTTATAAACTTTCAAGAGAAATCAGCACTTTTTGTAAAGTGACATGGTGGCACATTTCCCAGCTATTAATCAAAAAACTCTAATGATACCTCCTCCCCTCTTTTTTTTTTTTTTTTTCCCCTGCCGTCCTGCAACGTGTCACTGCTTGCCTTTCTTCCATCTCTGACTGGATGTCCTCCGGCTTTCTGAAACTCAGTCTCTCTAAAACGGAGCTCCTTGTCTTTCCTAATACTTATCCTCCTCTTTTGCTCTGCTTTCAAGTTAGTGTCCACATAAGTCCATCTTTGCAAGCGCGCTGTCTTGGTGTCATACTTGATTCTGGCCTCACATCCAGTATGTTGCCAAATCCCGTAGATTCTATCTTGGTAATTTCCCACATGGATTATTGTAACCCTCTCCTAATTGGTCCCAAAAGCCACATTTCCCCGCTACAGTCTGTAATGAATGCTGCCGCCAGACTGATTTTCCTCTCTAGTCGGTCCTCTCACACCTCATCCCTCTATCAGTACTTACATTGGCTTCCTGTATCCTATAGAAGTCAATTCAAAGTGCTAACCATACCTATAAAGCACTGAACAAGTCTAGCCCCTATTATATCTCTTCACAGATCCATAGGTATGCCCCTTCTCAGTCTCTCCAATTTGCCCGTGACCTTCTCCTGTCCGTTGCTCGCGTCTGTACGGCCAACTCACGCTTGCAGGACTTCTCGCGGGCGGCTCCCTTCCTATGGAATAGCCTGCCTACTGCCATCAAACTCTCCCCTAGCCTTCAATCATTTAAGAAGTGCCTTAAAACCCATCTCTTTAGGAAAGCTTATGGCCTCCCAGAGTAACCTCTACCTTGCATACCTGCCCCTTGCTCTCTCCTCCAGCTCTGCTTCACTCCCACCTTATTTGATTGCTATTTTCTGTCCTAATGTGTTTTATACTCTACCTCCTATAGACTGTAAGCTCGTTTGAGCAGGGTCTTCTTCAACCTATCGTTCTTGTAAGTTTTCTTGTAATTGTACTATTTATAATTAAATCCCCCCTCTCATAATATTGTAAAGCGCTACGAAATCTGTTGGCGCTATATAAATGGCAATAATATTAGTAATAACTGGAAAAGTGCTTCTCGTGGGGCAGAATGCAATGCTTCTCATAGATGAGCATTGGATTGGTTGGGAGATTCATACTGATGAGCTTGTGGAGTATGTGGTACCGTTTACTATTGACACAGGGAAGCTAAGAAAGCCTCCCCCCACCCCAAAAAAAACCACTATGCCGTTGATATGTGTGGCCAGTAAAGCTGTTAGACTCAATAATAGACATCACTATTTTATATATGGTTTATTTTTATCTGCAGTGAGCCAAGAAGCCAAAGACTCTCCAGGCGTCCGTCGTTTGAATTTTGTACGTCTTTTGATGCTTTACACTCGGAAGTTTGAACCCACAGACCCACGAGAAGCTTTAGAGTACTTCTTCTTTCTGAGGTAAATTGTCTCTTCTCTTAAATCACCATGTCTGACGCTTTGCAGTCTCATCTCGGCATTTGTGCTAGTTTATAACATATTGTGTCAGTCTTGCAAAGTCTCATGCATGAACACCTCTATATTTGTCGCACAATTCCATTATGACTATTAATGCCATGTTTTGTTTCTCTAATTACCCGTTTATTTTTCCTTTCAGAAATGAAAAGAATAGTCAGGGGGAGGACATGTTCTTGCGATGTGTCAGTGATCTTGTGATTGAAAGCAGAGAGGTACAGACATGTTTGTTTGTGTATGTATGTGTTATTTGTTTCTTGTTCTTCCTTTGTCAGTTGGATCACTCTTTATATCTTTTCATCTCTGTTTAGTTTGACATGCTCTTGGGCAAGCTGGAGAAGGATGGAAGAAAGAAGGTAATGTGCGAGGAATTTGAATACTTGTTATAGTACTGTGTATATGTTACTAATATGAAGGGGAGACTTTGGTACATGGTACACACACGTTTATCTTAAAAAAAAATTAAAAAAAATTACATTTTCATATGTACATTGTGCTAGTTGAATAACTAGCAAATGTAAAAAAATGAAAAGGAAAACCTATTTAAATATAGGTCCCTTCTTCACCTGTCAAACACCTGTGGAGCTGTGGCTGTATCTGCTCTGGTGCACATCCATTTATTATAATTTGCAATTTACTCTTTGCTTTGTCTATTGTATATTTTTTGTGTGCTTTGTAAATTCAGTGAAGGTTCTACTTGGTAAATGTGTGAGTGTTTTTTAATACATATTCTGTGTTTACAGTGTTTACATATTGTGATGATTCTTGTTTTAATCTGTATACATTGTAATTGTTGTGGTTTGTTTGTTTGGTTTTTTTTGCAGCCTGGTGCCATTGATAAATTCAAGAAGGATACGGACTCCATTACTAACTACGTAGCATCAGTGGCAGAAAACAAAGGTCTTTTTGAAGAAGCAGCTAAACTATATGACTTGGCAAAGGTAAAGCCCCCTCCCTGTATTTCAAGCTTATTTTATAGTATACTTTAGAAGACTTTTTTAATTTTTTAAGCTGCATCTCTTATTGTATGAGAAAGTAGAAGTAATGTGTAAAAGCCATCTTTTTATACAACGCAGATGTTGCCTATCACTAGAAATAAGAGGTACAGTCACCCCAAATGTTTGTTTGAGCATCTCATATGTTTTGCTGTTGAGATATTGTAATATTCTTCTTGGCATTGTGAGCAAGGACCCATCTCTGGGTAAGCCTTTTAGACAGAGGGAGAACTTAAAGGGTTACTCTAACACCTTTTCAATTTAAAATGCCCTATTATGCATTCCTTATTAGGTATCCCCCTTAAAAAGCAGGAAGTTAGGTGTTAAACTTACTGGAATCCACCGATGGACGAAGCTTCAGGTCCTCCTCTTTATTCCTTGTCTGATGTCACAGCCTTCTTTGCATGGTCCAATCAAATGCTTCAAAGAGAAGCCTTTTATTGGACCTCTTTCACCGGCTCTGAACGCATGTTCATGCCATGAATCAGGGAGGGAGAGGATTAGTTATATATTTTAAACAGAAATTTTTACAAAACGAAAGGAGGTTAGGAGAGACTGCACAGAAGGAGGGAAGAGCAAGGTTCCCCTTGCAGATGCGGTGCCCAAGCTGACCACGTCTGTTGCCAGTATACTGACAGACCTTTTTTTACTTTTTGGGCAGAATTGTCATTAGGAAGTCCAGAACTGAAATGCAAGGTAGATACATCCCTTCTGTGCAAGATATTCCTCTGATTGTTTTGGACATTTGCAGTCCCCCTAATTCTCATAGTTTAAGAAACACTTGAAATCGTTAAACATTTAAGCTTGCTGAGCTGCTTTAGAGGTTAACAGAGTGTCTTCTCTTTCTTACATCATAAAAGTACTGACTTCAAGAGTAATTGGCGCTTTTATAAATCTGCTAACTTCCACTATCCCGACTGACAGTCAGACAGCCAGTAGGGTGCACTTCCTGGTTGCTTTGTATTCTATCACAATGCAGAAATCAATGCATCTCTCTAAGAAACTTTGCCAGTGCAGTAAGGGGATTCCGCATGCACCCTACCTCCAACTGCTTCTGTAAGAGAATCGTTGGATTGCCTGGTAGATTATCAGTAAGGTCCCTCTTACGGCTTGATTAGTGGTAAAGTAATATCTTTATTTTTACAAAGGAGGGGGCCTGGCAAACTCCACAACACTCCAGCGTGTTATATATATATATATATATATATATATATATATATATAAAATGCCTAAATGTTCCTTTAATCCAGGAAGACTCTCTCTTCCGGCTCCTTTGAGTCTAAAGGGTGTTCTTTATGTGGGCTCTTTCTCACTGTGCCTAGATAGTTACCATTCATATCTCACTGACATGCCCTGCAGCTAATTCCAAGTTATCATCTGGAGCCTGGCTCTCCCTTGCAGAGAGGGACTACCTGGCAAATTATTTTGTGAATGTCCCATGTGACTGAGTCCTATCTGATATACAAAAGTGATATGTTTTACTAAAGACATTCTCTGTCCCTTGACAGAACACTGTCATTGTTGTTTGCCTATAAATCCAATACTGATTGCCATTTTTTTCCTAGAATCCAGATAAAGTTTTGGAACTGATTAATAAGTTACTGAGTCCTGTAGTATCCCAGGTCAGCACGCCGCAGTCCAACAAAGACAGACTGAAAAACATGGCTCTGTCTGTTGCCGAGAGGTAAGGAGTTATACAGATGTGAATCATGCAGTATTCTACATTGCATAGTGGTTCGGAATGCACGTTGGTGTTCTCAAGCACGTGAAGTGGGGGCAGCTTAGGGGCTTGCCGTTGAATATTAGAACATCCATTAAATGCCTCTGCATGACCAGTACCACTTCAGTCCCTGTCCGTATTCTTAATGAAGTAGTCAAACATTGCTGTTTACGTGAAACAGTATTGTTTACATTTTGCCATAACCATGCCTCTAGTTACAGTCAAAATAACGGCTGGTAGCAGTGCTTCCGGATTGAACACTTTCAATTATTGTACAGGCTTTTAAAACAGATTTTGCTCCATCTATTTTCAGCTCTGAAGTAGAGTGGACAGCAATTTCTGGTATAATTACACCTCTGTTTAATTAACCCTTTCTTGGAACCATGGAAAGATGATAAAGGTCATTTGGTTGTATAAGCATTTTATTGACGACCTATTACCTATATGCAAAATTAATTTAGGGTGTTTTTTTGTTTGTTTGTTAATGATAACAGTAGTTTGTACTTCCATGAACTATATCTGTCTTTAGGGAAGAGACATATTTAAGTGACCAATCTCACATAAGTAAATAATTTCTTATACCCTGAGTACCATAACTTGCATTTGAGTGACCCTTTTACGTAAATTTCATCTCTAGTGTTATCTCTGTGAAATGAATTTCTTGACTTAAGAGCAAAGTAAAACTGTGTATTGAAGCAAAATAAAAGCACAAACCCTTTTCATGTTTCCAGATACAGAACCCAAGGAATAAGTGCAGAAAAGTCTATTAACTCCACATTCTATCTGCTCCTGGACTTGATGACTTTTTTTGATGAGTATCACGCTGGCCATATCGACCTCGCATATAATGTAAGCTATAAAAAATCTGTTATCATGGTAATTAATCTGTTAAAAAGTTACCTTAAGAAAAAATAAATTAAAGCCTATGTGTCTTACAATATAAACTGAGAAAGGTTTGTACAAACAATAATAATTAAGATTCCTGGGGGCGGAGCCTAACTTTCTAGCTGAGCAAACGTGAGGCACACGAGCGTATGCATATTTGGCTGATCTGAGGGTGGTTACTACGACCAGGGAGCCATAACAGCCACTAAAAGTGGGCAGCGTTGGTCAGAGAATCACGGACATACTGATAGATTTTTCCCGTGTCTTGACTCCACCGGGAACCCGAGAATTCTGGTTGAGGCCTGTTGCGGATGGAGTGGGGAAGAAGCGGACGATCTTCCCACTCTCTATTTGCAGACAGTGACACGATGTGCTCCTACCCCCACCCCCCTTTTGGACACGAGGTGGATATCCCGGTCCAAACTGGACTTTCACGGTATCTGCTTCACCTATAAGTTCTAAAAGGGCTATTTCTACCCTAGACTCCTGCCACTATCACTCAAGATGGCAGCGAACTGCCCGCATGGCAAGCAAGGCCTTGACCTGCCTTGACAGCCTCCGAAAAGTCACTTACCGACCAAGGAAAACCTGCTGCAGGCACAGGCAACTCCTGCCAACTTTATTGAGCAGTTCCTCTTAAAACTGGAAGAAATATTTCACGGTTCTGGAGGCATGTGTGGCAGCGACAGCACCTGAACCTCTAAAGACTGTACAGAGGAGCAAGCAGCAGAGTGAGAGGGGGGGGGCCCCCACTGGGCACAGCATCTGAGTCAGCACCCGCTCTGATACCTATTATCCCACCCGGGTGGAAGCCCTCAAGGGGTTCTGCACCAAAGCATCACCCCCACGGGCGGAGGACCGGCCACCACCAGCGGCAGTTGTCCATTGGGCCCTTCTGTGCTCCCACGTGTGGGAGGGACTTAGAAAGAACCCAAAGACATGACCTAGGGATGCCGGCTATGAAGAAACTACTCTGTTCGGTTCATGGAATTGGATTTTTCTCGTTCAGTAGAAAAAACTACCGAACACCCCTTGGCTCATTAACTACAAAGGAAACCGCAGGATGAAGTGCTCTCCCTGTGTGGCCGGCGTTCGTATAGCTGAACGCCACGTGTTGGAGGCAAGAAAAGAGGCAGCGGGACTTGGTCGTCGAGGGTCTGGAACTAAAATGGGACACTCTGCTTCCCGAACGCCAGTCAACTTAACGAACGTCTGCTTCTTTTCACCAACCAGCCAGGAGAGCCCTATTCGGTAATTTTGTTCCCACGCATTAGGGGAACAAATGCTACCTATGAGCCAGGGGAACAGTTTGTGAATTTGTTCGGGTTTTTAGACTTCCTGAAATAGACCGACCGCTACCCCTGAAACTCTGGAACTATTTTTGGGCATAGAACCATGCGTGCGGTCAATCAAATTATGACTTCCAGGCAATTCCTAAACCCCTGAACCGATCTGGGTGATGTTTGTATATGTTGCCTTCTGGAGAACGTCTGAATCAACACCCGAACTGTGAGCTCTAATCACTCAGCCATTAGTAGTTCGGGAGAAACCGGACGCAAACGGGTATCCGACATACCAGCGTTCCTAACACCGGCCTATACATCAGCTTGGGGCCATGTGGCTGCCCTCCGGCGCCCTCCTACAAGTACCAATAGTCTCCCAGGGCTAAGTGGGGACTCTCACTGCTTGCAGGCCTTGAGCCTCAGTATTGAAACTCTTTAGCTTTGATGACTACCATCTCACTATACTATTTTTTATTACTTTTGGCACACTGTCTTATGTTATAGCATGTATCCGTTACTGCTCATTATTGTGACCATCTCGACAAGCTAACTATCCTTGAGACAAGCTTGTATTAACATTTATGTTCTGCTAGTCCTTAGCATTCTTGTTTAACACTTGAGAGTATAATAATATACGGCTAGCCTGTATTTCTTGATTATCGATATCCAGTGGCACAAAAGTTAACTTGTTCAGCATGTTTAACCTCTATCTCATCTAGTTTAGCTCACACACATCTGGAGGGCAATCGAAGTATATGAGCTAAATTCTTATTTTTGTTTTCTACCACGACATGTGAGCCCAGCATAACCCACTAAGCCTACTCTATATGTCTAGATAGCTCTATTAAGCCTAACATACATAGTGGAGAAGCTCCTTCTAGATGTGCCACCATAGTATGAAGTTTCTAAATCATAAAAATATGCATGTAAACTTCTACACACAAACATATCAGCTTTGTGTTCCATACTGGTTGTCATTTGCTGTTGGGGCGTGATAAGCCTGCCTGTTTCTGTCTGCACTGAAAAATAAATTAAACATTTATTATTTAAAATAATTAAGATTCCTGATGTATCAAAAGTTATAGATTTTTAGTTTCTGTGAGATAAATTGGTTTAACACACTATGGAGTTACTTCCTTCAGCTCAAATAGGTCAATGCATGTTTTACTACCTATTATTCGTCCATCAATTACAAATCTTACTTATCTATTTTATTGAGATTTTTCTAATTTCCACTATATAAAGTCTTCTCCAGCTTGGCCTAATTTCTCTATGAACATGACCGTGAATGTTTCTTTTGATGTTTTGTTAGATTATCGAGAAGTTGAAACTAGTGCCTTTTAGCCAGGACAGTGTGGATGAGCGAGTGACTTCCTTTAGGAACTTCAGTGATGAGGTACGTGGACTCGAGATGTTTGACGTGCTGCTTTACATAGAAATACATTTTATCAGTAACCGCTGGTAAAAATAGGCTCGATTTTGATTATCCTGTGGGATTCTGCCTGTTAAGCTCCATGTGCTATACCCATGACCCAACCTACATAAATATGAATGAGAGAAGAAAAAAAAACCACTTTAAATGTATGTACCTTTTCGTTAAAAATATTATTACTTTTTTTTTTTGGCTATTTCTGTCTCCTGGATGGATTCTGCCTCTGATCTGCTTTGCTAACTGGAGTGAGTTTTTGGATCTCGGTAATATGCCCAATCCTTTCTTGGACACACACCATGTTGATGGGTAGCACATCAAATTGCTGCCCAGTAGTATGTAACATTCAAATGTTCTGAGTAGGAAATAAAATAAGAAATCAATCCGGAATCCTGCACTCATAAATTCTAAACTCAAATGCAATTTAATAGTTAATTGTTTGAATAAAGTTAAATTCCTGACAATTGTTGAGCTAATTGATTCTAAATATTTGGTCATTTTGCTCAATTTATGACTAAAATGTATTAATTTACGAACAAATTTTGGACACATATGAACATGCAGGGAAAAAATAAATCTTTTTTGGTTAAAACAAACAAACAATGGAGTGTTCCTTTAAATAGATTGATACAAAAAATGTGTGCCTTAAAACCAAATTGTGTCTCACCTTTTTGGTGTAATATGTTTACCATGGCATCTACTGTCCACTGATAATAATTTTGCAGCAATTACTTGAAGACTCAAAGGGTATAACATCATTCAGTAGACATGGACTTTGCACCTCAAACCATCAGGGAAATTGTAGCCCCCTTTCTTTCACTTGAGCAGGAAGACTTCATTAAAGGACCACTATAATGCCAGGAAAACATACTCGTTTTCCTGGCACTATAGTGCCCTGAGGGTGCCCCCACCCTCAGGGTCCCCCTCCCGTCCGGCTCTGGAAGGGGGAAAGGGGTTAAAACTTACCTTTTTCCAGCGCTGGGCGGAGAGCTCTCTGCCTCCTCTCCTCCTCCGTTACGCCCGCCGGCTGAATGCGCACGCGGAAGGCTACAAGATTCAGCCGATCATAGGAAAGCATTCATAATGCTTTCCTATTGGCGTGCTCTCACTGTGAAAATCACAGTGAGAAGCACGCAAGCGCCTCTAGTGGCTGTCAATGAGACAGCCACTAGAGGGAATAGGGGGAAGGCTTAACCCATTAATAAACATAGCAGTTTCTCTGAAACTGCTATGTTTATTAAAAAATGGGTTAACCCTAGAGGGACCTGGCACCCAGACCACTTCATTAAGCTGAAGTGGTCTGGGTGCCTAGAGTGGTCCTTTAATGAATGGGAGTTTGGAGGTGTATTTTCCTGCACTCTGATGTTAACATAGAATATTCAGTCTCTTGGCTATCTTTCTGCATGCCACTGCTGACCATTATGCGCAGGAAAATTTGCGTGGCACTTACCTACTGGGATCCAGACAAGAGGCCAGACCAGATCATTCGCAAAACAGCGAGTTGGGAAAAGGTAGACAAAAGTGTGAGAAACGGGCAAATGTGGAACAAGGGAACCATATAAAAGACAGATATGAGAACAATGGGAACCACAAGAGGGACAATAAAATTACACACTTTGTAGAGGAGTGACGCAAGATGTACAAGAAGGGGAAGATTTGGCAAAGAGGGGAACATAAGAGACAGGTGGCTAAGAAAACAGGATGAAATGTAAGCAAAAAACAAACAAACATAAGGGCTTTCCCAATGTAGTTATATTTTCTATGCTACCGTTTCAGACTGTGTATCTATCTACCTGGCTCAGTAACACTGTTCCAGACAGCAGAGCAGATTGGAAGCAGCAGTTCTCCAGAGGGAGACAATATAAGTAGAATTGTGGATGCTTTGCTTTCTGTTGCTCACATACCATAAATAACAAAAATCCCAGCTTATCATTATGAACTGTTAGATATAAATTTGTTTTAAATATGACCTCTATACCCATTTGTGATATTTTATTTTTTTATGCCTGAAGTTACCAATTGGTTTATTCCCTTTCACAGATTCGGCATAACTTGTCTGAAGTTCTGCTTGCAACAATGAACATATTATGCACGCAGTATAAAAGGTTAAAAGGCAGCGGGCCCTCCTCCCTTGGGCATCCTCAGCGAGTGTTGGAGGAAAGGCATTCTGTAAGTTGGTATATTAATGAGTTTGACAGTGACCCATAGCTGGTAAATCCTGTTACTGAATCTCTTGTCTTATCCAGGTTCTGCGTAGTCAAGCTCGCGCTATCATCACATTTGCCGGGATGATTCCATACAGGATGTCTGGTGACACAAACTCTCGACTTGTACAGATGGAAGTTCTTATGAACTAACAAGCAGCTCTTTTTTTTCTTTTTTTTTTTTTTCTTAAAAACAGATTTTGTCCATTGACATTAACTATTCCTAAATAAAACTACTTTTTTGTGTCATGATGTTTGGTTATGTGAGGAGGGGGGGGGATTTGAAACTATACATTTAAAAAAAAAAAAAAAAAAAAGTGACAGTTTAAATAGATTGTATCACATCCATGCACTCTTAATCCCAGAAATTATTAACAAATGTTAAACAAGTCATTTCAAATTTAGAATCACCTATACCATACTATTGAAAAAATATATATTTTATTAAAAAAAAATTATAAATGGTCTGATTCCTGTTTATAAAAAAAAGTTTATGGTACTGGCTTATTTCTAAATTGGAGTAAAACAAAGAAAGGGGCTGCTGACTGTTGAGGGTAACAATTAAGTGGGCTGTTTTCAGCATGCAGCTGTGCTATTTCATATTACAAATACACCTAGTAAGAGATGACAAACTTTTTATAAGGCCAGTATGAGCACCATCACATTTGCATTGTTGTTCTGTTTTTGGTGCAGGCAGTACCATGCACTAGCTCAGCACCAGGAGTGGCTTAGAGTGGCGATGATCTGTAAAAATCACTGCAAGTATTGAACTGACCTCAGAACTATTGCAACTGCCTGGATAATTTTTTTCCAATATTGTGAATGCGTTGTGCACTCACCATACACCAATCCTTGGCCGAGCTCTCCTTCCTCCACAGAGGGTCCATGCATGCACAGACTGTCCAATCTCTGTGCTCAAAACAGCAATCTTTGCTCTAACCAGTGCACTAAAAAAACAGTGTGTATACACTGATAGCAGACACAGTATGGATTCCATCCGGTTACAGAACAGTTCCACTCATCCAGTACAGAGATTTATGGAATATGACTAGACCAGCATTACATCCTCTTGTGTGGAGTGTCTCATCGTGGTGAATGAGAGGTCTGTATGTAGCTGCAGGCAGGCTCACCGAATGGCACATGTACAGGAAATTGATGGCAAGTGTCTATTTTGTAATGTTAAATGATATAATGCAGGAGTCCTCAAACTCTGGCCCCCTAGATGTTGCTGAACTACACCTCCCATGATTCTCTGGATATCTGTGTAATTCAAAGAATCATGGGAGTTGTAGTTCAGCAACAAATGGGGGGCTGGAGTTTGAGGACCCCTGATATAATGCATTCAACATTTTTCACCAATAGTTTCCCTTTACAGGGAATTAGGGTTTATATTTTTGGGCTGTGGTGGGTTGGAAAGATTACTGATGAGCAAATATATAGTTCCTAATGTTTAGAATTAAGAGTATAAAACAGATCAATTGCTGTCATTATATAGAAATCATCTGCTTCTGTCTGCAATATTCTAAGATTAGCTTGTGTAGTTTGTTTGCCCGATCCTATTCATTCTCTGCTGTAGCCAAAATGAGCAGTGCTGTTTACTTTAACCTAAACTACATCTCCCTAAGGGAAGGGTTTACCCTCGGAGTTTCCTCCTCCCATCACCAGCGATCTTTGCATGGAAAAATTATCTTCAGTTACGGTTGGCTATTTTGGTCTAAAATTTGCAACTTACTTTGAATTTGCACTTTAGTTAATAAATGTAAATTACAGTGAACTTTAAATCATATTCTAAATTTAGGCTAAGTTAGTCAAGCTGTGACTATGGTAGAGTTGAAGTTTTCCTGATTAGTATTATTAATTTTATTTTGTAATACTGTTTTCAAACCACTGTAATTGGGTATTTAGTGAATAAACACGGTCTCCACTATATTTACTCCAAACAGGAGAAAATCCCAGCGGTAGTAAATACTCACCATCTTGAAATAGATGATGCGTCAAACACATTCAGAGGGTGAAGATTGATAATTGGGTGGACACCACCCCCTTTTGTGAGAACCAAAAAAAAGATGCTCAAAAAATCCTGGAGTGGAAAGTGGAACTCTGCCAATACTAGGGACTAGACCTGTGCAGAGACAACGAACCTGTCCCCAACGTTTGTTAGGAAAGAAAGATGGAATAGTAAATGACTTGCCATAGGGTTCCATCAGGTTACAGAATAGGAGGCTCCTTGAAATTGCCAAGGTCTGTCCAGACTTGGAAAAAGGATGAAGGTAATGTAGCCTCCATTGTGTTAACTCTAGCTGAAGCGGTGCTTCAATAGCCCTGAGAGGAACTGCCAGATAGATGGCCCCTTTGTGTGAAGGCCCTGCCATACAACTTTGGAGAGAACACTGTTTCATATTAGACTGTGCTTTCTCGAGTGCAGTGAAAGTACCGGAATATTTACCAAGCACTTTTACTAAATTATCTTTGAAAAGGAGGCCTTTTACCTGTGGCCCAGGCTCAGAAATAGCTGGATTCACTAGCTTAGATTCGATGTGAATCAAAATTCGCCTTACTTCTGTCAGTAGCTAACGCTGTATTTGCATTTCCGATCATACAAATTAAGTGTTGGATCCACCCTCTGGTGGCATGTTGATCAGCTGAGGTTTCCTCTGCCAAGGCTGATTTGACCATATTGAAAATCCTGGCATTTGGTCCCAGAACGAATAGAATCATTTTTGGCCTTCCTTCCTGATTTTCCCAGGAATTGTGCGACCTTTGGGTCAATGTAAGGAGTGATGCAAGCATTCGGCCCTAAGTTTATTTCTAGCAGTCTTGTCCAGGGGTTTTCGAATCTGCTCAACGATGTATCTGGCCACGTGATCAGTGGGATACCATTCTGTTGAGCTCAGATGCTGAAGAGTATCTGGGTCAAGCAGAATTTCCCCTTGGAGGTCTAGGAGAAGTGAATCATCCATAGTTCCATTAGAAGTAACCATTGGCAAGGTAGACACACTGGAGAAGATTTCTCAGTTTGAAGAGTCTACATCAGGGGTGCCCAAAAGGTAGATCCCCAGATGTTTTAAAACTACAACTTCCATGATGTTTGTCATTCTAAAGGCATGCAAAGCATCATGGGAGTTGTAGTACTAGAGATCTACATTTTGGGCATTCCTGGTCTACATAATCTGACTCATTAGACACCTCCTCTGATATAGTCTCAGATTTGGAAGACTCAAGTAGAGCTTTTGCCCTTCTCTATTTCCTCACCGATTTTTGGATCTTTTTCGTGGTGTGGCCACGTCATCAATAGTAACAGGACGTACCCTGTCTAAATGTAGAGTTTTAAAGATGTGTTTTCCCACATGGTGGGATTTCTTAGTGGAACTTTAGCTGTAGAAAACAATAGGCTCAGTTTCACAGAAGGTTTGAGGGGAGGAGCCGCCAGAGGGACGCTTTTGGTGACCAAAATTCTAAATAAAGTGGGCAGCAACATACATAAAAAGAGTGACTTTATCGCCGTAGATTCAAAACTTCAAATATTGTATGTGTGTTCCAAATACATAAATGAAATGGGAGGAAGTAGATAAAATGGAGGAGGGGGGTACAGGGGAGGGAGGGAGAGGAGGGGGGTACATAAATGTATAAAAAAATATATACCTTTAATAACAAAAATCAGCTTAATAAGAACAGCTCAAGAAATAGATTCCTACAATCAATATAGATCTATTCAGGAATATTATATCTCCCAGCGGCTGCGGGGGGCTCAGCGTTGGTGCTTTACTTAACTGTAACATTGAGTTTTATTAAATTTAACGAGGAAGTGTGACTGCTCTGGAATTAACACCTTTACATAAAACATTGATAAACACCGCTAGAACTGTTTATCCTGCGCTGCTCTGCTGTCTTACAAAAAGTTTCTGTTTTTCTCTTTAAATTTATATTAAATATTTAACAGACGACATCGCCGTCCAGTTCACGCCTGGCAGATCCAGGGCACACATTGCAAATGAAGAGAAGAAATTAGAACATTGGGGAGGGGTGATCAATGGAATAAGTCTGCTGGTTTCCATGGTAACAGGTCCATTTTTAGTTATTGACTTTTTTTTAGAATATAGCCCTTTTTATACACACTCCCCACTCTCTCCTGTTTGTATATGCTGTGTGTGTTATCTCTAAGCTGATTGCCATCAGTCTGTTTATAGCTCATCCCACGCACTATTTGCAAGGTGTAACACTTGGCGGAGGGATACGCTCAGGGCGCAGTGTTTCTCACCACCCGCCGCGTTACTACAAATGCCTACTGCCGCGGCCACGCCCCTTTATGCAAATACAGAGCCGTCCGCCCAATGGCTGTATTGTTGTCAGTTTAGTGCCCGCCCCCGGAAGTCGTTGCCTGGCGGCCTCACGCCGGTGTGCTGTGTAGACGGCACCCGGAGCGCTGTGCCATGGCGGCCCGGGGGCCAGGGGGCGGGGCCAGGGTCCGGCCGCTCTACTCGTGCGAGCACTGGGAGATCGTGAAGCCGTCCGTCAGCGAGCTGTCCAGGGAGGTCCGCACCAACATCCTGTGCACCGTGAGAGGATGCGGCAAGGTCCTCCCCAACCCACCGGCTCTCAACATGCACCTCGTCAAATCACACGGAGTACAGGTAACGGGAGGGGGTAAAGGGGGGAGGGAACGGGGTACAGGTAAAAGAGAGAAGAGGGAGGGGATGTGGAAGTGAGGGGGTCCAGGTGAGGGAGGGGTTTGGGGTAATGTGGAGGTCTAGGTGAGGGAGGGGCTGGGGGG
>OW240923.1:31927393-31963812 GCA_933207985.1 Pelobates cultripes | reverse complement strand
TTTAATCTGGTCCAGATGTTTGTTCAATTTCTATAGGATTTAAGTTGATGCAGCATCATCTCAGATTAGTTAATGGTAGTTTTATACAAATAGTTGAGTTATGAGCGCGCTATATAAATGGATCCTTTCTTTAAATATAATACTATAGTAGATTAAAGTAATGAAGTTAATTAAGAAAATGTATACATAAGAAATCCCTAAAATAAATCTAAAGTAAAATTGGTATACCTTCCAATAATATGTTCTGAATACAGCTGTTAACTGTTTATTCTGTGTAAATGGTGATTGTGATAATGTGTGATAAGTGTGCAGTTTAACTTGAAAGTGGTTTAATTTATATGTTGCTGTATTGTTTTAAATTATATGTGAATCAGTTTGTCACAGTCTAGTGATACTGATAAGAATGACAACCAAATAACCTAGCAAATAACTGTTTTATTAGTTGTTGAATACTAGCGTTTTGGCCAAGAATAGTTGGAGATTTGGAGGTGTTAGTTTAAGATTGCTTTTATATTGTGTCTATCCGTGTTTCCTAGGAGGGAGACAGAGTGTGTAGTTGTGTGCCCATAAATGTGATTTCTGTATTGGCATATCTGCTGGGTACCCATTATGTGTTTCTACAAAGATATTGTTTTGTGAGATGATGTGTAATATTACATTGGATGCTGAGTATGAGTTATATGGTTTGAAATGAATTGGTGATTATGAGCTTAGTACTTCAGTAAGATGTGCTAAAATTTGGAACAAGGTGGAAGCTGAAATGTTGGGATTATGGAAGAATAGGTAGTCTATATTCACTGCTTTGGCATATAAGCAAGATGCAAAGGAAGAGATTGGTAATATGATTTTTGTAAAGAAATTTTACAAGTGTTGGAAGGATGAGGCAGGTTTGATGTCTGGAGATGATATAGATCTCTTTAAAATACAGTCATGCCTTGGTAATATGTTGCCACAGTATTCTTTGCTTGTGAAACAATTGATTTCAGACTGGGCCAATTTGGATAGCTCAGATTTTCTTACCAAGGTTATAGAAAAGGAAAATGCAGGTTGTTTTGAATTAAGAAAAGATTTAGGAAAGTAAGGTTGCTTATTATGCTCAGGGATTGCCACCTACACAGGCTGAGAGCGAGGATGGGATGGAGCACATAAAGCCCGTGGAAGGGGTGGTCAAAGAGGGGCAAGGGGATGGAGACAGGGAAATCAGGGTTATAGGGGCAGGGGTAACCAAGGAGGAATAGACAGGAACACTTGTTTCAACTGTGGACAATATGGCCACTGGAGGAATGAGTGTCCCCACCCCAGGAAACCCCATCAAACCCCACACACCCCACCAACCCCACAATTCTCAAAATATGCCCTGTAGGCAAGAACAACACCAGACCCACTCCCAACACCACTGGCCAGCATATCGCTTAGTTCAGGACTTTAGAGCCCTGAATAGTTTAATTGTGCCCATTTCACCCATTGTCCCTGATGTGACATCCCTCATTACAGCCATTCCACATGATGCCACTTGCTTCACTGTCATTGATTTAAGTAATGCATTTTTTCTATACCTATTGATCAAGAGACACAGCTACTTATGGTTTTTACTTTTTGAAGGCTGTCAGTTTACCTGGACACGCTTACCCAAGGCTATGTGGATTCCCCAGCTGTTTATTCGCTGGTACTCCAACATACTCTAAAAAACATGGACCACCGGTCATGGTTCCGTCCTTTTTGCAAAATGTTGATGATTTGTTGTTATGTAACCCTAGCTATGAGGCAAGCACTGTGGATACTTTCAGCAACTGTAGGTCACAAGGTTGTTAAACACAAAATGCAATTGTGTAAATCAAAGGTTGAATACTTAGGTTTTGTTCTGGCTTTAGGCACCAGACAATTGAGTCCAAAACGTATTGAGGTCATTCAGAGGATTCCTACACCCACTACTCGGAAGGAGTTGCTCACCTTCCTCGGCATGATTAATTACTGCCACCAATGGATCCCTGAATGCTCCCATTATGACTCAATCCTAAGGGAGGCTGTACGTTCTGACAGCCCTGAAAATGTCTGCTGGTCACCAGACATGCTAGCTGCATATATTGCCCTTACAGTTGTTATTGTGCAAGCCCAGGCTTTAGGACTACCTGTGTATTGTAAACCATTTCATTTGTATGCTTGGGACAATTGTAAAACCATGGCCGCGGTCTGTGCACAAGAGCAAGGAGGCGGTATGCGTCCCATAGCATTCTTTTCCAAAGTAGTTCGAGCTCCGGTACAGGGTATGCCGGCGTGTCTCAGAGCATTGATAGCATGTGCAATGGCTGTTGAAACTGCTACTACTATCACACTAGGGCATCATACAATACTTCATGCCAGTCACCAGGTCACTCAGCTGATGACAAATCTCACCACACAACACATGACAGCCCAGCGCTTCAGTGGTTATGAGATTCTTTTTTTAATACCCAGAATCTGTCTTTTGGATTAAACAAGGTTTAGAGAAAGATCAAAATGATCTGTTCTCTAAAGAGGGGAGAATAGGCATACTTGAAGAATAGGCATACTTGAAGCAAGCTGATTTATTTTCATCAGTCAGGCACATAGCAAGCACCATTCAATTCTTCATGAATTCATTTTATATTAGGAATCTCAGGCAGCATGTACAGTCTTTTGTAAGATCGTGTGAACGCTGCTCTTTTTACACACTTACAGATTGATTTTATTCATGTATCCAAAATTGGTAAGAAACAGCAATACTTACTGGTCATAGTTAATCAGTTTAGTAGATGGCATGAGGCCTTTGTGACATCTAGGGAAGATGCTAGTGAAGATTATTGTTACTGAAATTATTCCCAGGTATGGCTGCCCTCTGCAGATTGGCTCTGATAATGGCCCGGTTTTTGCAAGTAGGGTTGCCCAGGAACTTGCTAAATTCTTGCAAGTTACCTGGCAGTTTCATATACCTTATCATCCACAGAATACAGGGGTAGTTGAAAGGATGAATAGGACTATTAAGGAAAAGCCCAGAATTTACCCAGGAACATGGATAAATTGGACTAGATATCTACCAGCTATTTTAGCTGAGATAAGAATGAATCCCCACAAGGTGACTAAATTATCTCCATCTGAGATTTTTGATGGGATGACCTTTTCCCACACCCTGGGCCAGGGAACCGCTTGTTATAATGTCTGGGGATTTACAGCTAATACAAGAACAATATGTACAGGAATTGTTGATAAAACCGAATGGTATGTATGACAATGTTTCTTCGCAGTTTTCCCTTACCTTCACAGGAACCTACTCATTCATACCAGCCCGGTGACAAGGTGTATATCCGTCAGCTGAACAGGACCAAGAAAGGAGGATACCCTTTTGGACCACCTGCTACTGTGATTGCTGTACCCAGAACCGCTGTCCTCACAGATTCCCATGACATCTGGATTCACGCATCCCGAGTGAAGCTGTGTCCAAAGAGGGGAACCAAGGAAGACAACACCACTCCTCGCTCGGAAACAGAAGAATTTCTCCTCAGCGAAGCATCATGGCTTTCACACCATATCGTAGATTGAGAGGATCATACGTACCTGAGACCAAGATTATGTTGTGCGCTATGCTTTCTGGAGTTGTTATACTCCCTCTGATATTGTTCCTTGAATGCCATTATGAGTACAAGTCAATGGCAAGTTCTGGAAAAAGACTCTGACATGATGAACAATTCTTCAATACCCCCAGCCCAATTAGGCCTTAGCCCCTCATCTAGCATTCGTCACACACGCCCCCTCAAGAACCTTTCTCCACCACCTTTCTATCAGCATGTAATATGCAATCATTCATTCACTGAACGCATTTGGATGAATTGGACAAATAGTAACCCTTATAAGTACCAGTTACCCATATGAAATGTGTCTACAGCTAATGAAACCGATGCATTATGTTTGTTTAAAGGTTCACAGAAAATTGTTAGATCTTATAACGCAGAAATGTGCACAGTTAAGGTTGCATATCAATGTAAATAGACAGGCCTTATTACTTTTAATAATGATTATATAATTGGTATCATTAATTGGAGAAGGGGACAAATGTTAGTCATTATGAACGACACTGCAATTGAGAACTATACACTACCTTATATTTTTACACCTTATTACTGTCCTTTATCCACTAGTCAAACACATAGAACCAAAAGTCAAACACGACACACACACACACCTATTTCGTCCACATGTATTAATACAACTGCCTTCTTACAAGCTGTACATGTGTCATTAAAAATCACTACTCCTGTTGTAACATTATGTAATACAACAAACAAAGGCAGAAAAGGGAATGGTATGACACACTGTTAGGAGGTGCTGGAACCACTATGGGTATACTAAATAGTTATAGATATGGAGACCCTCAAGAATAAGTTAAACACAGCCAGCATGCATATAGGGACTGGTTTCCATGCTACTGCAAACTGGGCTCCAATTGTTGTTAAATCACAGGTTATAGGATTGGATTTAGATAAATCAATGTATAATTATTTAGATAATTTAACTGTTGCAACTATGAAATTCACTACAGGTCTAAGTAACTGGAGTACTTGTGCCATCAGGTATTTATGGATACAACAACAAGGATTGGCATTAGAAAACACACTAATGATTCCCAAACTAGAGAAGATTAGAGGAAAGCGTAACCTCACAGATAATGAATGGTTACTTCTAAAACCCCAATCCAGTAAATGCAATGGATGGTTAACTGGTAATGTTTCACATTTTTCATGCTCATGCTATTTTACATTATATCATACAACATCAAAGGATGTTAAATTAGCTTGTCAATTTAACACATTACCAGTACCAGTTTATGATCTTTTTGCCAAGAATTTAACCTGGTGGGCACCCACATACACAGGGGACTATATTTTTCCCAAAGATAACACACACAGGTAGCCACACATATCCTAAAAGGAGAACTCCTTAAGGTGAGTTCACAAATTCAGAATGATTTAGCCCATCATTGGTACGATGCTTCACTGGTTGGTCCCCTACTGGATCCCAGATAATGAAATCATTCTTCTATCCTTTTGTCATTATAGTCCTGATTTTATTGTGTATGATTTTATATAACTGTCACCTTAGTTGTACATTGAGGAAGTGAGTACAGAAATTAATCCATAATGCAGAACAGAAACAATTAAAAATTCTCCTCTCTGCCACTGTAGAGTATCAACCCATCTTTAAACTGGGCCTTAGGAATTACCACATGGGAATCGAGGTGAAGAAATTAATGAAAGTCCCGCAGGGAGTGACTAGCACCCCTGAAAATACCATGTGGAAGTTTCTCTGTCCTGGTAAGATTTTATCGATAAGATGAGCAATTGTTTTATTGCTCAAAGAGGGGAATGTAAGAATATTAAATAGTTAACTTGTTTATATGTATTTTATGCTTTTATAAGGTTTATAACATGATTATTGCTGACTGAAGGGATATTGAATACTTACATAAAATGCTGACTGTGACAGACTAATGTATTTCTTCTATAGGATGTAAGACAATGCTAAATTTCAGGATGTCTTGCCCATTCCGATTTTAAGGATATTCTTTTCCAGACGTATGCAAAAGCTTATCTTTCCATTGTCAGAATAACGTAATACAAGGAAGTAATAAATCTTATAGTCTGTACTGTATTTGCATATACCATGGCTAATGTAAGCAAACTATGTATAAAAGCCAGCTCTGGAATACACTCATTTGAGAGTCTTGTAAAGCTGTTGTCCGTGTGTTATTGCTTACAAATGATTCTCCATCAACGTTGATTATGGTGACCGAGGGATCGAGAACCGAGGGGATTAGAGTCCATTACAACATTAACCCTTTCAGTAGTGTGTGTGTGTGTGTGTGTGTGTGTGTGTGCAGTGTGTGTGTGTGAGGGTGCAGTGTGTGGGGTAGAGTGTGTGTATTGGGGGGCAGTGTGTGTATAGGGTACAGTGTGTGTGTATTACAGGGCAGTGTGTGTGAGGGAAGGCAGTGTGTGCATATGGGGGAGCAGTGTCTGTGTGAGGGGAGGCAGTGTGTGTATGGAGGTGCAGTGTGTGTTTATGGGGGTGCAGTGTGTCTATTGGGGGTACAGTGTGTGTGTGTGTGTGTGTGTGGGGAGCTATTGTGGGTCAGTGGGGGGTAGGGGGGCTGATTAATAAATATAACTAAGTTTTTTTAAATTAAAATTCCCTCTCCCTTCTTACCTTTGCCTGGGAGGGGGGAGAGTACAAGGCAATCCCTGGTGGTCTGGTGGATGACCCCCGATGGTCCTAGTGGGGAGTGAACTCTAGCCTGCAGTCCCTGAGGCTAGAGTTCACTCTTGCAAGAACTGGAGCGTTGCCGTAGTAACCGCAGCAACTCTCGAAGCTCATGAGAGAAGAACCTTCTGGTCCGTGAAGTCACACTGCAGTGCTGGCAAGGGAGAGCAAGGCTATGTTATTTTCTCCAGGAGGGGAAGGGGGGCAATTGCCCTATTGCCTCACCCCTGGATACTCCACCGTACTCACCAGAACAAATACATTAAGCTGTAGTTGTACTGGTGACTACATTTTCCCTTTAAACTATGCCTACAAATGCGTGATTAATACATGAAGCTAATATAACACAAACCATCCCAATTATTTTATTGGCATCTTTTTTTAAATTGCACTATTAAATTTAACTGATGCTATAATACCATTGAATTTGTGCAAACACAGTGTTATTACAGCTCAATCTGAAACATGTAATTTTATGAGTGCCATTAAAGATAACAGCCACATAATGTAATGGTTTAAAAAAACCCTCTTAATGGGACACTCTGAGCACTATAACCACTGCAGGCCATTGAAGTGCTTCTGGTGTGAAGAGACTGTCCATGTAGTCTCAGCAATGTAAACACTAACTTTTACAAGTTATATATGTTTACATTGCTGTGTAAGGGCATCTCTAGTGACTGTCACTCAAACGGCCACTAGACCATTTACACGTGTCGTCCTGCAACCTTTGACAGCTGACATTCAGCATCTTAACGCTCAGCATGAAGGCCCAAATTCTCTTCATAGGGACGCATTCAGTCAATAGATCTCGATAAGGAGATGCTGATTGCCAGAGTGTGACGATTGCTATGCATGCGCTCTTGCCCCCAAATGCTTCAGCATTGGGTAGGCTGAGACCATCTGTAATGCTATTCTAAGCCAGAGGAGGAATGGCGGCCATGGTAAGACTGTCGAGCCGCAGGAAATAAATGTGAGTAAATGTTTTAATTTTATTACTTCTAGGGGATCATTTAAAGGACCACTATAGTGCCAGGAAAACAAACTTGTTTTCCTGACTCTATAGGGTCTTTGGGTCCCCCCCACCCGCCTGGCTGAAGGGGGAGGAAGAGGTTAAATTCATACCTTTCTCCAGCGCCGAGGGCTCCCTCGGCGCTGGGGACTCTCCTCCCTCTTCCGACATCATCCTCTGAATGCGCATACACGGCAAGAGCCGTGCACGCAGTCAGTCCATAGGAAAGCAATGCTCAATGCTTTCCTATGGACGCTGGTGTCTTCTCACTGTGAAAATCACAGTGAGAAGCGCGGAAGCCCCTCTAGCGGCTGTCAATGTGACAGCAACTAGAGGCTGGATTAACCCGAATGTAAAAATAGCAGTTTCTCTGAAACTGCTATGTTTACAGCAGGCAGGGTTAACCCTAGATGGACCTGGCACCCAGACCACTTAATTAAGCTGAAGTGGTCTGGATGCCTACAGTGGTCCTTTAAGTAGCTAGTATAACGTTAGGGTAACATGTTTATATTTCTTTAATGTTTCTTTGGGTTTACTTAATTGTTTGTAAATGTTTGTTTCTACAAAATAAATGTGATTCAGATACATGACTTCAAAGCTTGGCTGAAAATGATCAACATTATATTTCATAATAATCTCATCTGCAGGTTTTGCCTGCCGAGTACCGATCCTAAATCAGTTTTAACATTAAAGTGTTCCTTTAAATGAGACCAACACTGGAAGAACACATAAATGTATAGTAGAAGGATGGGGAGGGCTTCGAGGTAGATAATAAAATAGTCTGGATAATAGAACACAGGTTGTACTATAAAGAGCATAAAGGGGGTGGGGAGTTAGAGATATGTTGGGAGGAGAGGGGGGCAAAAAAGACCATGCAAGTGACTTGGTTAGAAAGAGGACAAGGGGAGAGATGGCTAGATATTTGGTATTAATAAAACATAAAACATATATCCTCAATATGTAATAGATATCTGAAGGAATCAATAAAATTAAAAAAAGGAAAACCCAACAACCTCTTTCTATCTCCCAATGGTTTAATTCTCCATTCACCTTCTCCATGGAAGAAATAAAAAAATTTAAAAATGGGGTAATAATTATGCCGCTTGTTCCAATTATGCCGCTTAAGTCCAATCCCACTAAATTGGCAAATCACTGGGGGAAAAAATTTTTAATTGTGTCATAACACAATTTTTTCTCATTTTTATTGTGACTCTGTTCCAAGGTAGTGTTGAGAAAATATAAGGTTCATTTAAAATGACAGGATCATCTCACTACTTACAGTTATAAGAATGCTACTTGGAATATTTGTTCAATGTAAAATGATACCATCTGCATACATTTCTGTGCAGAACATATAACAGGGACAGACGTACAGATATTCAGAGTAGGAAATATAAAAAAGAAGAGGAGTTAGATAAGAACCTTCAGGACGATGCAAATTTCATTATGTACCATTATAGCCTATGCGTTCTTTGATATACAGGTCAGAATTTGTATTTATATGTTCATATTTGTTTTATTATAAGTAAACCATTGACATTATTTTTTTTTAGTTCAAAATACAATATTGGTGAATGGAAACAAGCATGGGTCAAAACATAAAAAAAATATTTTTAATTTTCAAGTTTGACTTGAGCAGCCTTAATCCTGCCACCATGAATCACAGGTGGCACTGAAGCTATTGATTTCTATGATAAATTAGGGTTTCGCAGATAATGCATTGCAATGCCCCCTGGGAAGGCTCTTCCAATAATTGACTTTGTCAGCAGCTGCCATGGCAACAGACAATAGTAGCGTTAGGAATGTAGCTTACGAGGTGTATGTGAAAATGAGTAACCCGTTAGTCCTGTGGTTATCAAAGAAAATTTATATTAAAAAAAATACCCTGTGCATAATGAATTTAAAAAAAACACACAAAAGAAACCATACATGTAATGTATACAATAAAATAAAAAGGCGTAATAACTTTAGCAAAATATGGAGGCGATTTATCAAGTTAAAAATATATGCTATCCTGGAGCAAAGTGCTGAATAAGCAATAATCACTGTAAAAACCAATAGATGGCTTATGATTTAGCACTTTGCATTCTAAATTGAACCTGGTTTGCCTTGATAAATCTCTACTAATTTATTAAAACAAGTATGGCGTCATAAATCACATACTAGCATTTTATCTCAATAAGTGGAGGCTCTCATCCCAAATCAATATATATAAATATAAATTAGATACAATTA
Source organism: Pelobates cultripes (assembly GCA_933207985.1). Classification (NCBI taxonomy): domain Eukaryota; kingdom Metazoa; phylum Chordata; class Amphibia; order Anura; family Pelobatidae; genus Pelobates; species Pelobates cultripes. The sequence continues at coordinate 31,954,298 of OW240923.1, read as the reverse complement.
AAGAAAATAGCAGACATGGAAGTCACAATTAAAAAAATAAAAGAATCTAGGAAACAGATTTGTGTTAGAAGTGTTTTTATTTGGACCACTTGTCCCGTAACAGGTTCTTTCAACAATTGCTTTCAATCAAAGGAAGATTGTGAGATTCTGTTAATGACTACCTGAGCAGTGAGTAATCCTGAAATTACTTTACGTGTTTTGTAAGGTAACTTGACCCAAGAACGTCCAACCTGACGGAATGTACGTTGTGGTACATAGACTTGTGAATATACAGTATGTTGTCAACATATTGTCACAGTTTACATAATGCATTAAGAAATGGTAACTAATATTCTAGGAACATTTTGAAGAATAAAACACAAAAATGCCCACACAAGCCAAAAAATAGCAGATTTTTCACAGTGATACAATTTCTTTGAACGCTAATGATCACTTGTGGATCTAGAACTGGTAATCAGCAGAATATTCAGATTTTACAACCTATCCACTTACAACGGCAGCTTCTATAAATATCTAGGAAGATGCAAGAATATTCTATACACTATTCCGTGACAAGATCAGACAAACAAAATATTAACTGGCACATCTTGTGGAATCTTTGCTGTCATAGCAACTTAGCATATTTTGTAATCGTGTTTTATGAACTATATCACAAGCAATCACACACACTAATTCCAAAAATGCAACATTAAGTTAATGTGTACATTTTAAGGACCGATTGACTCATCACATAAAGGCTTTATAATTACATAAAAGCGGACTATGATTAGACTTTTTCTTTATATATTCAATTGACATACAAACTGTTAACAGGAAAAACAACAGCAGAACTAATGAAAAGAGGGACCTCCCAGAACCACAACTCCAGTGTCACTCTCACCCTCCCGATCAGAGTAACCAGTTCCTCTATTCCTCCTCAGAACTGAGATCTATTCCACCCGCATTGCGAACAAGTACCTGGCTGATTGTCTGCGTTGGTGAGTCACCTAACCACATACCAGTGGTGACAGATTGCCAGTCTCTAGAGCAGGCAACCTTCAGCACTCCAGATGTTGCAGACTACATCTCCCACAATGCTTTTCCCAAGCATTGACTGTAAGAGCATTATAGGAGATGTAATCCACAACATCTGGTGTGACGAAGGTTGCCTGCCCCTGCTCTAGAGCCATGATCTCCTCATTCCTGCAGTCACACTATAGCCATAAACTTGTCAGTCCCTAAACCTACACCACAATGTCCTCCGGGTCCTCTTTCTCTCCCGCCATCACACATGTCACTACTCATAGCCAAATTGGGAAGAGGCTCCCGTGCAGGCTGTGGTGCAAGGATTTCTCCAATGAGAGTATAGTGGGAGTTGTGGTGTTGAGTTGACTCGGCCCCACAGCAATCGCTGTCCTCTTTTTATCTGTATATAATATATCAATGCCACACTAACGGGAAAGGGAGCAGTTCCGTGATTGGCTGTCGGTTGGAGCTATGTCAGCAACTCAGCTCACACTAACCTCTCACCGATTTGGTATGTACTCACTGTATGTCGAATACAAAAGTCGTTTTAAAACTACCCAACACAAAGCTGGAAAGATTTTTTTATTTTTTAGCTAAACTAGTGATTTGAATTTGGAGAAAATGACACTATGGATATGAGGCCAAAACAAAACAAATACACAAAAACGAATGAACAGAAGGATGGTGCCATGGTACTTCAGATACTAAAACCACTCTAACGACATGAAGCGGTTACAGTGCCTACAGTGTCCCTTTAAATGAACACTCCAAGCACCATAACCACTTGAGTGGACTGTTGTGCATATGGTGCCAGGATTGCTCTGGCATCCCACTCCCATTTGAGTAGTCAAGCCATTTTAGAAGAGTTTGACTTCGTACAGGGAGGGCTGCTCCCCACATCCACTACAGCTTACAGGAGAGCCAATATCTCTCTGTCTGAGCCACGTCCGGCAGTGCAAGGATTAGCTCATTGGCTGAGAGAGATTAGCTGACTCTCTCCGCACTGCAGGACTTCGATAAGGAGAGTTAACAGATGTTCCTGCTTAGGAAACCATTCTACAGTGGGAGGAGGCACTGCAGGCATCATAGGAGTTATGGTGTTTAGAGTGTTCTCTTAAGGATTCCCCAAACCTGAAAACTATTTTAAATACAGTTGCAAGAAAAGGTATGTGAACCCTTTGGAATGATATGGATTTCTGCAGAAATTGGTCATAAAATGTGATCTGATCATCTAAGTCACAACAATAGACAATCACAGTCTGCTTAAACTAATAACACACAAAGAATGAAATGTTGCCATGTTTTTTATTGAACACACCATGTAAACATGCATAGTGCAGGTGGAAAAAGTATGTGAACCCCTAGACTAAAGACATCTCCAAGAGCTAATTGGAGTGAGAAGTCAGCCAACTGGAGTCCAATCAATGAGATGAGATTGGAGGTGTTGGTTACAGCTGCCCTGCCCTATAAAAAACACACACCAGTTCTGGGTTTGCCTCGCACAAAAGAGCTCTCAGAAGACCTACGATTAAGAATTGTTGACTTGCATAAAGCTGGAATGGGTTATAAAAGTATCTCCAAAAGCCTTGCTGTTCATCAGTCCACGGTAAGACAAATTGTCTATAAATGGAGAAAGTTCAGCACTGCTGCTACTCTCCCTAGGAGTGGCCGTCCTGTAAAGATGACTGCAAGAGCACAGCGCAGACTGCTCACTGAGGTGAAGAAGAATCCTAGGGTGTCAGCTAAAGACTTACAAAAGTCACTGGCAAATGCTAACATCCTTGTTAGCGAATCTACAATACGTAAAACACTAAACAAGAATGGATTTCATGGGAGGATACCACAGAGGAAGCCACTGCTGTCCAAATAAAACATTGCTGCACGTTTACAGTTTGCACAAGAGCACCTGGATGTTCCACAGCAGTACTGGCAAAATATTCTGTGGACACATGAAACCAAAGTTGAGTTGTTTGGAAGAAACACACAACACTATGTGTGGCGAAAAAAAGGCACAGCACACCAACATCAAAATCTCATCCCAACTATGAAGTATGGTGGTGGGGGCATCATGGTTTGGGGCTGCTTTGCTGCGTCAGGGCCTGGACGGATTGCTATCATCGAAGGAAATGTTTATCAAGACATTTTGCAGGAGAACTTAAGGCCATCTGTCTACCAGCTGAAGCTCAACAGAAGATGGGTGTTGCAACAGGACAATGACCCAAAGCATAGAAGTAAATCAACAACAGAATGGCTTAAACAGAATAAAATACGCCTTCTGAAGTGGCCCAGTCAGAGTCCTGACCTCAAGAAAGCGATTCACCCCAGACATCCCAAGAATATTGCTGAACTGAAACAGTTCTGTAAAGAGGAATGGTCAAGAATTACTCCTGACCGTTGTGCACATCTGATCTGCAACTACAGGAAACGTTTGGTTGAAGTTATTGCTGCCAAAGGAGGTTCAACCAGTTATTAAATCCAAGGGTTCACATACCTTTTCCACCTGCACTGTGAATGTTTACATGGTGTGTTCAATAAAAACATGGCAACATTTCATTCTTTGTGTGTTATTAGTTTAAGCAGACTGTGATTGTCTATTGTTGTGACTTAGATGATGATCAGATCACATTTTATGACCAATTTGTGCAGAAATCCATATCATTCCAAAGGGTTCACATACTTTTTCTTGCAGCTGTATATGTAATGATCTCAAAAAATCAGTGCATAACAGACAACAAAGAAATGTTTCTTGCTTATATCTCTTCTGGAAGAAGATTGTGAGGAAAAATTCCTAAAACAAAAATCGAAAGACTGTTAATGGACAATAAGATGTGTTTGTCGGATGGAGCTGGTGTATGTAAATACTGACTGACGGTGCACAAACAATTGCACAAGATATACTGTTTTATTTTTTATTTTATTAACTGTGAATTAAAATATTCAGAAACGTGGGAAGTTTTATTTCACTGAAGAGCTGTAACAAAATGTTGTTTGTTAGTGTGCCTAAACCTTTCCATGCAAATATATACAAACATGTCCATACTGTACATACTATGTATTTATTTTTTTAAACAATCGGTGTCTGAACACACATATATAACTACCAGCGCTCCTTTAATACAGAACCAATGTAATAAATGATTTGCACAATGTAACAGACGATGCACATGTCATGTGGCTTTACTGTCATTTTAACAATTTCTGAGTTAAACTCAGCTGTACACCCTCAGCAAATCTATTTACTAAGCGGCTGACAGATCTGCCTACTTGGGTTTTCATCAAACGTTGACAACTAGTTTCTCCTAAATTTAGCTGCTCAGGGAATTTTAGATTTGGTAGTGCATTAAATCACATAGGCCGAGGTTCGGTCTGCACCACCTGTGCCCCTATTTCTGTCTGTTTAGTCTGTGGGAGTGTTTCTAGGTTAGCCCACTATCACAGTAAACATGGCTACTGGCATATTCTGGTTACCTCAGTGATATCTAGAACGACACATACGTTTACGGAAATCTCAATAAACTACACGTCTCGGGGCCCTCTTTAACCGACTAGTGTAAATGTATATATAAATTATGCCAAAGTGGCCTTTCCTAGTACAGCTAGGCTGTCAAGCTGAGTTAGGCCTCAGTGGATGTAAATGAAAACACAAGGCCATAATAAGGTTTTCACCCCAGGCATACCTGAGGAGTTGGCGAGAGGGAGCCAGCATGGGAGTGTGAGAGTCACACAATTTATGTCACTAATGACACTTGCAGTGGTAAAGGGGGCCTGTCAGCCCAGAATCCCTGTACCAACATGACAGGTAGCCATACAATAAGACCAAGCAGGGCTCACCATTTGCAGATCACCGGTAATGTGCTCTCACATGGACACACATGCCCTGGAATAGGACAGCGCAAACATGACTTTTTTGGTCTCAATGTGACTTTTCACTAGTGTCCTCAAAAATGGAACATCTCAGTCAAATATAATCAAAACAAAACCTGACAGAGGTGAAAAATCAGGAATATCCAGCATATTATATCCTATATTTAATAAATTACTTTATATTACTTATCCTTTTTACTATTTCATTTACTGTTCCTGGCATATCCTAAGGTGGGGATCATACCAACTATGCGCTAAATAGAGTGCAGAAAGGACTGCACTCTACTTGTGAGTATATTTTATTTATTTTTAACTCTTTTTGCTAACTACCTCATCAGAGAGCACTATTTGCTGTTTTTCTCTCTTTCTGAGAATTGGACATCGGCACTCCCCAGGAGGACAAGCACCCCCATAAGCGGAGGGTTATCCGCTGTATGCCCATCAAACTAGAGCTAGTCCTAGCTCATGGAAATGTGAGTGCAAAATTTATATTTTAAATTCACTATCACTTATTTATACTATCTGCACGTTTTTTTCCCATTGTGTCTTTCATATCGTGAGACGGACAACTGCTAACAAAGAAGACACCATACCAGTTTGGACAACTTTTAATATTGGAACTCTTTCATATTATTTTAACAAGTTTATACTGGGACTTTCTTTTATTACTTTTTATTATTCTATTTGGCGCAGCCTTTTCCTTGTTTTTTTTTGTATACAATAAGACCAAGCAGGGCTCACCATTTGCAGATCACCGGTAATGTGCTCTCACATGGAAACACATGCCCTGGAATAGGACAGCGCAAACATGACTTTTTTGGTCTCAATGTGACTTTTCACTAGTGTCCTCAAAAATGGAACATCTCAGTCAAATATAATCAAAACAAAACCTGACAGAGGTGAAAAATCAGGACTATCCAGCACATGCAGGACTCTTGGCAGGTATGCATCAGACATGGAAATCAAATTTGACTCATGTCAACTCTACCTTTAATGAACAGACTCCAAAAAGTGTAAATTACCTAACACAACACTGGAAATGAAATGACAACACAGAGAGATTTACGTAAAGGGTTGGTGTTCTACTCCAAGTGACATTTATTTAATATAAAATTTGAATAATAGATATATTCACAATCATTTCATTTATTGTGTGAGAGTAAAGTGAAAAATCGATTTACGTACTGTAAAGTAACTGAAATGTATAAATAAGCACATACAAAAAAGCAGTTATACTAGACAAGATAATGATTTTTATTTTTATTCTACCTCAAGAGGGGAAATGTCACTAGACTATTATCTGTCAGTAAATCTAATGTAAATAACAGCTAAAATGTCAACACAACCATGTATTGTATTAGGTACAAGAGAGATGATTGAGACATAATGACATCACTGGCACTTTGACATATTCCAGCATGGCGCACATCGATGGAATTAAATAAGCGAATTAGAGAGTAAGCAGGAAAGAGGTGTGCACCATGACACGTCATGGTAAAAAAAAAAAAAAAAAAACTGGTTTGGTACAAAAAATTAAATTATTCTATATCCATCTACATGGGGGTAACTGCCCACCACATGTCACACTCACATTTGTACTTGGACTGTTTCCCCTAGAATGGAGCAAAAGCACAGATGCCAAATCAAATGCCAAAAACACATTACTTTATCCAACATTATAATCTTCTAAAATCTTTTGGTTGAAGGACAATGGTGGACAACAGATTATACTATACTCCTTTTATTTTTTTTTAAAAAATGTATTTCAAAGTTCATTACATTTAATGAAACAAATTTATATTTATTTATGCTGTTTATTATTTTTATTATCTATATTATTATTATTTTTTTTAATGCCATTTTAAAAGATATCCCTCAGCAGCCATGTTGGGTCGGACTCTACTGTTATCAGACCAACTGGTACTCAACCTAACCTGACTGCTTTGGTGATTGCTCTGTGTGAGCCTACAGCGCCAGTCGAGTTAGGTTGAGCAGAAGTTGGTCAGATAGCAATAGAATCTGAATAAACATGGCCGTTCAGCCAGATTTTGAAAAGATAAATTTTCTCAAAAAAAAAACCCAACAAAAAACCCAAAACAAATAAATACGCATCATTTAAAAAAACACTTGCTTCATTAAATATAATAAATAGACTTTTAAAAAGCAAGAAGTTAAGACTTGATGACATTTGTCCTTTTTTAGTTTGTTGTTTATAGAAATATAGAATTCATAATAAACATTCACTGTACCCTTCCTTTAAAAATAATATTCTACCACCCACCTTCAGATCATGACCCTATGTTCCATGTCAGCTTCTTTATATTTTATGGGCTAGACAAATCAATCATTTAAGGTAATACATTAAAGCCAGGATTTGCAGGCAGGCAGATCGAGCATCAAAGAGGCAACATCTGATGTACGGACTTCCAGTTGCATTATATAAAGTAAAAATAAATAGTGCAGAATGTCGACAAATGGACAAGATTAAAATCTGTTAATAGGTAAAACACTCACCTATTTATGAGCAAAGAAACTTTACTTGTGTAAATCTACAAATCCAAATGCCAATACTAAAACGACTCATTTTTCTTCCACTATCACAAAAATAACATATCCTATCAAAGATTTTATTGGATGTAACACCAAAAATGTGATATATTTATTAGAATGTCCATGTGGTTTTCAATACATTGGCATGACAACAAGATGTTTAAAAATTAGATTGGCAGAACACTGTCGCAACATTAAAAAAGGTTACGACAATCATTCAGTGTCCAAACACTTTTTAACCCATAATAAAGACCCCAGTTTTCTTAAAGTTACTGGAATAGAAAAGGTTGCCATGCCCTGGAGAGGAGGAGATATGAAAAATATTTTGGGAAAGAGAGAAATGAATTGGGTTTTTCAACTCAAAACCCTGTCTACCCAAGGGCTAAATGCAGAATTTGATCTTTTTAACTTTTTATAAAAAATATTTTTTATAGATTTTTTCCACTTTCCAATTTTTTACAATTCATTTGAATATAATTATTCATTTAATTTTTTTTTCCTTTATCTTTTAACTTCACTTCCATTTTTTTTAATCTATTTTCTTTATTATTTATATCTATTCTTATTTTTATTTTAATCTCTATTTATTCCTTCCTCGTTATTACTATTTCTGATTTTTAAAGGAGATTATCCTAGTCTGTATGTGTCAGTTTAATAAAAAAAATGTTTTTCTCTCCTACTCCTCCCATTGGCAATACCGGTGGGTGGCCACCAGGTGGGGCGCCCTTATTCTGTCAGGCGCCCTGCATGGTGGTCCCACCTTCCGGCAGACACTAATGTTATCTCCCCAGGGTCGTCTTCTTTCTCTTTCCCCTTATTATGTAATGGCCATTCAGTCCATTGATGTCTAGGGCTTTCAAGTGCCCTCCCACTAGTATGCCGACGTTGAGAGATGGGCGTGTACAATCGCGCCGGTCTCTCAGCCCCGGCATATATTTCCCATAATCCTCAGATATCATATCACGTGATCGCGGGAGGTCGCGATCACGTGTTCTGTCAAACCTACAATATCACTAATTATACTATCAATTATAAACGCTCATTTTTTATTTTAAAACTCACAGACACCTTTGGACTGTCCTTACAAATGTTTTAATACCTTAAATTTCAACTTTTATTAACTTTGAAAATCGTGCATATTTTATCAGTGACGTCATTTTGGTGCCTAAATTCGAATCCACATCTGTTTCTTTTAGCTTATAAAAGCATCTACTGTACCAGGTTTTTCTCTCTTTTAATGCCATTTGATAAAGCCCTGTGTGGTGAAACGCGTTTTGGCTGTTTATACACTGATTTTTATATTGATATATTATACTACAAATAAAGGAATATTGGTTTCTTTTTGCCTATATATACACCTTTTACTATTTTATTTCATTTATTTTCTTGTTTTTAAATCTCCTGGTCACCGATTCATATTGGAGCACGTTACTACTCAAGAATCCTAGGTGGGGATAGTACCACCTGTGCCATCAAATTGAGCAGTAGATCCTGCTCATATATATGTGAGTATTTTACCATTTTAATTTGCCTTTTAATTTATTCAGTGAGCACTATATACGTCTCTTATCTCTTTACATACCGAGGAATTTTTAAGGATTTCATCACCTATATCCGACCAGTGGGGGATAGACGCCACTGAATGCTAAGAACACATGAGCAAGTTTCTTTGCTCATAAATAGGTGAGTGTTTTACCTATTAACAGATTTCAATCTTGTCCATTTGTCGACATTCTGCACTATTGGAGTTTCTCTTGTCTTTTTCATTTTCCCATACATCAACAAGCGAACCAAGATATCTCCAAAATAAGAAGTTTCAGACACTCATTGGACTCTATATACACTCAAGAACTCTACAGGTTGATTTATTATTTGGGACTTTTTACTATTTATTTATATATATATTTTTTTATATTATCCCTTTGTTTCCATAGCGCGACCTAGATACCAATTTTTGTCTATTTCCTTATCTGTGAGGCTTTCTGAGGGAGCCTCATACTTATAGGTTGCTGCTTCCTCACTTGTTTTAGTTTCTATTAGATTATTTAGCGCTGAACCGTTTACCTATTTGTTCGATATATATATATATATATATATACTTACATTGCTGTAACTTTGTTATTAATATATAAATATAAGCGATAACAGCTTATAAGGTGATCTATAGGTCTCCCTTAACTGGCTAATCTTATTTTATTATGAAAGTCAACAGAGCTGCCAAGCAATATAAAAATAAATGTAGGGGGCGGGGCTAGCACGCAGACCGAGACAGACGCCATTTGCTGGAGCTCCTCCAAACAAACCTGAAATCTGCCCGATATCAATGGAACACGAGCCCATCCAGCCTCAAAAAGCACAAAATTGGACTCTGCTGCCCGAGCTGAAAGCGTAGATGCCCTTCTTACAGCCGCAAAAACAGCCTAAGCGGCGACGGAAAACCGAGGCCTATCACCCTCTCCAAATCCCCAGCCTCGCTTCACTCTTCGGCGGAGACCTCGCGGAACGGCCGAGGGCGACCCCATCACAAACAATCGCCCAACACACTCACCATGGGTCGTAAATCACAGAGACCCGCCACAGGGTCGGATACCAGGGACATTGGGGCCCAAGCCCAAACAAACTCAGGCCGGAGACCAACCGGAAACAGAACCAGAACCGGACCACCACGAGATGGAATTACCACAATACCCCCTGGTGGTAAGACCCGCACAAGCGGACCCTATGGATGAATCAGCCCCAACAACTAGGGGATACCTGAAGGTCCTATTAGCTGATATCCACAAGCTCCTGGCTGCAAATTTAGCTGTATTTACAACACAGCTACAGGCCGTAACAGAGAGAGTCAAGGCCACAGAGGGGGTTATAGCAGACACACAATCTGCCATGCAAACCATGCAGGACTCTATCCACCAATTACAAGCGCACCAGACTACCCTGAACGCAAAACTCATAATACTAGAGGATAGACAACGCCGCGCAAACATCAAAATAAGGGGTATCCCTACGGCAATATCCGCGGAGGAACTTCCCCACTACACCGACGCCTCTTGACATCTATATTACCTCCCACGCTAGCCTGCAAAATCACAGTGGACAGTCTATATCGCATCCCTAATACAACCAACACTAATACCAACCTGAACTGGGATGTCATCCTGCGCTTCCACTCAGTACAAGACAAAATACATGTCATGACAGCTGTGAAGGGCAAAACCCCTCTTTCATTTGAAAATGACACCTTGAACTTCTTCCAAGACCTTACTAAGGCAACGTTGCTATGGAGGAAAACCTACGCACCGGTAACTTCCCAACTACGCACGACAGGACTGCCATACAGATGGGGAACCGACAACTCTTTAACGGTTACCACAGAAGGAACTACGCATGTCCTCCACACCATGGCCGACGCAGCCTCTTTTCTGGGAAAATTAGGACTACCCATTCCAACCGATAATCGTGCGCTTCCTGAGAGTGCCAGAGACCCGGTTACCATCATCCCCTTTGTCCCACGCACCAGAGGGACACCACCACCCGTACAGTGACAGCCCACACCGACACCTATGGCTAAACAATCTAGCCCACATTAGTAGGCTCTGGCCTCGAGCCACCTGGAGAGGACATTGATACACGAGAGAAACCTCGTACTCGGACGCAATGCAGTTACTAGAATTATCTATTACCTTTACAGTTACTATAATTTACTTTTTTTTTTTTTTATCTATGCTTTCACACCCCTATCCTGACTACGAGCAAACCACACCCCAGCCAACACACTGGACACAACACAAGAGAGTCAATGGGGCCACATCCCTCCTCCCCCCCACCCCCCGCAACCCCCTTGGTTAGGGGTACCACGCATATCAGCTACCGCTGAAACAGCCCACACTGACAAACCACAACCCAAACTGGGAACCAACACCATTACATAAGCTGACACATGTTACCTACTCAAACTCCATGAATCACACACACACACAACAATGTTTCTCTTTGTTTCAAGACTCCTATATATTTGTCTACAGAATGTCTAACATGTTAACCTTGTATACAATTGTTAAACGTTGAAGAAAAGAAAAAAAAATGTGCATACTGCTAGACATACCTAAGCTATATCGGACATGCATAATTTACGAATGTCTTTTGTCCTCTTGATATCTCTCATGCACATCCAAAATAAAGAATTTAAAAAAATAAATAAAAAAAAATAAAAAATTTAATATATTTATGAGTTTGACTAGTAAGGTAGATGGGTTTCACAGAAAGATTGACCTGACCCTGAGGAAAAGTGATGGGGATATACAGAGGACTTAACGCTACAGTATGAATCTCATCAGTTCTATAGTATATCTTGTGTACACACTGAGAAGGTTTATTTGAGGTGTTAGACAGATGCTTGTTGGATTTTGAAGCCAGACGGTGCACCTCATAACATTTGAAGGCTTCAATCGGGATGTGGGCTCATGGCTAAAGCAGAACACAAGTTGCCAGCCCCTCAGACATACTTTGAGTAATAAATAAACTCTAAACCATTCACATTCACAGTGTGGTGGAAGAGTAGTCATTGGATGTCACAGAAGGTATTGGGCTATACGAAATGCACATGGGTTTTAACAGGTTTAAGATTTTCTTGTGCACAAGATACCTATGGATATTCTAGAAATAACCTGGTATTACAGCCAACTGGACATGGGATAGTTAGCAGGTATGAGGCATAGAGAAAGAGATATATGTTTCTAAATAGAAATGGACATAAAGCACTAAAACTAAATAAAAGCCAGCAGCCACTAATTGTTCTTAATAATGCAACTTACTGTGAACAATTCCATATGTATTTAGTTAAAAGAGGATTCCGGGGGGTGGGGCGTAGCTGCCTAGATGGCCAGTCGCACTTTTCTGTAGCTCAGGCGGGCTGTCAACAACATCCAGCTTAATCCAAGTACCTACCACAGCTACTCCCCTCACATGACTGAGGGTTTACTGCAGATAAGCCTGACGACATTGTGTGAGAACTGGATTACGTCTGTGTGAAGGGTATTATCACCTGGGCAACTGAGGCCTAGCCCTACTAGCAACCCCAACTAGCTTCCCCGACGGACGGGAGAAACAGCCAATCTCCTGGCCTCAAGAGAACCGATTTCTGCAACCTGGCTGGGTCCCGTTGTCCCTATCCCCCTGGACCAGTGGGGTAAAAAAAAAAAAAAAAAACAGGATTCCTTGTGAATTCATTATCCCATGCATTCTATTAAAATTGTACATATATATTTTTTTTCATTATTGAATGTTATTTCTTAAAAATTGCATGGAAAATTCACCCCTCCCCTCCCCCTGAGAGGTCACTTACACTATAAGCTTCTCTTTTTATTTGCTTTAAAACAAAAATGACCCTTTTTTTAGAACAATCAGTATTTCAGAATATGCACATAATTGTCATCGGAACCAACTGACGTCACATCTGAATTGGCTGCGTTACATCAGCTCATTAGTCCCTTTGTTTGCACTGTAAATTAACAAAGATTTTCGCAAATCAATACATTTCTCACCAACCATATTGTACCTCTTTTACACAGCCCTCCCATCACGCACTTTAAATAATTACAAATACGTAACACTTACACAGACACATGAGACATGTCATTAACACTTAGGTACAAGTCAGTGTGTTAACGGATTTATTAAAATATTTTTATTTATTTTTTTGACGTGAGAAACAAACATTTTAACATGACTAACATAGAACATCACACTTTCTACTGGTCAGTAATGGGTTAATGGTACGACCTCTTACAGCTGGCTGATAGGAAAGAACTTAGCATGTCATATGCACGTATTTTATATCATATATTTAAGCAATATCCCTTTGGTATCAACATGACATGATTTGGAATGAATCCCCACGGGGAATATTTAAGAAACAGAAAAGTAGGCGAAGTTCTAAAATTGGAGAAATCTCCATAGAAACCAATGGAAATTCTTCTGATGATTCTGTTGGTTTCCACGGAGATGGCTTCTCTTTTAGAACCTTGGCCCACTTTTCAGCTAGTGGCATTTTTAGAAATTTTCCCACTGGACCTAACTAAACCCCAAAGTTGCCTTGAGTACAGCCTTTAAGTGATAATCTCAATATAAAATCACAAAATTACCATCGTAAATGCCCACTCAGGAGACCAAGGATACAATTCAGAAAGACTCCACAATTTGGCTATAACCTTGGGCAGGTATGATCCCATAAAACCCAACGCTAACTCTATTTTTAGAGTTGAGTGCAACAGAACAAAGCAGGTCCAAAGAAGGATCCGATGCAGCAAGGATTACATATGGTGTCATGGTGACTTCAGCTACAGAGGTCGTCAGCATTGAATTTCTTAGAAACACAATATTGATGAAATATGACATCTCCAATTTGTAGTTCAAATAGATCGGCCCAAGTTGAGCCAAAAAAAAAACACCTGATTGTAGCTATACATTCAAACTCAGAGCCTAGCAAACAGGGCTGAATGCAATATCTACCAAAAATACCTATGTTAGCAGGCTATCAGTGCGGTCGCCAGAACTTCACACCAATAAATACAGTGCTTTTTTTCTAAACAGTCTTTATTTTAAAATATCATGGTAATAAAAATAGTGATTTGAATTTTTTAAATTCCTACAGTCGAGGCTCACAATATATTCTATGTATTATGTAATTACTTCTCTCTATAATTATAGCTACTTTAGCACATTATGTACACCTATTAAACACTGCACACACACAATCTAGGGTAATAGCCAGGATAATTAAACAAATAAATCAACTGAAAATATTAGATATAATTTAACATGTACTGCAATCCAGCTACAAAGGGATACAATTTCCTCCTGCACATGGGATATCTAGACTCAGAAATAGGCAACATTTGCCAATCTAGCTGCTGTGGACTACGTCCCCCATGATGCACCATGACACTAAACTTTCCCTATTCCCCATCTAGAGGAACTGATGTTTGAAAAGCAAGTAAAAATGAATAATTCAGACTCTTTGTGTGCATTAAATAATAAATACTACATAGGCAAAGGTCATTATGACAGGAAGGGAGAGATCACGTGTCTATCATAACTCCTATACCGTACAATTTAGGGGACTCAGCTTGTACTATGGTGAGATATAACTGGGGACATTAGGTGATAATTATGTTCAATAAGATCAAAACAATATTTTTGGAAGCCCAGTTCTGAGTTACACAAAGAGTCATAACACTCCGATTTCCATAGAAGAGATTATGTAAAAAACTGAACGGAACCAGAACACGGTCAAAAAGCCCAAAGTTTGTGACGTTGCTCCCTGTAGCAGTATGGCAACTGACAATGTTTTAACGATGTTACGATTGACCGCAACACTATAATAAATAACATACAGAAACATACCCACATGATATATAATAGCTTATTCTTCCATAAAACAATGATAGACTATTCAACTGTAAACATAGTGAATCTAAAAGCCATTTATTGGGCTTATTATATAAATATAATATTATATATAAAACTTTCATGATATTTATCAGTGTACACACATACAAACAGAACTGACCTTAATAAAAGGAAGATTCTCAGGTTACCTAAATTTATCTGTATCAGTGTTTGAAATTCAATATATAGGCTAACAGAAGCTACAGGTAAAAACATCAGAGAAGCATGGAGCATATCAACTTACGACATATTAAAACACTCATGCAGACGTTTCACTCGCGAGAGAGAAATAAAGACACCGGAAAAGCAAGTATTTTAAAATAAAAAATAAAAGCCTAAATAAAGCAGTCGGACAAGGAGGCCTCCTGGTCTTGGTAAGGTTTCCGTGCTCAGATGTATCTGTCGGATTCCCTGCCTCTGTGTGGATGGTTTAAAGTGCAAACAATAGCAGTGACGATGTACAACATAAGTCTGGTGCGCACATACAGTTGTCTGACACATACTTGGTGAATTAATGTCCAAAACACATTCCGGTTTACCCATCCTGATTGATGGCGCATGTGACAACAAATACATTTCTCCTCTATGAATTACATTTACATATACAGCGTTAATTTTGATAGGCTAATAGCCTAGAAAAAAAATATTCTTTTCTACAACACTTCAAAAACAAATCTACAAATGCAAGTTCAAATATTGATTTATTTTTTTATGCATTACCACAGCGACTCTGAAATCATGAGTCAGCTACAGCGTGTCTAGATCCATCATGTTAAACTGAACATGTATCCCCTCTTCATGGTGATGGATGCCCTTCATAATATTGCATTCATACACTGCAGCATTCAGCACAATAAATATATATCTTGCATACAGCATTAAAGGGACCCCTCCAGACCCCTAAAGCACTTTAGATTTCTGAAAAGCTTTATGTGTGAAGAGTGTGTCCTATTTTTTCCATTTTGGAAAAAGTGCAGCTTTCAATAAAAATTGACACTTTTATAAATTATACTGGTTGCACACACTGGCTTTTCAAGCAGACAACTGGTCCTGTTACTTCCTGGTTTGATTAGCTTAGTTGCACTGAACTCAAGAGGCAGCCAATTGCCCAGAGCACCCGCCTTGCAAAGACTTCCCATTGAGCTGTATTGGGAAGTCTGTGATTGGACAGCCGTCGAACGTCTGGGCTGGATTAGAAGACAAGGGCTTGCAAAACTCAGCAGAAAAGAGATCTGCAGTTTTTTCGAACTGTTTTTAGATATAACTCGAATGAAAAATTTCATATTTAAATGCGTGCAAGTTTTCACTTTGAATTTGGGAAGTTGAGTTTCCCTTTAAGGTTCTGCTATTTGCAGGGCAGGTCTTTCCATGTGTTGCCCAGCAATATGTATGATTGATGTGCCCGGGAAAATAAAATAGATCAGACAACACTTGACCAGCACCCACATTTTGGTCTTTGATAAACACACTGTACTTGATCCAACCAATGGAAACAAAACACAAGGTTTACTATGGTGGCACTGGTCATAAAGTAAATTTACAGAGCAGGATTCATCATTTCAATGAAGTTGTTATGGTGCATGGAGTGTTCCTTTAAGCTAAAGTTATTTTGGTAACAGTAGTGTCCCTTCAAGCTCTTTTATTATTGCTACAGCGAACTCTTCTGGAGTGTCCTTTATTTTCTGAATTGTTATAGAATTATTTCATGTGATAAAAAAAAAAATAGGTTTGTTATCTTGTTCCATACTTGAAATAACTTCAAGTCTACCAGCCAATCTGCTATGGGTGACTGCACAAATGGGCTCTGCAACCCTGTGTTTATAAGCTGCGGATGTCTCGAAGGTACATCTAATGTGAAATATGTGTCAGGATTCAGAACAATTATCTGTCCGCATCCCCCTCCTCCAGTACCACATCTGCCAGCACTAACTCATAAGCTGTTTATATAGAATGGAAGGGACAATCATGCATTGTAAGAACTATGCAATATTTCCACTGTAACAATATCTCACTTTCACAAGAAGTAATTACGTTTATCTCATCAGTAAACCTCACCTGCAGATAGTGCACCCAAACAGGTTTCCTATATAATTACATGGAAACACTAACCCGTAATGCATAGCTACGACAATAGTTCAGGATTGCTTTTGTATATATCCACCATCATATTGTTTATTGGCGAACTGACTGAACGCAACAAGATTATCATCAAACTGCTAAATGACAAGTTATTAAAATCTGAAAAAATATCTATATCTATAGATAGAGATTTGTATAGATATATAACTATATATACAAATACATATATATATTATTTTGAGAACATTCATTATAAAGGACATTTAACAGCAGCAATTGAAGGAACACTATAGTCAGAACTACTATTGCTTAATGTAGTGGTTCTGGTGCCTGTAGCCTGTCCCTGCAGGCTTTGCAGAGAAAAGGCAGTGTTTAAATTGTTTCCTAGTAACCCCCGCTGTCACTGATACTGCCACTAAAGGCCCTCACATATTTCCTTTCTGCATTTTTGCAGGATCTACCGTCAATGCCTCTACACTTTGCATGGAGACATTGAATGCTCTCCCTAGAGATGCATTGAATCAAGGCATCTTTATGAGCTGCACTTGATTGATGGATCACGGCTTGCAGTGCATGCGCCATAGTCCAACTTTTCTCAATGAGAAGAGCTTTGTTTGATAAAGAAAAACATTACTATGATAAGCTAGAAGGCATTTTGGGCGGAGGTTCTCATCGCTGGATTAGACGTAATTTTAATATAAATTGAGGTCTGATCAAGGCCCAAAGGGTTGGGGGCATGTATCTAAAAAAAGAGGTTAACACAAGTAGGATGCAAATAAAAGTATAAACGTCTGACTAATGTTATGAATCCAGTGATAATTCAATTAACACATAGAAAAACATAACACTTATACAGGACTTTTAAACCAACTCAGCTGCATAACTGCCAAACTTGCAATATTAAAAGGTACTAATTAAAAATAAGCACATGGTATAACAATCCATTAACCCCAAGCGTATTTCAGCTTTTAATTAAGACGCGATCAACTCACACTGGGTCTGTAATAGTTGTTTACTCTACATGTATGAGATGTTTAATAAGATATATTTATATGTAACTACATATTTGTTTTTACAAATAGCTTTAGGTTCTATAGTAACCAGACATTCAAACTTCTATGAAATCTTACATGCTCTGGAATAGCACCAATCAATTGAGAATATTAAAAGGTTCACTAATAGCACATGTTCTAAATGCGGATCAATAACCGTGGCAACCACTGGAATCAGCAGGGTGGTTTTTTTTGCCTTTTTAATGCTAAGTTAATTAATGTAGAGCAGGGGTGATTAGCAGGTTCCTCGTAGCTGCCATGAACTATACTTTCCACGGAGCTTGGCCAGGCTATGCAGAGAACTCCGGACTCAAATACATTTCCTTTCCTTGTTCTTCTGAAAAACCATTAATGCAATTGTAAACACTAAGTTCTGATGTTCCACAAACACATATAAACATAGTGGGACGTGTAGGTCCACAACCAGAAAGCAACATGTTGAGGGTATGGATGGATGGTCCACCTCTAAAGAGTATAGAACTACATATGATTAGCATTCATTTCTATTTCTTTAAGATTTCGTTACAATAAATAGATGGACCGTGGCCCGAATTAAAGAAGTGGACTTTCCCATGACTAAAGCCAAAAATATGGGAAATAACATTAGGATGTTGTATCCCTTGAGAAACAATATCCATTAAAGTCTCAGCATTAGGTTTCTTCTCAAGCAAGATAATGAAACTCATATATTTCAGTAACGGAACAACAGATTGAAGGTACAATTGCTACTGTGAGATGAAAAGGTATCCTACAGGGTCAAGGTAAACATTTCATCAGGTTATACAATCCCTTGGAATGAAATGTGTTAATGTGATATTTTAATCTGAGTGTCTCTAACAGCAATTATAGACAAGAAAAGGGAGCAAACAAGGCCAGATGAAGGAATTTGATGGTGAACGTGGAACATTCTAAGCCTGGCTCATTCATGCGGACGTGCAGTTTCATATCTCGCTCTTGGTGACGATGAAGCAAGCAGAAGGGCGAGGGAATAGATCAGCTGTCACTGCTTCTTGTAATGCTAGACAGTGTCAAGAGACTGAGAGAGATGAAAATCCCACGGCTGCCAATGTGGTGCTCTATGTAATCTGGGTAGCTACACATCAATGATAAAGCAACAACTATATTGAAAAGAGATTCCCGTAACTAATGAGCAAAGAATGTGTCCTTGATCTGAAGCCACAAAGAAATCTATCACGAGAAACAGTATGTAACCCAATCTGTGGCTAATACAAGGGGAAAACCACTAATAAAAGGTTACTTAATTTCCAACAAGGTAATGTTATTCAGGGGTCCACAACCTCAATGATCTGGACATCTTAATCCACAGTGAGCAGTCCCACTTAACGGGTCATCTCATTGAAATGTAAGCAGTCTCATCAGGCCATCTTATTCAAGCATGAGCAGTCTAATTTATTGGCCATCTCGTTGACATGTAAGCAGTTCCACTCATCAAGGCGTCTCATTCAAACGTGAGCAGTCACTTACCAAGCCATCTCATTAAACCATGTGCGGTCTCCCTAACAGAGCCATTTTAATAAACATGGACCAGTCTCAAATGCCCAGCTATTTCATTCAAGCAGAAGAGGTCTCACTTACCAGGCCATCTCATTCTATGGTCAGAAGCCTCACGTACTAGGCCATCTTATTCATGTACAAAAAGCCTCACTTACCGGGCCATCTCATTGAAGTGTAAGCAATCACTCACTACACCATCTCATTCAATGGTGAGTTGTGTCAATTAGAAAAAAGGAGGTAACATTCAGTTGAAAACAATTTCACATTAAGCTAGGACATCTCATTCAATTGCACTCTTGATTACAAGAAGACAATCTCATTAAATAGACAGCAGTCTTGTTTATAAGAGGACAATATTATTGAACATTAAAAAAAGCACTCTCCTTTACTAAAAAGCAATCTCGTCAGAGAGCAGTCTGCATTGCTAGAAGGCAAATCTCGTGGAATAAAGAGCTTTCTCTAATCATATCCCAAGAAAGCAGTCTTTCACTCACATCAGTCTCATTCTTTAGCAAGCAGTCTAATGCCTAAGAAGGCAATTTTTCATTTACTAGCACATTTTCCAAGGGTCCCGCTATAAGAGGAGCAATAAAACTAACAATATGCATTAAATAGATAATAAATATCTTTATAAGTTGCTTTACATAAATAAAATACTTTGTTCTTCTTCTAAATAGACATTCTTCTTCTAAATAGATTTTACTATTATATAAATAGATCTTAATAAGTATATTCCCCTAAATATTCTGAGCCATTCCCAGACCCTCCCCTAAACCACCAATGTCCCTCTTTGGCCATCTGAAATGTTGGGAAGCGTGCAACACGTTTTCTAGCAGAAGAGATTTCTCACTAGAAATTGTTTATTTTTGGGAAAATATCTGGCTACAATATATGTGTATCCAATGCCACTGCCGCTTGCTAACGTGCAGACCATTTATTTAATGAAAGGGAAATCAAAAACGTATGAATTCACGCTTTCTCGAGAGTGGGCAGTCACTCATTACAAGCCAATTGACATGATCAGAAAGCATTCACACGTCCTGTAGCAGACACAGAACAGAAAGGAGGGGCGAATTAATGTCTTTTGGTTTTGATCAAAGCAAACCCTAGGCCTCACTGAGAAGGCTTACCTTGTGACTCGAGATTTTTGAAAGCCACATTACCTGTGATGCTTAACAAGACCAGCCAAGCATCACATAAAATTACTTTGCAAATGTTGAGGGGACACAATTAGCCACCTCTGCCTTAAGACTGGCACCTATCAATTTTTTTACATTTATTTCTTTACTGGCCTTTAAAAAGCGCCAACATATTCCGTAGCGCTGATTCATGCATAGTACCTGTCACCAGGAAAACTTTTGTTTTAGAAAGTTAAAAGGTGACATCATCATTCCCAATGACAATCAAATCTACACACTCAAAGATCAAACTCTCTAAGGAAGCTATTTTTGTCACACACAGCGGTAATCTTTAACTAAAAGCTAATCCTATTTACTAGACAACCTAATGCAATTCTTTCTTTCTTTATTTTTTTAACACATCTCAGCCTGGTATTTTTTATTGAGAAAACAAAAACACACACTAATTTATACCAAAAACCTAATGTTTTTACCGGCTGACCTTTAACGCAGATATTGGACCACATTTAAAAATCCTCAATAATTACAGAAGTTCAACAACATTTGGAGGAACGAGGCACTCTTAGCTATCTGAGCATCTGTCACTAGGTACCAAGTATGTTTTTTTGATTGGCACAACTCAAAGAAAGTCACTATAACATCACTATATATTGTAAATGTTATATGAACCTTAAGTGGTTAAACCTGATAAATGTTTTGACAAAGTAAATATATCTGTTAGAAGTGGAAGCCCAAGTTGATAAAAAGCTACACCATTTAAAAAAAAAAAAAAAGGAAATTGTGAAAAAGTCTCTTCTGTGTTTTGCAACGTGCAGAAGAGGAACAATACATTATTCAACACTGACCTGCTTAACAAACACCCCTGCATTTACTGGAAATTAAACTACACCGCCATACAAAAAAAAAAAATTGAATTAAATATTGAAATGTGATTAAGGTTTTTTTTTTGTTAATCATTTCAAGACTGGAATTCCCTGGATATTGTGAGACTTTTCAACTGGCAATGGTCTTGAAGGGTTAACCAATCACAAAAAGACAATCAAAGTAATCAGATAAAAAAGAAACAGCTTTCAGTGGTGGATCCACAGTGTGGAAACCCAAGGGGTCTCAGATTGAATTGAAAGTACTTAGAATTCTCAATGGAATCTTGAGATTCTGAGATTTAACTACTGAAATGTCCACCCCTTGGGCATACATGATGTTAAGGTCACAGGGATTTCTTATGTTAAGCCACAATGAAGCCACTCACTATCAGACGGTCTAACAAGACTTAAATCTAATCTGCAAAGGATATTGTCAAAGTTTTTGATCTCTGATCGTAAACGATAAAATGGACTAGAAACATTTAAATACACCTGTACCGATCCCAGCTGGAACATTATACAAAAAACAATCAGAAAAACAAACATGTATTAACTAAAAAATTATCTGTAATTAAAATGTGAAACATGCAATGTGCAGGTGCACTCGCAACAACCATTAAGGGATATTTACTAAAGAGATAATTTAAAGTTAAATTCATATTTAAGAGCAAAATAGCCAAAGTGGAAAAATTCATCTCTGCTTTCAGCTTGGCTACTCTGCCCTTAAATTTGAAATTCTCTTAAGTAAATAACCCTGCAGATACCCATATAACTAGCTCCGTGAATAATTTTTGAAATGCATAGGTAAAGGCTTATTACAGTGGGTGAACTGTAGATCTGAGGATTTGTAAGACCACCGGTTTGACAACACAGATGCAGATAAAAGACAGTGTTCTTGGGTTGATATAAAAAAAAATAATGTTCCTTAGTAAGGATGTCAACCTCATCTTCAGAAGGAAGTGTTGTGAGAGACCCAAGGAGACATAAGAGGTGGTCACTGGTCTCTGGAAGAAATCTTGCTAATTCAAACCTATAAACCATCTTTAAATGCAATAAGTTACTTTCCAAAGCAAATTCTAATTAACCCTTTTTATCTGAGTGACACTGCACTGGCATTCAATGGCTTGATCACCATCAAATGTTAGTCCCCATGATATCGTGTGATGAAAACGTCCCTGACATTCTACAAAAATCCTCAAAAATATCACTTCTCAGTCCATATAGATTGTAGATGTTCTCAGATTGTAACCGGTCATATTAGATCGTATCCCTTGCTATTCTCCAACCAGTGACTTACTATATGTATTCTTGGAATAAAACCACTAGACCACTAGACCTGCCTCTTTGGTGAGAGACCTAACTTGAACATGTTGACTTGTGGACCAACCATAGAGCTTAGTAAGTGAAGAAAGATGTCCTCTGGTGTCTTCCTCCCACCCCACCTTAGATAAAGTGAATCCATGCACTATCAAATTCTTTGGGTGGAGAGACAGTGGTTCTTTGACTCTTGACTTTGTAGTTGTTGCCATCATTGTTGTCCCAATATTCAGCACCGCAAACCCTGTACCTGATGGCAAACTCCAGCATCCCTTCCTTGGTCAACAGTGATGGACACAGCAACTTAAAGGAGAACTTGTCTGTGTACCTATCACTACAACCCCTCTGGAAAGCCGCCTGGATCTCAGTGGACGTCTTCCAAGCGTCCACTGTGTACCTGACCACCACGTCCTTCTCATAGGACAAGTTGAGGACCCTGAGGTCTCCATTCATGCTGAAGGGGTCAGTTTGAAGGCTCTCCAGGCACACCCTGCGCTGCTTCACCAAGTCTAAAAAGTCAGGCTTCCTGCCAGGGTTGGAGAACTGCGGTTCCAGGTACAGTGAATTGGGGGCGGGGCGTAGAAACAAGGCACTAAGCTCCACCCCTGCGGGGCAGGATTCCTTGCAGCGCAGCCCTGCCAGCACGTGGTTGGGGACGCGGGGCACATCCGCGTCGCAGTAATGCCGGACAGAGGTCAGTTCCAGGCCCAGGGAGTCTGCAAAACGAACCACTTTCTTTCTGGGGACCAACACCTCCAGGTGCCTCCGCTCCGCGGGGGTGGGAAGGGACTTGGCTCTCCTGCGGGCTGAGGGGCTCTGGGGGGCAGAGGTGACCTCCCTTCCCCTGGTCATCGGCTTGCTCTCCTCTTTGCTTTTCTCGGCTGGTTCCTCTTCTTCATCCTCCTCCTCGTCCTCCGGGGTCCCCGGGTCCTCCCCATAGAGCACGGCGGTGCAGCTGAAGTTGCGGGGCAGGAGGTGGCGGTGAGTGGGCATGGTGTCCATGCACAGCCGGCAGCTGAGTGCGCTGGGAGCCGGCTCACTGGGGCATGAGCGGCTGTGAGAGTGAGTGTGAGTGGGGGAGAGCTGCTGGGGCTGACGTGTAGTGACGCATTTCACATCATTGTAGGAACCACAAGCTGCACTGGAGGAAGAAGAGGAGGAGGAGGAGGCAGCGAGCATCATCACAGGCAGCAACAGAACCCTTTCTATGCCAGGAGCGCTGCAGCAGAGCACTGCATCCCTTACAGCAAGCGGGTCAGGTCTGGGAGATGGAGAGGAGGTTTGCTGCTAGCTGGACAGGTCCATGCTGCGGGATTATGAGAGCAGGTCTGGTTCATGCAGTGGGTCAAATCTGGGTGATGGGATTTGTGCTGCTAGCTGTCAAGGTCCATGTTGTATGTCAACTTGGATGATGGGAGTTGTGCTGCTAGCTGTCCAGGTCCATGCAGTGTGTTAAGCCAGCGTGATGGGAGTTGTGCTGCTAGCTGTCCAGGTCCATGCAGTGTGTTAAGCCGGCGTGATGGGAGTTGTGTTGCTTGCTGTTCAGGTCAATGCAGTGTGTTAAGCCAGCGTGATGGGAGTTGTGTTGCTAGCTGTACATGTCTACGCAGTGGGTAAAGCCTGCGTGATGGGATTTGTGTTGCTAGCTGCCTGGTTCTATGCAGTGTGATGAGAGTTGTACTGCTAGCTGTCCAGGTCCATGCAGTGTGTTAAGCCAGGGTGATGGGAGCTGGGGTGCATGGAGTTCCCAAGGCTGGAGGCAGGCTGGAGGCTGACTGCCCTGTGATGCAGCACAGTCATTGTAGTAGTGGAGCTGTGCTGCCCCCTCTCTCCTAAATCAGCACCGTGGGAATCCTATAGGCTGCTCACAGAAGGCAGTGCCCGGTGTGCTCAGGATTAACCCATGCACTGGCAGAGAGATGGGCAGACAAATTCACTGTTCACCTGCCTCTCCCTCTCTCAGGCAGGCCATGGGTTAAACATGGCACAGTGACAAATGTCCTCCTCAGGCTGTGCTCTGCATATCTCATTCTAACACACCCTGCAAGATGCCACCGCAACAAGGTATTACTAACATATCACTTAATACAAATATAACTCTATAGCTATCCACTTCCATACTAACAAACACATTATAACCAATACAAATGCAGGGTCAATGTCAATATAAGTAGCATGTTAGCTTTTTTATGGTTTTACCAGCATTACATTTGTTATGATGGTTAATGTCAACATAGAACTTTAAATACCAGCTTTCTGACATCACAGCAATGAATATGTAATACATGTAATGTAATGTAATGTACAGTTTCAAGAAAAAGTATGTGAACCCTTTGGAATGATATGGATTTCTGCACAAATTGGTCATAAAATGTGATCTGATCATCATCTAAGTCACAACAATAGACAATCACAGTCTGCTTAAACTAATAACACACAAAGAATGAAATGTTGCCATGTTTTTATTGAACACACCATGTAAACATTCACAGTGCAGGTGGAAAAAGTATGTGAACCCTTGGATTTAATAACTGGTTGAACCTCCTTTGGCAGCAATAACTTCAACCAAACGTTTCCTGTAGTTGCAGATCAGACGTGCACAACGGTCAGGAGTAATTCTTGACCATTCCTCTTTACAGAACTGTTTCAGTTCAGCAATATTCTTGGGATGTCTGGTGTGAATCGCTTTCTTGAGGTCATGCCACAGCATCTCAATCAGGTTGAGGTCAGGACTCTGACTGGGCCACTTCAGAAGGCGTATTTTCTTCTGTTTAGGCCATTCTGTTGTTGATTTACTTCTATGCTTTGGGTCATTGTCCTGTTGCAATATCCATCTTCTGTTGAGCTTCAGCTGGTAGACAGATGGCCTTAAGTTCTCCTGCAAAATGTCTTGATAAACTTGGGAATTAATTTTTCCTTAGATGATAGCAATCCGTCCAGGCCCTGACGCTGCAAAGCAGCCCCAAACCATGATGCCCCCACCACCATACTTCACAGTTGGGATGAGGTTTTGATGTTGGTGTGCTGTGCCTTTTTTTCGCCACACATAGTATTGTGTGTTTCTTCCAAACAACTCAACTTTGGTTTCATCTGTTCACAGAATATTTTGCCAGTACTGCTGTGGAACATCCAGGTGCTCTTGTGCAAACTGTAAACGTGCAGCAGTGGCGTAGCGTGGGTTGTCAGCACCCGGGGCAAGGCAAGTAATTTGCGCCCCCTAACCCGTGGATTTTAGCACTCGAGTCTCTTCCACTAGATTAGTTAAAGAAACCCTTACCCCCCAAGCACATGTATTGTTTGTTATGAAAATACTTATGTAATTAAAGTAAAATGCATCTAAATACAAGTTTATTTTCCAACACTTTATTGAGTGCGAACATGCATTACACACATTCTCCACATTTTCAGCAGGTCTATGAATACAAATATACAAATGTAGTAACCTAGCATGGGCCATGCTATTATATGTCGTCTCACAACCATCGTAAACGACAAAAAATATCAAGAACAAAAACTAAACATCAAAATGGAACCATACCCTGGAGATGATCCAAGACTGGGCTAGATGGAGCCAACTTCCTCAATCCTGTACCTCTAATTGTAATTCTTTAATAGAAGTGCAAGATATCAATATGTATATAATATACAGATTAATTTAAATTCGCCTGCTTTTAATTAGCGCAAATTTTTCAACAACGGAATAGTGTTTCTTTAATGTGAGGTAAATTAGAGATTAGTGCCACAAATAATATACTAGATGAGGATGATGATGGGCTCTAGCTGCAGTCTGGCTCCACTGGTCTGGTGTAGAACAGGCTCTCTGGAGGCTGTTTGTAACTGTGGTCACAAAAATCAATATACTAGGACAGTGATGGCGAACCTATGGCACGCGTGCCACAGGTGGCACGCCGGGCCCTTTCTGTGGGCACGCGGCCACAGGTTCGCCATCAATGCAGAGTAGGCGCCTGCCTGCCCGAAACGGCAGGCGCCTACTCTGCTTCCGTGTCGGGAGGCAGGGGGAGGGCTCCAGGAAGCAGCTCCCCTGTCCTCCCGCGCGATGCTGTGTGGAGCGTTG
>OW240923.1:31909590-31921073 GCA_933207985.1 Pelobates cultripes | reverse complement strand
CCCATCCCAATTTCTTCTTACCCCCTCCACTGACAATTTCTTCTCCCACCCTCCCCATTTCTTCTCCCCCCTTCCCTCCCAATTTCTTTCTCCTCCCCCCCACCTTTGTTGTAGCGTGGCCGAGCCCTGCAGCATGATGGTCCGCGGGTACAGGTTGCTTTTGTTTCCTGTACCCGGCCGGACTAACAGGAAGTGCACACTGAGTGTGCACTTTCTGTTAGTCCGGCCGGGTACAGGAGACAGCTGCTCTCTGTACCCGTCGGACCATCATGCTGCAGGGCTCGGCCACGCTACTACAGAGGGAGTGACAGGAGGGAGCGCTGAGCGCTTCCCTCCTGTCAGCCCCTCTCCTCAGGCTGCGCCCGGGCGGTGCGGTCCGCCCTCATGGACGCACCGCCCGGGCAAAGCTGCAGCCGTCTGAGGCTCTCTACAGAGCGCTCGGGCGGCTGCAGCATGGGGGTGCCGGCCCTGAGCGCGCCCCCCCAGATGTTGCGCCCGGTGCGGCAGCCCCCCCCCTGCACCCCCCACGCTACGCCTCTGACGTGCAGCAATGTTTTGTGGTATCCTCCCATGAAATCCATTCTTGTTTAGTGTTTTAGTTATTGTAGATTCGCAAAGAGGGATGTTAGCATTTGCCAGTGACTTTTGCTGACACTCTAGGATTCTTCTTCACCTCACTGAGCAGTCTACGCTGTGCTCTTGCAGTCATCTTTACAGGACGGTCACTCCTAGGGAGAGTAGCAGCAGTGCTGAACTTTCTCCATTTATAGACAACTTGTCTTACCTTGGACTGATGAACAGCAAGGCTGTTTAATAAAAACATGGCAACATTTCATTCTTTGTGTTATTAGTTTAAGCAGACTGTGATTGTCTATTGTTGTGACTTTTTATGACCAATTTGTGCAGAAATCCATATCATTCCAAAGGGTTCACATACTTTTTCTTGCAACTCTAAGTGTACTAATATAACACATACTACTATCTGGAACCTAGCAGCCCTAGCACTTGTATACTGGAATAGTACAGATATACGCCAAAGCATGTCACACACCCACTACAGCCCTGATTGTTTTGCCCACTTTAATGCCAATGACATTGTTCTTTGTGTAATTCCAGTATGGACTGGTCAAGCAATATGGCTAGGCATTATAATGCCAGTGTGCCTATTTTAAAGCCATATAGGTAGGCTTTTCTAATATTAGCAAGCCCCTTGTTAAGCAGTATGGATTTTGCAGTGCAACAAAGCACTTTGTTAAATAGTATGGCTATGTTTTTTATATTTCAGTATTTCCAATAAAGCAGTATGGCTAATATTTGCGATATCAATATGCCCCTTTATTAAATCTATATGCTTATACATTTGTAAGTATTGTCCCCAAATAAAGTAAAAGGGCTGTGATTTTCCAATGCCAATATGCCGTTGTTAATGTAGGTATATTTATCAGGAACCAAACCCACAGACGAAAAGAAATTGGTCTTCCTGACAGCCACTAGAGGTGCTTCCTCCTCTAGAACTGAGTGAAACTCTGTCCTGTAATAGCATTATTAATAGCTGATAGCATTGATTGGAGGAGTGCGGCTTTTGGGGGCTGAATACCTCATATAACAATTTTAATTAGAAAAGTGGCATGCACAATGAGTTTCCAAAATAGCATTCGTTCCTTTTGGGATTAAAAGTTCCCTTTAAAGCATTATGGCAGGGCTAGCAATGCCACTCCCACGATGCCCCTTATTAAAGCAGAAACCAAATGGTGGTGCAAGCCAACCCACTCAATGTAAGTGCATTGTACATTACTGTATAGACACCTGCGTAGTGTCCATTAAGTTCAAGTGTAATCTCAATTAGTCCGCTTCAATGCCATGCTTTCCTAGAACAACAGGGTGCACGTTTTCATTAGGGTGATACTAAAACCTAATGACACATGGAATCTGCATTCAATCACAGCAACTACATTATAGTACCAGTATGTGGGCCAATGTGCTGCCGGCTCACAAACGTACACAAACTTTTTTTGCCTGTTTTTATTACGAATTTGTGTTTGCAAAAATTACAATAACAGATTTGCTATTAAAATATTTTATCTCGTGGTGTTGAATTGGAAACCACCTTGCAAAATGTGGATATAATATCAAATCTATGACTATAGTAGAGTTGGAGAATTATTTACAAACCAGATATTATGCTATTCGTTCCTTCAGATCACTGTGTAGTCAATATACACTATACGGTTATTGTGAATTGAAGGGAATTTTAGATAAATAAAACATTTTCAGGCTACAACAGCAAACTGAAAACATAATTGCTCATTTTTCCAGTTCACCTATTTTGAGAAATAAATTAATAAATTATTTAGAATTCCCAACAATTCACAGTTTAGTGTAGTAACTTGACAGTGTGAGGACTTCCATTAAACATGTTGAATCAATATTATTAATTACTGCTTTAACTGCTGTATACTTTGGAGTTTATTCAGTAAATGTTTAAGAGACTTAACAATTATTTTTAAACCAGCAAGCAAATACTTAAAAACAAATATATACAAACTAAAATAAAGCAAGAAAAATATGTATCACCCTTTTATGAACTCACTATAAATTTGGTCAGATTGTGCTGTTGTACATTCCTTTCAGCTAGGGGTACACCCCCTGTACCATCTCAAAGTGATGAGTGTCCCTTGAATGTTAATGAATTGAAAACAGAATTAGTATAATACAGGCCAAACTAGGAAAGTAAGTGAGCTGAGAAATGTCTTTGACTCTGCTCTCATGACTAGAAGCAGATTAAAGAAACATTCCTGGCACCATAACCACTTTGTCTCATTGAAGTGGTTATGGTGCATGGAACCACCTTCTAGTGGTTTTTCTAAAACAGTTTTACACATTGTCCCCAAGCACCTGTTTGCTGCTTCTCTTCTTGTGCTTAGGTAAATGCAGAAACTCTTAGCCTGTGTGCCTATTGCGAAGAGGTCAGAAAATGTACGTACATGTACTTACAATGGGCGGCCAGGGATAGGCTGAGATGCTCAGCTTCTGCATCAACCCAATCACAAGAGGAGAGACAGGAGGCCGGCTTCTGGGGACAAAGAGAAACACCATATATTATCATACTATGTGACAGTTTCTATGATACGGCACCTTACCCAATAGGGTTCCATATCGACGTTAAAAACCATGTTCCACAAAAATTTAGGAAAAGCATTGCAAAAATGCAAGTAAGTCCATGAGAAAGTATACCCAAAATCAGTTCTATGGGCAGAAACTCATCCAGAAGATTACAAAAATAAATAAATAAAACACCTCCCAGTAATAAAACTCAGGTTGATGGAGAGGGGGTTTATCAGACTAATGATGGCCTCTGGGGACATCCTCCCCCACTGACCCACTCATTTTACCCAGCTTACCTATGTGCCTTGGTGAATTCCAAGATTCTCAATCAATTCCTATCTCTATGGAGACACAATGGTCCATTTACATCTCAAATTATATTACATCTCGCCTTTAATCTAGATGGATTTATTAAAAACCATTATCACATAAATAAGAATATGTCCAAGCAAAAAACTATTTATGCACACAAATAAGGTTTAGCTTTTGAACTTAAACTAGCAAATTGACATGGGTATTAAATCACAGGGTAAATTAAATCACATTGTGCCGTCATTTATTAATATGGCACAGTGCATACGAGCAACTGACGCAGAGATTTATATATATATATATATATATATATATATATATATATAAAAATAAACATCCAGCGATGCCTATATTTTAATGTATACAAATGGTGGACTACAACCTGTTTTATCATTAGTATTAGACAAGTTGTCTGTTATTGATGACCCATCAGACTCACTGCTACAGTGCTATTTATATGTGCAACAGGTTGCTCTGTCCCTTGAGGCTCACTGCTAATTGGTTTTATTCATTTTTCCTTTAAGCACTATGGTGACGAATTTGCATCAATATATCTCAAAAGACTATTCCCATTAAAATAAAATCTATTTATTGGATTTCAATGAAGAAGGAAGCATAATAGTTATTAAATGGAAATCCGTGATGGGTAATTATTTTAAATAACAAAAAACCTTGCAAGAGTATGACAAAGGAAGAATAAAAATATAGGTATAGGTATGGACTGTGAATACACATGGTACAGTAAAGGCAGATAAGCTATAGTTTTAAAATGTGCTTAAAGGGACACTCCAAGCAGTAAACCACTACAGCAAGGGTGCCCAAAAGGTAGATCCCCAGATGTTGTAGAACTACAACTCTCATGATCCTTTGCATGCCTTTAAAATGACACAGCATCATGGAAGCTGTAGTTCTACAACATCTGGGGATCTACATTTTTGGAACCCCTGCACTACAGTGTATTGTGCGTGTGTAGTGCTAGGAAGCTATTGGTGCAGTACTTTCAGGTTTTTCCAAGCCATTTTTGAATGGTTTACCTAAAAAGAAAAACAAAACAACCCAACGACCAAGATGAAAGGAATCTCTGGCACACTAAATGCACCATGCAAAACTTCATTATCACCCGTCCAAATATTTGTACAGCATTGTACACACAACAAACTCTATTGTTCGATTACTCAAAACAGTACAGACACAATGTGTGATTTGACATCATTGCCATATTTTGCACAAGCTGCATATTTCCAGATTGTCCCATGTCTAGCAAGACATATTTGATTTAGGAAGCCAGTTTTGTTTTTTTGTTTTTTTATATAGGCCGACTTCGGGTGATACCACAGAACAGCCCCAAAAACTATAATACAAGCATGTCATTATCCCACAGCGCAGCACTGATCCAATGTAGAATATTTTCTATGCACTTCCACAGCACTCTCTATGGGCCCTTGTGGCCGTCTGGCCAGGACGCCCGACATTTGAACTCAATGGGCATGTGACGTGAGCGTTTTTGGTAGCAAGAAGCAGCTGTATCTTAAATAAGCCACAAGACTCTTTAATAAATATAAACTTATAGTATGTCTATTTTTTTTCAGTGAGAGTTAAATGCCATGTAGTATACAGGTGGACATGTGGGTCTATAACCTTTCTAAAGTGGTCCCTAGACACAATAAATTGGAGTATATTTATTACTGATTACTTTTATATACAAGGCAATGCTTACAAAAGTTATTCATCTCTAAATACATGCATGGATGGATTTCTACATTACAATAACCGACCTTACGTAATGTCTGAAGAACACAGCCAGTGCTGGGGTAGGACTCACGTCAGTAATACAGCAGTATACCGGGTATTTTGTAATTCTCCTACGTCAGTGGATATTTTAAACTGTATATTGCAGCAAACAACCATCTAAAAAAAAAAAAAAAAAATTCAGACAATGTAGCTTGCAGAATCATCTTTGATTGTACTGAATAAATTACATCTTGTAATAAAATCCTTAAAAAAATTATTTTAATTTTTTTGTAGTCTGGAAAATATTAACATTAATAAATACAATCTCTAACAAACAAAACAATTATTGCAATAGTTTAAAAGTACAGACACATTGTTTAATCTCCTCATAGAGATCCATTGAATCAATGCATCACTATGAGGAAAGTTCAGTGTCTGCATGCAGAGGGTGGAGACACCGAATAGCAGTGCTGCTTTCTCTGCAGCACTGCCCAAGGAAGCAGCTTTAGCAGCCATCTGGGGAGTGGCCAGTGGAATTATCACTAGGCTGTAATGTAAACACTGCATTTTCTCGGAAAAGAGTGTTAACTGCAAAAAGCCTGAAGGTAATGATTCTACTCACCAGAACAAATACAATAAGCTGTAGTTGTTCTGGTGACTATAGTGTCCCTTTAATTAATAGATGGTGTAGTGGACACAATTTCATTTGTATTGTGTTACTCTAATTTGTAACTCTTCAGACAGTGTGTAAAATTAACATGGGGTATTTGGGGCCAGATTTGGCCATAATCAGAGGCGGCTCTCTAGGCAGCCGCCTAAGGCCTCGTGGCTAACTCACCTTAGGGCAGACTTACATGTCGGGTCCTTGGTCCGAGCACCCGACATAAGGAGGGGGCATGGGGGCATGGTGGCTTGTCCATTATGCCGCTGGGTGCCAGGCCCCTCCAGTCTGCCCAGAGAGCCAGCCTTCAGTCTGCAGCTCCGTCGGGTGCAGAGCTGCAGACTGAAGTGTCTCATGATCCCCAGCCAATCAGAGCGTTGCTGCGGGTTACCACGGCAACGCTCTGACTTCTTGAGATCGCAAGACTCCTATCATGTGGTCTGCAGCTCTGCACCTGGCAGAGCTGCAGACCAGATTGGAAGCCCACCGGACCACCAGGGAGCCAGGACACTGGACCACCAGGGAAAGAAAAGGTATTACTTATATCAAACCGTGTAATACTCACCTCCCCAACCATGCCACATTCACCCTGTCACACTTACCTCCCCTCACACTAACACTTTCTTCAACCATGTCACAGTTGCCCTCCCTCATTCTCACACTCACCCCCCAATCCTGTCAAAATCACCCTGCCACAGTTTCCTTTTCACCGTCACCCTTGAAGACAATCATCATACACATAAAGCAGAAAATATAGCTTCAACATAAAAAATGACATTGCTTTCTTATCTGTAACTTTATTATTTGGTAAATAATTTTTTAAAAGCCAAACCAAAATATTGATTTTTGTTTCAAATAACCCCTTCACACTGGCACTTATGTATAAAAGTCAAAGTGCTCACAACACTGCGACAATGCAAGCCTCTGAAGATGAATACAGAGATTACATCTCTGTATCGAAAGCTGCAAGCTCGCCCTTCAATATATACACAGCTCCTTATGCACACACAAGGCAACCCCTATTTAAATTTTTTCACTAATGGTGTTAGTGGGGGGGCCTCATGTTTGAGTTTCGCCTAAAGGCCTCGCAAAGTCTAGAGCCGCTCCTGGCCATTATGCAATTAAAGAGGCGGCCTTGTACAACCAAAAGGATGGTAGGTTTATTTGTCTCCTCTGATATTTGTCCTGAATTTTCCAAAATGTATTTACCAAATGTGAAAAATGTAGGATTTAGAGAATAACCCAAATGGTATTCCAACAATTAATAGAAAATGGATGAGCATTGCTGATATTGTTTTATATTTCATTAGTGATGATATATCCAGTTTTATACTTCCCAATATATTTTATATAGATTCGCATAATCACAACCAATTTGTTGGTGCTTTATATAATTCGCAATTCTGCAGCAAAGTTGTGCAAGTGTAGCAATCCCTACAGAATTCAGTGGAATGTTTTTGTAGGTAGTCCACATTTACAGCTATCTCCATAGAAAGAGTTGTCTGGCTGATAGATCCCCGGCTGCAGTCATCGCCGTATAAACATCTGGTTGATGGATCTACAGCTGCAACAATCACTATAGAAACAGAAATAAATCACCTGATTTATTCCATCTTCAAAACATTACCCCAGCCACTCTGGCACCCCCTATTACCTGTACACCGTATGTATAGAAACTAGTTAATATTTTATCCTGTCAGCCCCCATCCTGATGGATAGAACGGGACATACCTGGTGTTCACACAGTTATTATTTAATACACCCAGGTTGGCATTAAAGTCCCCCCCTCGCTCCCTTAGCAGATCAACATGTCAAAACACACACAACCCTGTTCCCAAGCTGTTCTCGGAAATTCTATATGCAAATGTAATGTGCTCCCACATAAGGCTACAGGCCAAAGCGCTACGCAACCTCCAACTCAGCCCACTATACATAATAGCTTAACACCTACCTACCCATCGCTGTCTAGGTACGCGCCTGGACAGAACAGCATCAAGGCATGTGTCCTAGCTCTACCGATTACCTACAAGCTTATATGCCCCAGTCGGTCGCGTGGCCTCACGGATAAACTTCCTGTGTTAAATGTTACTTAACTCTGTACATATTGAATCGATAACTTTCAATAACACAGCAGGTCCTATATACGTAAAACTCATGATTACTATGGTCACAGTAGACCAGAATTGCAAGAGTCTTACACTAGGATCAGGGTACATCACATGCCTAAGAGGTAAATCCTGTAAATTCTTATATTACTTTAAAAAGTGGATGGCTACTAGAGAAGGGCTTATATATATTTATACCAAATGTTTAAAAAAAAATAAAAACACCAAGAACAGTGCCCTTTTAGCAAGGTTAAATTTAATATAACATTTTCTTTATTTATTTTTCCTTAATAGCTCTAACAGGCCCCGCAAGACTCATGCATTATCATGAGATGAAGAATGCATACATTGACCGCAATGTCAATCATCATATGGGAAGAAGCCTTTACATGTTTATGCCAATACAAGCGGCTGAAAAATAGCCCCCGGGGGGTCTGCAGGCCACTGTAGCACTTGAAATAAATTCAAAAACTATTGATTTTTTTGATCTCTGCCCTCTATACCTGGGAATAATGACTGTGTCTAGCTGGAGTACTATATTTGATAGGTTCTTGATGCAGCATAATCTTTCTTAATTCGCTGACTGTAGTTAAATATATGAAATATTTTTATCTATCAAAAGAGAGAGAGCATTATTTAAACAGTGAATTTTAGAGTATGCAGACTATATTAAGACAAGTGCTATAACCACAAGACATTGACTCATACTAAATATTAATCATTTTCATTTTTTTCCCTAGGAGCTTAGATCTTGTAGATCAGGCTTCCCCAAACTCCGGCCCTCCAGAGGTTGCTGAACTACAACTCCCATGATTCTATGAATGAAATAGGCTGAAAATCATGGGAGTTGTAGTTCAGCAACATCTGGAGGGCCAGAGTTTGGGGAAGCCTGTAGTAGATTGTAAGCGGTTTGAGCAGGACCCTCAAACTCTTGCCTCTGTATACATCATTTTGTTTGCCAATTATCTGTGATTTTTCTATCCCCTTTTTAAATTGTAAAGTGCAACAGGATATATTTGTGCTCTATGAATAAAAAACTTGCTAGATTTTACTAAAAACAGATAACATACATTTAACCAAAACATGTTTAGTGCATTTCTAAATTAGATCAGAGGCTTGTTTATGAAAATAACAATTGTCATTGCAGCTGCCTACAATACATTTCTTCCCCTTGAACTGTCGTCCCCTTTTATCTGCAACATAAAAGGGAAATGCAGGAGGTAGGGATGTACATGACTAGCATGCATGATAATAACAAGCTAGGAGGGGCTGACTCTGCAAGGTCATCAGTCTTTGGCCACAAGGACTTTCAGGGCTACTGTCTTATCTACCTAACATGATTCCTTCATCATCTCCACCTCTTGCAGTCCCTACATTGGAGAGGGCCTTCTCACCACTTAACTGCCAGTAAGATATAACACTGCATACAGCATTGCTGAATTACAACCTATGGACAAGGTCAGCAGCTTTTGGCCAAAAAACCTGCAGGGTCACTATGTGCACTTATCTATCACAATTCCATAACACCTACCTCTTCCACCCCCTCTGCATTGAGAGGTGGTGTCTTAGATTAACCCTTAACTTCTGGTAAGCTAAAACACTATTATTATTATGTTATTATTTATATATCACCAACAAATTCCGGAGCGCTTTACAGTGGGTGGACCAACAGACATGTACACAACACATAGCTTTGCTGGTTTACAACCCAGGGACAAGGTCAAGGTCAGCAGCTTTTGGCCAAAAAACCTGCAGGGTCACTATGGGCACTTATCTATCCCAATTCCATAACACCTACCTCTTCCACTCCCTCTGCATTGAGAGGTGGGGTCTTAGATTAACCCTTAACTGCCGGTAAGCTGAAACACTATTATTACTATTTATACATCGCCAACAAATTCCGGAGCGCTTTACAGTGGATGGACGAACAGACATGTACACTACACATAGCTTTGCTGGTTTACAACCCAGGGACAAGATCAGCAGCCTCTGACCAAAAGAACCTGCGGGGTCACTATGTGCACTTACCTACCTTACTTCTTTAACACCTATCTTTTGCACTTTATCTGCATTGGGGAGGGGGTCTTAGTTTAACCACTTAACTGCCAGTAAGATTTAACATAGTATTGCTATTTAATCCAGAAATAGGGTTAGCAGCTCCTAGCCACAAAGGCTTGCAATCACTGTGTGCACCTACCTAACACACTTCATCCATAAACCTCATTCTCTTGTTGGGTCTATATTTACAGCATTCCTGGGTGGTACAAACTATGGGTCATATTCCTACCTGTGGCAGCTAATGGGGTTAATATTGTTTATTATCAATCATTATAATAATGTACATGACACTGTATATCATAGTAATAATGTATATGACACTGTATATCATAGTAATAATGTATGTGACACTGTATATCTCCCTCAGTAGGCTATGCACAGAATGTTGTCTGGTGTGATGCTCAGAGCTGGCTGGCAGCCAAGCAGTGACATGACAGAGCAGTGAGGGGGGGGCAGAGGGCTGGCAAGGAGACCTTCATTTGACTCCAGGCAGCGGCCATGTTGGTTTCCTGGATGCTCTGCACAGCACGTGGTGCAGGGGGTCCCGTGACGCGGTGAGGTCACTGGTGACGTCACTGGCCGTGGTAGCTGCAGTGGAGGCTCACACACGTTGCCCTGGTAACGGCTGCGGTTTGTTTGGGTGTGGGGGAGGGGCTAGGAGGGGGGGCAGACTGGCCCGGCCCGTAACACATTGATGGAGACTGGCAGCAGCGGCCCGTGAGGACAGCACCTGAGCCAGGGGTGAGTAACCTGAACACCGGGGAACAGTATCTCATATACACACACACACTGTAATACACACACACACACACACACAATGTAATATACACACACACAATGTAACACACACACACAATGTAACACACACACACACACACACACAATGTAATATATATACACACACACAATGTAACACACACACACAATGTAACACACACACACACACACACAATGTAATATACACACACAATGTAACACACACACACACACAATGTAATATATACACACACACGCAATGTAATATACACACACAATGTAATATATATACACCCACACTGTAATATACACACACAATGTAATATACACACACAATGTAATATATATATACACACACAATGTAATATACACACACAATGTAATATATATACACACACACTGTAATATACACACACAATGTAATATACACACACAATGTAATATATATATACACACACAATGTAATATATATATACACACACAATGTAATATACACACACAATGTAATATATATATACACACACAATGTAATATACACACACACACACACACACACAATGTAATATACACAGACACACACAATGTAATATATATACACCCACACTGTAATATACACACACAATGTAATATATATACACCCACACTGTAATATACACACACAATGTAATATATATATACACACACAATGTAATATACACAAACACACACACACACACAATGTAATATACACAGACACACACAATGTAATATATATA
>OW240923.1:31897290-31909490 GCA_933207985.1 Pelobates cultripes | reverse complement strand
CCGCCTCCTTGCTCTTGTGCACAGACCGCGGCCATGGTTTTACAATTGTCCCAAGCATACAAATGAAATGGTTTACAATACACAGGTAGTCCTAAAGCCTTGGCTTGCACAATAACAAATGTAAGGGCAATATATGCAGCTAGCATGTCTGGTGACCAGCAGACATTTTCAGGGCTGTCAGAACGTACAGCCTCCCTTAGGATTGAGTTATAATGGGAGCATTCAGGGATCCATTGGCGGCAGTAATTAATCATGCCGAGGAAGGTGAGCAACTCCTTCCGAGTAGTGGGTGTAGGAATCCTCTGAATGACCTCAATACGTTTTGGACTCAATTGTCTGGTGCCTAAAGCCAGAACAAAACCTAAGTATTCAACCTTTGATTTACACAATTGCATTTTGTGTTTAACAACCTTGTGACCTACAGTTGCTGAAAGTATCCACAGTGCTTGCCTCATAGCTAGGGTTACATAACAACAAATCATCAACATTTTGCAAAAAGGACGGAACCATGACCGGTGGTCCATGTTTTTTAGAGTATGTTGGAGTACCAACGAATAAACAGCTGGGGAATCCACATAGCCTTGGGTAAGCGTGTCCAGGTAAACTGACAGCCTTAAAAAGGTAAAAACCATAAGTAGCTGTGTCTCTTGATCAATAGGTATAGAAAAAAATGCATTACTTAAATCAATGACAGTGAAGCAAGTGGCATCATGTGGAATGGCTGTAATGAGGGATGTCACATCAGGGACAATGGGTGAAATGGGCACAATTAAGCTATTCAGGGCTCTAAAGTCCTGAACTAAGCGATATGCTGGCCAGTGGTGTTGGGAGTGGGTCTGGTGTTGTTCTTGCCTACAGGGCATATTTTGAGAATAGTGGGGTTGGTGGGGTGTGTGGGGTTTGATGGGGTTTCCTGGGGTGGGGACACTCATTCCTCCAGTGGCCATATTGTCCACAGTTGAAACAAGTGTTCCTGTCTATTCCTCCTTGGTTACCCCTGCCCCTATAACCCTGATTTCCCTGTCTCCATCCCCTTGCCCCTCTTTGACCACCCCTTCCACGGGCTTTATGTGCTCCATCCCATCCTTGCTCTCAGCCTGTGTAGGTGGCCAATGTTACAATCCCTGAGCATAATAAGCAACCTTACTTTCCTAAATCTTTTCTTAATTCAAAACAACCTGCATTTTCCTTTTCTATAACCTTGGTAAGAAAATCTGAGCTATCCAAATTGGCCCAGTCTGAAATCAATTGTTTCACAAGCAAAGAATACTGTGGCAACATATTACCAAGGTATGACTGTATTTTAAAGAGATCTATATCATCTCCAGACATCAAACCTGCCTCATCCTTCCAACACTTGTAAAATTTCTTTACAAAAATCATATTACCAATCTCTTCCTTTGCATCTTGCTTATATGCCAAAGCAATGAATATAGACTACCTATTCTTCCATAATCCCAACATTTCAGCTTCCACCTTGTTCCAAATTTTAGCACATCTTACTGAAGTACTAAGCTCATAATCACCAATTCATTTCAAACCATATAACTCATACTCAGCATCCAATGTAATATTACACATCATCTCACAAAACAATATCTTTGTAGAAACACATAATGGGTACCCAGCAGATATGCCAATACAGAAATCACATTTATGGGCACACAACTACACACTCTGTGTCCTTCCTAGGAAACACGGATAGACACAATATAAAAGCAATCTTAAACTAACACCTCCAAATCTCCAACTATTCTTGGCCAAAACGCTAGTATTCAACAACTAATAAAACAGTTATTTGCTAGGTTATTTCTCTGTCATTCTTATCAGTATCACTAGACTGTGACAAACTGATTCACATATAATTTAAAACAATACAGCAACATATACATTAAACCACTTTCAAGTTAAACTGCACACTTATCACACATTATCACAATCACCATTTACACAGAATAAACAGTTAACAGCTGTATTCAGAACATATTATTGGAAAGTATACCAATTTTAGTTTAGATTTATTTTAGGGATTCTTATGTATACATTTTCTTAATTAACTTCATTACTTTAATCTACTATAGTATTATATTTAAAGAAAGGATCCATTTATATAGCGCGCTCATAACTCAACTATTTGTATAAAACTACCATTAACTAATCTGAGATGATGCTGCATCAATTTAAATCTTACAGAAATTGAACAAACATCTGGACCAGATTAAACAGACATGGTTTCACCTGAATCTTTCAGAACTCTCAGAGACTTAAAAATTTATACTATACCATGTTTTAAAGGCATGGCAAACCTTTAGACCGGTCAGTCTCCAAGAGCCCTTAGTAACACAGGTAAAAAACCTTTGTCCATGATGTCTGATTCAGGCTATATACCACAATTTAAAAGAACACATAATGTGAGACATAGAAGACACAAGCAGTAGTTATTACACTGGATCATTTAAAAGGAATCTGTCGCAATAAAAAGGTTAGTTTACAGTGCAAAATAAAGCATGTGTTGGACCGCTGAAAATGTAAATGTTGCTCTGTTATTTTCAAACAAAAATCATATTTACAGTATGGATCCTTTGCAACAAACACACAGGGCAGGGAAGATGTGCTGATTGGTGTTTCTATACAATTAATCCCATATGGGGAATTAACTTTCAAATACTAATGAAGTGACTTTTTGTCTCAGTTATAAAATATACTGAGCTCATCATGCAAACAATGCAACACATTTACACTATCCCACTCTCATAATAAGTGTAGTGGGCTTATAGTATTTTTAAAGCAACAATCATTCCAGGCACCCAGTTCCCATGTGAAATAACTTACAATACAACAGAGTAATAAACTTATACTTCTATGCGACAGAAAGAATAAAGTAAAAAGATTTAAGTAGGTCTATCAGGTACAACCTATGAGTCATTTCTTTTCTAATATACAGTACTGCTATCTTGCAGAAAGATAAGTCCTACGCTCACTCCCATCACTACTGGACAGCAGCAAGGACTACAGTACACATCAGCCCCAATATATGGTAAAAACCAAAGAAAAACAAGTTACCTGCGTTCTCTCCTTAATCCCTATGTATTTTTAAAACCTCCATTTGTTTAAAAGTACTGCTATCTTATATATACACATATATATATACACACACATATATACATACATATATACATATATACATACACACACATATACATGTACATATATTGGTCACTCAGGACATGAACTCACATTTCCCATACTGCTGATTCAGAGTGGGGACACTACTAACTTACCAAAGTGTGTCCCCAATATAGACAAACAATCACCCACAAAAAACACTTAAGACAAACAAAGGTGACCGGGAGAAAGAGAAGTTTGGGTTATACTTATAGATCTACAAACCATGCTGCTCAGAACACCTATAGACTTAATAAACCGGAGACTCTTATGGTCTCAAAAACCTGTATCTACCTGAGATACCCTGTATCTATCTTAGATACTAACCTGGGTTACCAAAACCCTATATATTTAGACCAAATGTCTAATAAACCGGAGACCTCTCATGGTCTCAATATAACTAGAGTCCTTACACCTTTCCTATCTACTGGATACAGACTTACTGAACCAAACGGGGGTCATAGACAATCAGCGTCAATAAGACACAAAAAGGCTACTCACCGCAATGGTTTTGCTGATCCAACTTCTATCCCACTTCTGACACCAAGCTGAAAGGGTTAATGTTGTAATGGACTCTAATCCCCTCGGTTCTCGATCCCTCGGTCACCATAATCAACGTTGATGGAGAATCATTTGTAAGCAATAACACTCGGACAACAGCTTTACAAGACTCTCAAATGAGTGTATTCCAGAGCTGGCTTTTATACATAGTTTGCTTACATTAGCCATGGTATATGCAAATACAGTACAGACTATATGATTTATTACTTCCTTGTATTACGTTATTCTGACAATGGAAAGATAAGCTTTTGCATACGTCTGGAAAAGAATATCCTTAAAATCGGAATGGGCAAGACATCCTGAAATTTAGCATTGTCTTACATCCTATAGAAGAAATACATTAGTCTGTCACAGTCAGCATTTTATGTAAGTATTCAATATCCCTTCAGTCAGCAATAATCATGTTATAAACCTTATAAAAGCATAAAATACATATAAACAAGTTAACTATTTAATATTCTTACAACTACCCCCCAATACACATACTGGACCTCTCTCACACTTCCCCCAATACACACACACTGCACCCCTCGCACCTATAGAGAGCTGTAGTGGTTATTGTGCCTGGATTGTTTCTTTAAATAATCTACCAGTGACGCTCCCAAGATTAGGTTCTGGATCCACCTCTGGGTGAGTATAGTCAGTCCCTACAGGCTTTCTGCTGTAAACACTGTCTTTTCAGAGAAAAGGCAGTATTTACATTACAGCCTAGGGATACCTCCACTGGCCACTCCTCAGATGGCTACTAGAGGTACTTGATTCAGTGCATCTCTATGAGAAGATGCTGATTGACCAGGGTGGGGATTGGCTTCGCCCTTAACTCACCTTCTTGGCTGAGATCATCAGAATTAACAATCTCAGCCAATCCAACTTTTTCCTATGGGAAAGCATTGTGATTGGGTGATATCACAATGTCTGATAATGTCAGCCAATCAGTGGTGTATCCTGGTTTTGTGCTGCCCTAGGCAGGACAAAACTCAGGCACCCCCCCCCCGCGCTACCGCCACCCAACCCTTACCCCCTGCTCCGCCTTCTAAATATACACACACACACATTCACTGACAGATACGCATTCACTAGCTAACAGAAACACACACTCACTAACAGACACACACACACTCACTAACAGACACACACTCACTAACAGACACACACACTAACAGGCAAACGCACACACTCACTAACAGACACACACACACTAACAGACACACACTAACAGGCAAACACACACTAACAGACAGACAGA
Organism: Pelobates cultripes; assembly: GCA_933207985.1. NCBI lineage: Eukaryota > Metazoa > Chordata > Amphibia > Anura > Pelobatidae > Pelobates > Pelobates cultripes. Next base: position 31,904,518 of record OW240923.1, on the reverse strand, counting down.
CACACTAACAGACTCACACACACTCTAACAGATTAACACACACAGTAACAGACACACACACACACACACACACTAACAGACACACACACACTAACAGACAGACACACACACACGCTAACAGACACACACATTAACATCCACACAAAGACACACTAACATCCACACACACACTAACATACACACACACACTAACAGACACACACACTAACATACACACACACACACACACACTAACATCCACACACTCACTCACTAACAGACACACACTCACTCACTAACAGACACACACACTCACAGGCAAACACACACTCACTAACAGACACATGCACACACTAACAGACACACACTAACAGGCAAACACACACACACACACACACACACTAACAGGCAAACACACAGACACTAACAGGCAAACGCACACACACTAACAGGCAAACACACACTAACAGACAGACACACCCTAAAACAGACTCACACACACATTAACAGACTCACACACACTCTAACAGATTCACACACACAAACAGACACACACACTAACAGACACACACTAACAGACACACACTAACAGACACACACATTAACAGACACACACACACACACTAACATCCACACACACATTAACATCCACACACACACTAACACTAACATACACACACACACTAACAGACACACACACACACTAACATCCACACACACACACACACACACACACACTAACACACTCACTTGTGTTTTTTTTTTTTATTTAGCCCCCCCCAGCATCCTTACCTTTGGGAATGCTGGGGGGGTTCTTCCTCTCCCTGGGGTCCAATGGCTGCAGGGCGGGCGGGCGGCGAGGGAGCTCTTCCCCTGAGCGCCGCCAGCAGAGTGAGGCTGGGAGCTGGGTTGATGACGTCATATTCCGGCTCCCGGCCTCACTCTGCTGGTGGCGCGCGAGGGAGCTGAGCAGACCGCTCAGGGGAAGAGCTCCCTCGCCGCCCACCTGCCGAGCGCCGCCCGCTCGGCATGTCTGTTAGCCGCGAGGCTAACTAGGCATTTGCCCTGGGCATTTGGGGGGTGGCTTTTTTGCCGCCCCCTGAAAAATGCCGCCCAAGGCAAATGCCTTGTTTGCCTCGCGGCTAATACGCCCCTGCAGCCAATGAGTCAGATCAGAGCCAGCAGCAGCAGACTGGAATAAAAGTAAGTTTTTACTATATTTAGGGGAGCAAGGGGGGGCAGATAGTGATTTTTAACACTGTAGGGTCAGGAATACGTGTTTGTGTTCCTGACCCTATAGTGTTCCTTTAACAATATGTATTGGACTATTTGTATTAGAATTTGTTGTGGAAATATTTTTAGGGATTTCTTTATTAAATAGGGAGTTGTGGAAAGTCGATAAGTGATCTGGAAAGTTTTGGGGGGAAAATCTGGTTTAGTTTTATATATATATATATATATATATATATATATATATATATAAAACAAGAGGGGGTTGGCTGCACTCACCTTAACATGCATAAATGGGGGTGCCAAGTTAAAGCCAATAATATATATATTCAAGATTATCATTAAAGGGTCTTCGAAAGATTTTATTTGTTTTTAAAATACCTAGGTAAATAGGGGTTTAGTTTGACAGAGGTTACTGTATAAAGCTTAAACAGTTAACGTCAGTAACACATTTTGGCAGGTCCCCACACTAACAGTTACAGTTCAGCTCTTATGAGATAACTTGGGAAGAAGATCTGGCTTCTCAGTACAGTGCTGGGGCTCTGGATGGCACACAGAGGGTGTAAATATGAGTTAGTTAGACCTGGGCTAGCAGAGGTGTCGAAGAGAATATGCATTTCTTAACATGTGTATAATGGTAAGGAAGAAATAACATATCAATCTCTGAAAGATTTCCACGGTATGACTACATGTCGTAAATCTAAACCCCATTTTGCTCAGGGATCAGTGCTTTTAAAAACCAAATAAAATCTTTCAACATTGAAGTTGCTGTTTAGTGGATAGGTGAGTGCTGGATCTTGTGTATTGTATTATTTGGCCCCCAGCAGCACCCCCATTTATGCATGTTAAGGTGAGTGCAGCCAACCCCTTCTTGTTTTATATATATTTGGGAGTCTAGCCAACTCCTTGGTTTTGCACCCCTCCCTGTCACAGGTGCCTCATCCCAGGGCCCTATTTAGCCTTGTACTGCAGAGAGCCCCAGATGGAATTTTTTTCCCCAAGTAGGTTAATCTCATAAGCTTACATTAGGGTTGTTCGTAGGACCTGCCAAAGATGGGGTACATTGACGTTGTGGCAGGCTTATGCAATGTATGATCATATAATGTAACTAAACCCCCATTATTTTTGCCTAGATTAGGTGTTTTAAAAAAAAAACAAATAAAAATCTTTCAACATTGAAGTTACTGTTTAGTGTATAGGTGAGTGCGCTGGAACTTGTGTATGTGTATATATATATATATATATATATATATATATATATATATATATATATATATATATATATATATATATATATATATATATATATATATAATATAGCTTGGCAAATAAAAATGAGTAATTCCCCCTCGGCAGCCTGTCATTTTATTTTTATTTTTTTAATATGTGAATAACCCTATTCATTTATTACAAAAAAAAGGGACGTTCTATATTTTTATTTATCCCGTTTAATTTATTCAAAGAAAGTTAGATAAATTGTTTACTCTGTGTTATTGCTATTTAATAAATATAACTATTACTTTACCAGCAATCATGTTTTATAACTATTCTATTGTATCACTATAATCTCTGTAATGTAAATCTTTTAAAAAAAAGAAGGATAACCGAGAATGACAAATGAAATGACACTCTAGCTGCTTTGGATTCCCTTGTCATTGGCTGGCTGAGAATGATTCATGTTGCAAGCCATAGACTGCCTGAGCTAAGATGACCATGCCATAAACAAAGATGGCTGCTGGTGCTTCAGTTATCGTGCTAGCTATTTTTGGGTAGGTCAGAGTGGAAAGGTCAGAATGTTGGTTACAAAACACACTGGGAGATGGTTGTGTAACAGCGTGGATGGGATACAGTACATTAAACCCGGCAGGAGAAGAGAAGGCTGAGGTGTATCAGCATGGCAGACTCTGGATACAATGTATCACAGATGAAGGTTTTAATGGAGGAGATGCTGTCTGGCTCCATAGAGGCTGATGAATATTTTTGCATGGTGCTCTCTTTATTGGGAAGACACAGGACTTGCACTCAGCTCCCAGGGATGGTAAAAGGACTGAGAGAACAGAATCCCCCTCTCTATTCACAATTAATCCACATTCACTCTGAATACTTTCAAAAGGTAAGGTCTGATTAATGCATTTGTAATCGAGTAGGGGCTGGACTCCAATAATAGACTTGTGAATCATTGCATTGTAGTGTCCATTGCTTGCAGTCTGAAACTGTGTGTTGTGTAACTTCCCATGGTGAAAGTGAAATTGTGAATTTTTATTTATTTTGCACTCTCAGTACAAGTACAGATTATTTACTAAATAAGCAGAGGGAGCTATAGTGCCTGGAATACAGCTTTGGATTCCTGGCACTAGAGTATCCCTTTAAAGAGCAATGGTTGTATATACCATATATGGCTAACATTGGCACTTTAGATGTTTGTAAACTGCAAATCCCATGATCCTCACCCAGAGACTGCAGATGATATAAAAGCTAAGTATCATAGGAAATGTAGTTTAAAAAGTGCAGCACCCACCGCTGGATAATAGTGTCTGGAGTTCCCTGTTGCCATCATTTCATACAGCATTAAACAGTTTTTAATGTTTTAATATTTTAACAATAAACAAGAGTCCCAAACAGTCCATCCCCCTATGCTGCTTTGGCTAAGGAGGAAGTATTAGCCTGAGCAGCAGTTGTGATTAGCTGAGAGTGTCAGCTGACTGCTTTTAGCTTTTCAGAACTCCCATGATATGAATGGGTATGACTACAAGGAAGTGTATAATCTCTGCCTTAGAAATACTTCCACAAGGGGCTGGACTGTGGGTGACCAGAGACCTTTATTTAGTGTTAAACTGCTTAAACATGGTTAAACTCTGAATTGAGGGACAGTGTCATGGAACTCCAGACACTATAATTTAAAGAGATGAAATGTTTATAGTGTCTACAGTGTCCCCTTAATACCTTTTTCAGACTAGCATAGAAATGTGGAGTTGCACACTCAGGTTCCAGATCATGCATAATAGTGGGAAATCTCCTACTGTCGTAATTATGTAGTATTAAGCACGAAAGTGCGTGTGTATCCTTTTTCTTTTAAATAGATTTTCACTGGAGAAGATTGCACCCATCTTGAATACAGTATTCTAAAATGTAATGTCACATTAGACCCAAGTGGACCCTTTTGTTAGTGTATCATAAAGCTTTATACTCGCACCGAGGAACACCCAGGACAGAGTTGAGACCGGGATGGGGGGCACGGCATGCTCGGTGGGCAAAGGTTACAAGGGATAACTGAGAGGATGGAACCCAAACCCAGCTCCCCCCCCCTTTTTTTTTTTCCTCTCTCCTTCTCCTTCTCTCTCTCTCTCTCTCTCTCTCTCTCTTACTTCTCTCTCCTTCCCCTCTCTCTCTTTCCTTCTACTGCAAGTGTCCCATTCTAAAAACTATAGCCAGAACCATAGGACCTAGTAGCAGAGGCGATACTCCCATGCAAGAAGAACTGACCAACCTTCTACTGCCCATAAGTGGCCTGCCACACAACAACCAGGCCTACACGAAACAATGAGGGCCATGGGACGAGCACACGGGGAGACATCGGATAGAGAGATAGGGGAAACAAACCAACAGAAGAGAGCCAGACCCCCAAAGCACATACCAGACTATAACAGCAGACGAGGATATACCAGACTATAACAGCAAACTCCCCCCCCCGCCCCTCCCCACTAGACGGGAACCCCTACCGACTATAACCCAATATCTGGGTCTTGGCGTATTTACCTGGGACCCCTACCTGAAACTGACACACTCACAACCCCTCTGACTTCGCTTACGTTGATTTCTGTACCCACCTAGGGAAACTCAAACAGTCATAAGTTCTATGTTTTTTCATGTTTTTCCATACACTCTGTAACATGTTAAACTTTAACTAGCTGATTACAAAGATGCGCTAGATGTTTTGTTCAAAGAAAACTGCACAACTCATTGTATCTAATGTGTACTATGACTTTCTTCACCCAAAAATAAAGATTGTCGAAAAAAAATAAATAAATAAAGCTTTATACTTATTTGTTCTACAAGATACATTAATTTGTATCCCAAGCATAACTAAATTCATTCACAGAGTCAGAAATGTCAAGATTATTTCAGTTACATCATCAAGCCCATAAGATCCTCTGCTCTTGTTCTTTGTAGGAACCCCTGGATTCCGAAACTTTGGATTGTGATATTGACTTGGAACTTGCGATAGCGCTGTCTCTCCAGGAAAACTCTTCTAGGGAACAAATTAATGGGGTGCTAACATCCATACCAACTCAACGATATCAAAGAGACAATAAGGATTCCAAAATTTCTTATTCAGAAGCTCTCAAAAAATCATCTGTTGAAAGTCAAAATATTGAGAAACCTTTATCAACCAGTGATGTAATCCTAAAAGATAATTTGGGCACAAGACTTACTCCAGACAGACTTCAGATAAACAAGGAGAAGAGAAATGAACCAGACCACTCATATTATGGTCAACCTGAGCCAGAAGATTGCGTCCTTCCTCTGAATGATAATGGGAATCTATTCGATATGGAGTCTCCAGTTTTCAATTCAAGTAAAATGAAAAAGAGTAGGAGAGGCCGTAAAAAGAAAAACTCTGCTATATTAAAGAGTCCCGGTACCATGAGACCAGTACTTGTTTGGTTCCGGAGAGACTTGCGTCTGCATGATAATCCAGCACTTATTGCCGCTTTAGAACGTGGAGTACCAGTAATTCCAGTGTTCCTGTGGAGCTTGTCTGAAGAATCTGGTCAGAACTTCACTCTGGCCAGTGGCGGAGCGACCAAATACTGGCTTCACCACGCTTTACTCCTACTCGATGAGACTTTGAAGAATCGGTTTGGCAGCCAACTTATTTGTAGGGTGACCGAATCTTGTGTCCATGAGTTGGCAACTCTTGTAAAGGAGACTGGGGCGGCTACGGTTATAGTGAATTCTGTGTATGAACCTTGGCTAAAGGAAAGAGACGATCATATAGAAGAGTCCTTAAAGAAGCAAAGGGTGGTGTTTAAAAAGTGTCATTCATACTGTCTGTATGAACCCTATTCAGTTAGTACCGAAGGAGTTGGGCTAAGAGGTGAGTTTATGAGATTTCATATTCTGTCATTTTAGAGTCCTCTATGTTGAGATTCAACCATGGCCAATGTAATCTATAATATTAATTTTAATTTCCTTTCTTGACGTGTGTGTTTATATACAATATGTGTTCTTGACATATTGTATTAGGTGAGGCTCCAATAATAATAAAAGACAGATGTTCTGGTGCGACAGCACAATATCAAGTTACATCCTATAATTGTGTGACCAGACTGTTATGAAGCATTGCTTGGTGGCAAGCAGCATCTCTGCCTTCTGTCATTCCCCTGTTACAGCATTAATATTTTTACCTTTATCAAATTTAAAGAAGAATATGGATATTTAACAAGCCCTGCACACATCTAATTAAGTCACTATCACTTGGCATTCATGGGCATCTTGATTAATTTCCAATATTCTCTAAAAATGCGTTAATTCTGTTTAACGTATTGCCTTCTAGAGGGATTGTGTATGAGGCATAGATCCCATCAATCAGAAATAGAGAATATGTTATGTTATGACAATACAGCAAAACTGCAACAGGGTTTGAAAACCGTGGAAGAAATACCGTGCGTGTCTGGCCATGTTGCCTGCAATTAAAGGAACACTATATAGGGTCCGGAACACAAACGTGTATTCCTGACTCTATAGTGTTAAAACCACCGTATAGCCACCCTGCCCCCCCTCCCCTTACACTCCTAAATAGAGCAAAATCTTACTTTTATTCCAGTCTGCTGCTGTGGCTCTGCCCCTGATCTGCCTGTTTGGCTGACATCATTAGAAGTGATTCTCTGAGTTAATTATTAAGCTTTCACATTGGATTGGCTGTCAAGGAGGCAGATCAGGTGCAGAGCCAGTGCAAGCCAAACACAACCTTGGCCAATCAGCATTGATGCATCAGAGATGCATTGATATGAGGATC
>OW240923.1:31780240-31895265 GCA_933207985.1 Pelobates cultripes | reverse complement strand
GTTATAAACCACCTAATGTTAATATTGTCGAGGAACAACAGCTGTTTGAGCAAATTGAGAAAGCTGCAAATCTGGGTAACACTTTAATTATTGGAGATTTTAATTACCGGATATAAATTGGGACAGAGGGACTAGTGCCTCAGCAAAGGGAATTAGGTTTTTAAACTTGTTAAATGACACCTTCATGTCACAACTTGTACAAGCACCAACTAGAATGGATGCTTGTCTGGACCTGGTTTTAACAAACAACGTTGATCTTTTGACCAACATTCAAGTAGGTGAGCACTTTGGAAATAGTGATCACAATATAGTGTCCTTTGAAATAAACTCAAAAAAACAAAAGCACATGGGGAATACTAAAACATATAATTTTAAAAAGGCCAATTTCAATAAGTTAAAGGAAGCTTTACAATATATTGACTGGCATAAACTCTTTAGTGAAAAGAACACTGAGGATAAATGGATCATCTTCCAACAAATATTAAAAAGGTACATTTCTCAGTATGTACCACTGGGAAATAAATATAAAAGAAACAAATTAAAACCAATGTGGCTTAGTAGAGAAGTAAAACAAGAGATTTCAACTAAGAAAAGGGCATTTAAAATCGGACAAATCAGATTCATCTTATAAAAGATATAAGGATGCAAATAACGCGTGCAAAAAGGCAATTAGACTTACTAAACTTCAAAATGAAATAATGATAGCTGAAGAGAGCAAAAACCAACCCCAAAGCATTTTTTAATTACATAAATTCTAAAAAACCTCAAAATGAAAGTGTAGGTACACTAAAAACTGAAACAGGGGTGTTAATTAATGAAGACCAGGAAAAGGCAGGAATTTTAAATAACTATTTCTCCTCCGTATATATTAAGGAAGAACCCATGGCAATAGATGTGCAAAATGATTGCGCTACTAAAACTTGCAGGGGTAATTGCAGTGGTTAACTCAAGACAGGTGCTGCAGCAACTAAAGAAAGTTAATATAAACAAAGCTCCAAGGGCCTGTGGTGTATCCATCCGTGTACTTAAGGAACTAAGTGCAGAAATAAGTGAACCTCTGTTTTAATCTTTTCAAGATTCTTTTCTTTCAGGAAGTGTTCGGAGGATTGGAGGAAGGCAGATGTGGTTCCTATATTCAAAAAGGGTTCAAAATCCTTGCCTGGAAATTATAGACCTGTGAGCTTAACTTCTGTGGCTGGTAAAATATTTGAAAGGTTATTAAGGGATAATATTCAAGAATTCCTTGAGAAGAACATGGTTATCAGCAAAAATCAGCACGGTTTTATGAAGCACAGGTCATGTCAAACTAACTTGATTGCGTTCTACGAAGAAGTAAGTAGAAGTATAGATCAGGGTGTTGCCGTGGATGTGATCTATTTGGATTTTGCCAAGGCATTTGATACAGTTCCACACAATAGATTAGTGTTCAAACTCAAGGAAATCGGTCTAGATGAAAATGCTTGTTCTTGGGTAGAACATTGGCTTAAAACAGAGTACAAAGAGTTGTCATTAATGGTAAATTTTCAAGCTGGACAGAGGTGGCAAGTGGTGTCCCTCAGGGGTCTGTTCTGGGACCCCTTCTATTTAACATGTTTATAAATGATCTTGAAGACCGCATTGAAAGTCATGTTTCAGTGTTTGCAGATGACACCAAACTTTGTAAAACAATACAATGTGAGCAAGATATTACTTTGCTGCAGAGGGATTTAGATAGACTGGGAGACTGGGCACTCAAATGGCAGATGAAATTTAATGTTGAAAAATGCAAAGTTATACGCCGGCGTAAAGAATACACAAACAGCGTATACACCCTTAATGGAAGCGAATTAGGGATAACAACACATGAAAAGGACTTGGGAATTGTTATAGACAACAAACTATGCAACAATGTGCAATGTCAATCAGCAGTGGCCAAGAGCCAGTAAGGTATTATCATGCATGAAAAGGGCATTCATTCACCGGGACAAGAATATTTTACCTCTTTATAAATCACTGGTAAGACCCCATATTGAATATGCTGTGCAATTTTGGGCACCTGTTCTAAAGAAGGATATTATGGCACTAGAAAAAAGTGCAGAAGCGGGCTACAAAATTAATAAAAGGAATGGAACATATCGGCTATGAAGAAAGGTTAACAAATTTAAACCTATTTAGTTTAGAAAAACGTCGCCTGAGAGGGGATATGATAACATTATACAAATATATTCGGGGCCAATACAAACCATTGTGTGGAAATCTATTCACAAACCGGACTTTACATAGGACACGAGGCCATGCGTTTAGACTGGAAGAAAGAAGATTTCGTCTAAGGCAAAGGAAAGGTTTTTTTACTGTAAGAACAATCAGGATGTGGAATTCTCTGCCTGAAGAAGTGGTTTTATCAGAGTCCATACAGATGTTCAGCTACTAGATGCATACTTGCAAAAACAGAATATTCAAGGATATAATCTTTCAATGCAGGGTAATAACTGCTTGATCCAAGGATAAATCTGACTGCCATTCTGGGGTCAAGAAGGAATTTTTTTCCTAGCTTGTTGCAAAATTGTGCTTCAAACTGGGTTTTGCCTTCTTTTGGATCAACAGCAAAAAACAAATGTGAGGAAGGCTGAACTTGATGGACGCAAGTCTCTTTTCAGCTATGTAACTATGTAACTATGTAACTATGCTGGAGAAAAAGTACTGGAACACTTCCCACGCTTTCCTTCAGGACGTGAGCCCTGGTTTTATTAACCCACAATGTCCTGCATGCAAATTTCCATTACTCCTGGGCGGCAGCAATGACTATAGTAATCATCAGTCTAAATACATAGAACAAAAGCAAAAAAGAAAGATACCTGTGCTCTGTCTTAAATCCTTATAAACGTTAAAGAACTGGAGTTTTTTTTGTATCACTCCAACAACCATTGGAGTGTAAGCTCAGTTCTCTACTATTTATGAATTAAATCACTTTTGTTTCTGTTTATGCAGCCCTAGCCGCACCTCTCACAGCCTGCATGAAAACAAAATGGTTTCCTTTTCAATTAGAAGTAACTTACTTTCTCCTGCTCTGTAAATTGTACTTTAATCACACACGGGAGACTCATGCAGGGTCTAGCAAGCTATTAACAGAGCAGAAGATAAGAAATTCTAAATTAAAAAGAATTTGCAATAAAGGTATAAGTATAAAAATTAGATGGCTCTCTCTAGGAAGTTTTTAGGATGTCCATGTAAGTCACATGCAGGGAGGTGTGCCTAAAGCTTCATAAACAAAGTGATTTAACGTCTAAATGGCAGAGAATTGAGCAGTGATAATGCAGGGGCATGATCTATACACCAAAACAACTTCATTAAGCTAAAGTTGTTTTGGTGACTATAGTGTCCCTTTAAGATTTGTAAGCAAATCTGAAACATTGAATATTTAAATAAAAGTTGTTTTACTTTTTTAAGAAAACCTAGAGTGTTCTCCTTTTGTTGTTTAGTGTGTGTATTTTATTTTGGGTCCCTATTTGTGTTTAGATTACTGGGTCCCCTGATTTGACAATTATTGCAGCCATTAACTACACCTTTTTTCCAACACTGGGAGAGTTTCCTCACTGAAACTCTGATCTGCCTCCTGTGAAGTTCCCATTGCCAATTGTTTGTCTAATCAGATGCTATCATAAATAAGCACTTATTTACACTTTAAAGGACCACTCTAGGCACCCAGACCACTTCAGCTTAATGAAGTGGTCTGGGTGCCAGGTCCTTCTAGGGTTAACCTATTTTTTCATAATTATAGCAGTTTCAGAGAAACTGCTATAATTATGAATGGGTTAAGCCTTCCCCCATTCCCTCTAGTGGCTGTCTCATTGACAGCCACTAGAGGCGCTTGCGTGCTTCTCACTGTGAAAATCACAGTGAGAGCACGCCAGCGTCCATAGGAAAGCATTGTAAATGCTTTCCTATGAGACCGGCTGAATGCGCGCGCAGCTCTTGCCGCGCGTGCGCATTCAGCCGGCAGGGCGGATCGGAGGCGGAGAGGAGGAGGAGAGCTCTCCGCCCAGCGCTGGAAAAAGGTAAGTTTTTACCCCTTTCCCCCTTCCAGAGCCGGGCGGGAGGGGGTCCCTGAGGGTGGGGGCACCCTCAGGGCACTATAGTGCCAGGAAAACGAGTGTTTTCCTGGCACTATAGTGGTCCTTTAAGCTATAGTTCAAAGCAAGTGAGGTCAGAATCCCTCCCGGCTACCTGCTTGACAGCCAGGAAATGTCACTATAGGAAATTTATAGAAATGCTAAATTCTTTTGAACTCAGCACTTTCATAATAATAATGTTCCATATTTCGGCAGATTGACTGGGCAGCCACAATCCGGACTACCTGGGACTTTAGCGAAGACGGTGCTTTCAGGTGTTTAGGGAACTTTCTTGAAGATGGTAAGGTGGACGCGGTGTAAGTTTCAGACCATTGATCCTTTGTGTGTCACATGTGGATACCTGAATAATGTTATATAATTTACATAGGAGTGAAACACTACGAAAAGGAATCTGGTCGTGTAGACAAACCTTACACAAGCCATATTTCTCCATATCTTCACTTCGGTCAAATCAGTCCTCGCACTGTGTTACATGAAGCTCACTTCACTAAAAAGAACGTACCAAAATTTCTGCGAAAGCTAGCATGGCGTGACCTCGCTTATTGGCTGCTAGTCCTGTTTCCTGAAATGCCCACCGAACCAGTCAGACCTGCATATAAGGTACGGAATTATTCATTGGAGAATTAATGTTTAGGGAACATAAGCTGGTCTAATAAAATTATGTCCCAAGACCATCATCAGTGGCTCTGTTCAGTTTTTACAATGAATAGAAATCAATTGTTAATTTAAAAAGTAGTCTGTTGTTGATTTTAAGGCCTGTCTCTAAGGGACAGGCCTTAGCAGCTACTCAAGGTTTCTAAAGGCCACGAGTCTCTTAAGTGGCTCTGTCACTGTCTGGGGACTTTGCATAATTTTCTAAGGCCCCCATCTGTGATGTCACCACTGGTGTTCTGGTGGCTATGGGGTGCAGGGAAACGTTTATTTACCTGAACCTGTTCCTTACAGGCTCGGCTATTCTCGTCTATCCACTCTAGTTCAGTGCTGTATTCTTGCGCATTCAGTATTGAGGTCTATGGATGATCCCGTGAGACCTTTATTTCCGCTCACAGACGGAGTGTATCTTAGGCTATGTACATTTGTCAAGTTTGAAAAAGTTCCCATTTCACGCCACATTTTTGCTCTTCTGTGATGCTGAATAAGTCTTATAGTACATTACTTGTAAGTCAGAAATTATTCTCGTTGTTTTTATTGATTTTTTTCAGTGCCTCCACATGGTGGCATACATAGGGAGTGCAGCCCATCACATTTTATAAAGTAATCTGTTTCTTTCTAATACCCAACAGGGCACTGTAAATGAAAAAAATATAGATTTTTAAAAGGGTTGGCGTACAGTATTCTATCTGTGGTTCCCAAAGATCCAAACTTTTTATCAGGCCTCGATTTAACATTGTTCCTTCAGAGTCAACGTTGGTGCAGTAACCAGATATACTTAGAAGCCTGGCAGAAGGGGAAGACCGGTTATCCTCTGGTGGATGCCGCTATGAGAGAGCTGTGGTTAACTGGTTGGATGAATAACTACTCAAGGCACGTGGTGGCATCCTTCCTGGTTGCTTACCTGCATATTCACTGGGTTCACGGCTACAGATGGTTCCAGGTGAGTGTCAATGTTCTATACGGATTAAGGAGCTCTATTTTAGAATCTTATCAGCCATAATTTGATTTATAATTTTCAATATATTTCACTGGTTTCCTTGGTCTGAATAGAAATGATATTTTAGGGGCTTTTTCTTTTAGCATTCTCAGTTCCATTTTTAGAACTAGAAAGCATTTTTTAATTCTATATTTTTCCACAAATGTGAGTTGCAATGCATTGGTCCATATTTACTTTGCTCAGTTTCAATTTGTTTAACTTTTGCCTATTTTTTCCTCTCCAAATTGGCATCAGTTTACCTTCACTCACCTTTTAGAGAACAAGCTCCATAGTTTGCTTTCCGTCATGAACGCTGTGATGATAACCGTTTTCTGTATACAGTGAGAGGTTTATTAACTGAATAGCAAAATGTATATTTTTAAGTGTGTGTGTATTTTTGTGGTGGTGGGCGGGAGAGTTTATAAACTTCCACTATGACATTCTTTAATGACCAGGGCACTCGTCAACTATTTATTTACCCCATGTTTTAGAAGAAGGGCTAGTTATAGTGTTGGAATCCAGATGTCATGTTCATTTTTAGGTCAGTAACTCCATGGAAATGGTAGATATGAATTTATCGTAAAACTATGAGACCCTGTAGTCTCCCAAACAACTTTAGCTTAATAAAGCAATTTTTGTGTATAGATCATGCCCCTGTGGTCTCACTGCTCAATTCAGTGCCATTTACGAGGTAAATTGCTTTGTTTATGTAATCATACCACCCTGCATGTGATTTACACAGTCTTCCTAAACTATTCCTGTGAAGAGATATCCTTTATTGCAAATTCTGTTTAAATTATAATTTCTTATCTCTTTCTCTGTTAATAGTTTGCTAGGCCTTGCAGGAGCCTCCTTGTGTGTAATTAAAGTTCAATATAAAGAGTAAGATAAGAGTAAGATAAATACTTTTAAAGTAAGTTAACATCTGATTGAAAGTGAAACCATTTAGTTTTTTAATGCAGGCTGTGTCAGTCACAGCCAGGGGAGATGTGGCTAGGGCTGCAAAACAGAAACACAAGTGATTTAACTCCTAAATGGCAGTGAATTGAGCAGTACAACTGCAGGGGTATGATCTATACACCAAAACAACTTCATTAATCTAACGTTGTTTTGGGGACTATAGTGTGCCTTTAGTTGTCTTTGATGCAAAGGTTTTTGATCTTCACATTAGAAACACCAGAGGCTTAAACCTAAAACAAACCCCCTCCCCCCCCCTCACCCACCCAAAGTAAATAATGAACTTGGAACATGGCTAACCTGAAGATAGCAGTGATTTAAAGCATAACCAGAGCCAGGTTAGTGAAGGTGAAGCATAATATACACTTCCAGCTTGCCCTTGTCTTTCCATGTAGGATACCCTTGTGGATGCAGATGTTGCCATCAATGCCATGATGTGGCAGAATGGGGGCATGTCCGGACTTGATCACTGGAATTTTGTGATGCACCCTGTTGATGCTGCCCTGACCTGTGACCCATATGGAACCTATACAAGGAAGTGGTGCCCAGAGCTTGCAGGGTTACCCAATGACTACATCCATAAGCCCTGGAAATGCCCCCCTGCTCACCTTCGAAGGGCAGGTAAGACAGATTGTTTAGAAGTATAGCAAAGCAATCAATTCACAGTTTACGTTCAGCTTATAAAAATTCACACTAAACAGGGTTGTTCACTAAAGTGATAATTCAAAATGAATTTCAAATTTAAGGTCAAAATAGCCTAACTGAAAAATTCTGTTGGTCACCTATGCTTTCAGTTCAGCACCAATGGCCTTAAAATGGACACTCTGGGCACCAATATATTTCATAGATTTATTCCTCATGCTATGTTTTGAATGCTCAAATATGTGGTGTTTATACACAAACAAAACTTAAATGTTTTTCAAAATGCTGCACCATAAGCCCTGGCCATGTGGCTCATGCTCCTTCTAATGCAGGTTGTTTTTTCTACTTCAGATCATTTAAGAGACACTATAGTCACCAGAACAACTCCAGCTTATTGAATTTGTTCTGGTGAGTAGAATCATTACCTTCAGGCTTTTTGCTGTAAACACTGTCTTTTCAGAGAAAATGCAGTGTTTACATTACAGCCGAGTTATAACATCACTGGCCACTCCTCAGATGGCTGTTAGAGATCCTTCCCGGGTCATGGCTGCCTAAAATGCATCCAAACATTGAGTATCTCCTCCCTCTGCATGCAGACACTGAACTTTCCTCATAGAGATTCACTGATTCAATTAATCTCTAAGAGGAGATGCTGATTGGCCAGGGCTGTGTTTGAATTGTGCTGGCTCTGCCTCTTTGTCAGTCTCAGCCAATACTATGGGGAAACATTGTGATTGGATCAGGCTACCACTTCTGCTGATGTCAGTGGGCAGGTCTAAAGGAAACAGGGACAAAGCATGCAGCTGCAAACTTGAATACAAGTAAGATTTTACTATATTTAGTGAGGCATGAGGGGGCCACAGGGACTAGATGGTGGTTTTAACCCTATAGGGTCAGGAATATATGTTTGTGTTCCTGACCCTATAGTGCTCCTTTAACACACTCTGGTTTATGGGTTTGCAATTATCAGCAGAGCCTCAGTCCATACCTCAGCTGTCTCTGAGGAGGGGGAAAAACTCAGCCAAAGTTGTGTGGAAACACGGAGCCCAAACTTTGTTTCAGCTTCCCAATGTTCATTTCATACAAAGCTTTGTTACTGCCTAATTGACAGTTGTGATGGAATGCCTTAGGGCTACAGTGTTTAGTTTTTAAAACCACTGTAGTTCCGAACCACTCTGAGTTAAGTAGGTTTGGGGTGCTCCAAGTATCTTTTAAAATTTGCAGTAATGCAAAGCTGAGATGGTGCTTAGAGTGACCCTTTTAATGTAGCCTAATATTAAAAAGGAATTTACTAGATGTGCACAGAATATTCCATTGGTGTCATGACTGGCCATATAATATACATATGGACTCATACTTAAAAGGAATTCTTTACATGGTCACACCAGGAACCATAACAAGTTTATTGTGAAGCAGTGGTTATGGTGCAAGGAGGTCCAAAGCGCACCATCTTACCGCAAGGGGTTAAACTGTTAATGGACAGTTAACACCAAAATCTGCAAGCCTGTGCCTTGGACCCAGTGTCACTAGCTTTCCATTCAGTTGAGAGTAAACTCTGCCTCTCCCATCATTTTTCTAAAAGGGGAGCTAGTGATCAGCAGTGCATGGTCAGGTTCTTCCTTATTGAAGCCTCATGCATTCAGAAGAATCAGAGGGGCAGAACATTTGGGAGTCAGCTTTCAGATTTTGGGTTTAAACTGTTATTTAACAGCTTAACTCCTTAAGGTAAGACTGCACTAGGGACTGCTGTAGTGGTTATGGTGTCAATATATGGGCACCCTCCAAGTATTAGTCAGATTGTTTATGAACAGTTGGACAACCTACCAGAGGTCCACCAGGTATTAGTCACCACTTTGTCTGGGTGGCACCTGGGCTAAGCTCTGCACTCCCAGTCTTAACTTGGTGTTGCAGCTACTGGGGTGCAGGTGATGATGGCACCCAGTATTCCTTGGGTAAATTGGCAAACAGTTTGACTACTTACTCTGGACTGAAATGGTAATTTCCAGTTTGCTGCAATCCTGTAACTACTTTAGAGACCAGAAAGTGACAGCTCTTTACATGGGATCCTAGTTCTCAATTTTCTCAGTTGTAGTTCCACTCTATGTAACTGCTCATAAAACTGACAGCGCAAAGTACAAACTCCACCTTTGTACCCAAGCCATGGAAGGGCAGACTACATCACTCTGTGCAGGGTCTTCTGACCCGTTAAATTGTCATGGTGCAGTTTTTTGTGTGGCATTCTATTAAAGTTTACTAGAAGTATTTATTCTATTAATGGTCAGTTTAAGCACACTATGTTCACTTAATGAGACAACTCTAATTCTGTTTTTTTTTGGCAGGTGTAATTCTAGGGGAAAACTACCCCCATCGATTAGTTATGGATTTAGAAGAACGTCGGGAACAGTCACTAAAAGATGTTGTTGAAGTTCGTCAGAAACATGTGGAATATATAGATGAGTTTTCTGGATGTGACATGATACCCATCCCAGATCATCTTCTAGCCTCAACTTTGGGACATTCAGGTGGAGATGTCATCAAGAACCAAACTGGTTGCTTCCTGTTGCCTGTTATCACCCGAAAGGAGTTCAAATACAAGACTTTGCAGCCCTCTGCAAAGGACAATCCATACAACACTGTGCTTAAAGGGTACGTAGGTCGCAAGCGTGATGAGACCATTGCTTACATGAATGAAAGGCATTTCACAGCAAGCACCATTAATGAGGTGGCTCAGATGTATGACAGACGAGAGCGGACTACCAGGCTTTTGGAGGGTCTCCCTCTGCCCAAGGAAAACAAAAACAAGAGCCGAAGAACCACAAAAAGTGACTCCTTCACAGTTATCCCACCGGCTTATTTCCATCTTGCCAATTGACAGATGTGCCACACTTTTCTTTTTATTTCTTTTAATCTAAAAGAATATTTATTGTAGGTAAAGTATTTGTAAATAACTAAAATACTAAGTTTTTAACCATAAATCTGATTCTTTTTCATCTCAGCTGTAATTTTACAAAACATTAACGTAGTGGTGTGAGTTGGTATTGGAGTTACACAAAAATAACTGCTCAAATTCTTTTAAAAATATTAATTATCCCTATATAAAGTTTTAGCTTAGGATGAAGTAGTAAAGAAAAATATAAAATCTTCATGGCCTGTTATACTAGTTTCTACCACTAGGGAGGCAGCACAGATACTAAAGCTTCTCACATGCTGCACTTTATTGAAAAAGTCTGTATACCCCTTTCAAAGAGGGGGTGTAGCAAAGAACACTTAACCCCTTAAGGACAACTTCTGGAATAAAAGGGAATCATCACTGAATATTTCCGACGTGTCCTTGAGAAATCAAAAGCATCAAGTGCAGGCCTCCTGCTTTTTGTTAAACAAGATATTGACTAAACTCTGCTATTTTAGCCTACATTGTCGCTATTCAAACAGCATAAATATCCTAGGCAGCTGGCAGAGTGCAAACAGCGCTCATTGGACCACCAAGGAATGAGTGTCTCCTCTCCCTGGCACATGTAATAGGCATGGAATGGGCAGAATCATAAAAGAGAAAAAAAACAAACAAAAAAAAAAAACAACCTGTCACCCACAGATAACAGCCCCTATCACATCCCACAAAGGCAGGCAGATGTACACAAATTTATTGTTATAGCGCTGTCTAACAGGAAACAAAATTTGTATAACATACAGAGGGCCCTGCCCAAACAAACTTGCAATCTACATACTGCATCTCTTACAGACACCATCACATACACACGTTGCATCCAGTATACAAACAAAATCCCCTATATTCCCTAAACACACACATTACATGCCACAGCTCTTAATGTCTGTAAGAGGGCAGCCCCTGTAGGGGCCTCAAAATGTCTGATGGCAGAACATTGCCAATCCAATACCAGTTACTGTTGTGAAGTACTCATCAAAATATATAAATCCCAGCTCTACAGCACAAATTGTTGATACATTTGTATTTATTATAAAGTATTATCCTTGGAAACATCAGCAAGAAATACAATGTTTCTAAACCTTAATTAGTGTTGACACAGATTTCCAATAGTGGGAGAACATTTGTATCTGAAAGTAATCAAGTCCAGCACACAAGGACTAGCCTTCATTTGTGGCTTGCTTCAAAGCCATCCAGGCAAATCCTTCTGTCGCCAATGCTAGCAGCAGAAAAAAGTTGCAAAAATGAAGGTTTATAAAAGGTTAGTTTAGTTTTTTTACTGTAAATTGAAGTCATGAAAAAAAAAAGTTGCAGGTGTGCAAAGTGTTAGGCAGGACAGTCCTGCAACTTTTCAAATGTCTTTTTTTTTTAACACGAGATACTGTTGAGGGAGAGTTGGTTTAAAAAAAATAAAGGAGTTATTGGTGGTGGTATGACATTTCCACTGGCAGCAAGTTGGAGACCGTCCATTAACTGTTACTCTGCACCTATACAAGACTTTCTACCTGGGACACAGTCTACAAAGAGCTCACTCTTCAAGTGATTTGACGTATTTCTTGTATGCATCTTCAGTCAGCAGGTCATCCAGTTCAGAGGGCTCATCCACAGTCAGCTTGATTAACCATCCTAATGAATCAAAAACAAAACAGGGTTACATCACATTGTCACTCATCTCATACCATCTCTTTGAAATATATATATATATATAAATATATATATATATATATATATAAATATATATATATATATAAATATATATATAAATATATATATAAATATATAAATATATATAGAATGATTGCACAAGACAACATTCAAACAATTCACATAACTCAGAAATAATCTACATTGTACACGACTTAAAAGCAGTACCATGTAATTTAAAAAAAATAAAATAAAATTACATTGATACATTGTATTTGATTAATAAATTAAAGTTCATCATATATACCCCAAAATGCATGCAGTCAGAAAGTGCTTTGGCCCACCAAATCTATTTTGCCCAACGTGCCTCAGTTAGAGACAGTCCCAGCCACCACAGTGAGAGAGAAAGCAATGTTTAAATAATGTTAGTGTGGCATCTGCCCCAGCACAAACTATAGGTTACATGTCTCTTGCTCGAAACAACCCCAGCTAGCCAACTGGACCCAGGGAAGCTACCATCCTGCACCCAAAAGGTAGGAAACAGGAGGGTGGCTTAAAATGTGTACATTTTGCACCTGTGTCTGTAAGTGTATCTGTATAAGTGTCAGTGTGGTAGTTTAGATGTATATGTACATACATCGCAACATTCAAACATCAACACTACAGACACAACCCTACATTCCAAGCAAACACTATAAAACAAGTAAACCTTTTAAATGGCAACAGAACACACAAATACACCCCTACATTCACACACTCCATACAAAAACATGCAGAATAAAGCCCTGCAAGGACAGGCAAGTAGTAGATCCCCAGCTGGGAAAACATTATGGGAGATGTACGACAGATTGGGATCAGTTTACTTTTTTCCATCCTTGCAAAATATATTTTTTTTTACACTAGGGCCCTCTCTACTTTAGTTCAACCACTGCATGCAATGGTCCAACATTTTGTCTACAGAAATCTGGAGAGACTATCACTTTGAGAAAAAGACAAAATTTCTAGCAGAAAAGAGCTCCGGCATGTCCGTTGTGGGAACTGTATTAATAGACGATGGGTGATCTGGAACAAACATTTACACAAAGCAGAAATTTACCTTCGTCATAGCACGACTGGTTTACCAAGCCTGGATTGTCCGCCAGCGCAACGTTTATTTCCGTGACTTGTCCCGTCAATGGAGAAAAAAGTTCACTAGCAGCTTTAACACTTTCTAAAGTCCCAAACTCCTCTGTAAAACAATACCAGGAAAACAAATTGGTGAAATGCAGGAGTCGGCATGTAATACAAAATAATAATATAACTAGTGTGACAATAATGATGTGCCCACGTACAACAATATTTGTTTATTCAGGAGTTAAATTGGAATACACACACAATTGGCTTAAGAGGCAAATAAAAATATGATATTCAGATTGTGTGCCTTCAAGCTTTGTTCAAGTCTGCAGTCCATTTAGGAGCAAGTTTTTAATTTAGGTTTTGTAACTCTGTATATAAGACTTTATGAATTAACAGAAAAGCAGATCATGAATCCACTATATTTTAAGGGACGCTGTAGGCACTTAATTTCATCTCATTGCATTAGTTATAGTCTTCTGGCGCTTTCCCTATATTAATCTATTTAGTTTAAACTTAATAAGAACACTGAATAATTGTCACTGGCCACCCAAAGCCCAGCCCTAAATAAAGGTATGGCTGTGGTAGATATTACACACGATACCAATTCATACCAGCAATGGGCACTCTGATAGGCTGAAAGCAGTCAGCTGACACTCTCAGCCAATAACAGCTGTCCATTACTGCTCAGGCTAACAGCACCTGTAGCACATAAGGGATGGGTTGCAGAGGACTCTATAGTATTAACTAATGGATTAGCCAAAGGCCACCATGACCAGTCAGCATCTGCTCATAGAGATTAAATGAATCTGTGAGTAAAGTTCAGTGTCTGCATGCAGAGGGTGGAGAGACTGAATGTCAGTGCTGCACACTGTGCAGCACTGCCCCAGGAAGCACCTATAGCAGCCATGTGAGGAGTGGCCACTGGAGGTATCCTTAATCTGTAATGTAAACACTGACCACTTATAGAACCAAAACAGGAAACACCAGGGACGTGTACTAAGGCACTTCGGGAGGGGAAGGCAGTGAATATCAAAGCAACATTTATTGTATAACATGAGTTACATTTAACTTAAACCACAAAAAATAAATAAGTACACTAATACCAGAGGAGAAAAAGCCTTAACAGGTATGTACAGGGTTGCCAAACAGGAAGGGTAAATTAGGCTCAGAGAGATCCGTGGTACCTGGGGAATACATATGGTGATTGCTATATGAGGGAGGGGAGAGAAAGCATAAGCCTCACAATCCTAGCCAAACAAACAGACCCTAGGTACCTCAGCACCGTGGGATTCCCACCAGTGCCTACCTGATCCAACTAGCCCTCAGGTAACTAAGACTGCATTTAAAGTAACAAAAAAGTGCTACCCACTGTTAGTGGTACACACAGACACACACACACAGTGAGGTGCAAAAAACAAAGAACCCACTCAGATCACAAAAATGTTTTTTGGGCACTTATGCCGTTACAGAGAGAACCTGTACCATTTGTATATCAGACTGATCCTCTCCAGATTAAAAAATGTCAGTAAGTTCCCTCTGTGTGAGAGACACAGCAACTCGGACGATCGTTTTGGCTCTGGGCGATGTCTTGGGTAGGATCAGTCTGATCTGCAAATAGTATATGCTCTCTCTATAATGGCACAAGTGAGCAAAAACATTTTTGAGATCATAGCAGGGACTACGTTAAAGGGCAAGATACGGAGTGGGACCTGGGACCTGACCATGGAGCAGAGCAGTCGTATGCTACTGCAGTTCCTGGCTCACGGTAGCAGATTTCACAGATTACCGACAATACCAAGAGACCACTGATCCAATAACTGCTGCCGGGTAAAAGGGGACAATAAGCCCTACATGCCGATACCAAATATGCAGACTAACCTGCTGGTTTCGTCCAAGCGACTTCTGCGCCTACAAGCATGGCCGGTGTGGGAGAGACGGCTACTCTCCCATCGTAGCAAACAGCGGAGATTTTCAGCAAGGGCACCCGTTCCCTCCCCCTGTGGACCAACATGATGCACGCTCATTCACAGACTCTCACTGCCCGCGATTGGCACCAGGCCTTACCACAACCGTCACCAACACATGCGGACCCCGGCGGTGAGATGGTTGAGCGCACCCTACAATGTCTGGACAAGACATTTCAGCGATTCTGGTAACAGCTGGAACAACCCCTGCCACCTCAATCACCAAAATCTGTGAAGGAGGTGAGGAGGGATGGTGATAAAGGGCCAAGCAGGCCTCACTCGTGCAGAATCCAGCACAGAGCACACGCCACCCACGCTGCCTGCCAACCCAGGCTGAAGGCACCCACCCATGCCGGAAGACCACCTGCTGCTGGCGGCGACAGAACATCAATGCCTTCCGCAGCGCCTGCAAAGGAAAAGACCCGGCCACACAGCGCACCAGAGTCTGTGGACCAGATATGTGGACCTTCCAACAGGCCTGGGCCTGGAGAGAGGACCCATGCCGCCCGCACTTTGCTGTTGACATATGGATCCTCCGTCTCCCCGCCGTTTCATTGACGAACCTAGGCATTGGATGACTGTGAACACTAAACCGGTATTTCCAGATGCTGCCTCTCTTGCATATCCTTGTTGCAGCTACTGAACACTGTTTTGCCCATACATGCTGACACACCAAGATTTTTTTTCTTGTATTATTTTTGCTGTTTGGTTTAAGTTAACTCGCAGAGCTTTCAATGTGAAGGGAGGGAGATAGTCTGCTGAATCTCAGTGATCTCTTTACCACGATCCTTGCCTATAGTACAACTATTTCTCGCACCAAATATTAGAAGATGGCTGTGATAATTGCCAAGCAGTGTTTCCCCACTCATAACACCTGCTTGACTGGATAATAACACTCCAGATAGCAACGCTGATGAGGTCCAGCCTGGGGAACGCCCCAAGCATTACACTGACCTGACATACCGCTCAGGCAAAACAGATCGTGGGGAACTAAAGTGACTTACTTTCGGTGGAATCCACTCTTAAAAATTAATATTAATCTTTTCAAGAATGTCTAGCTTGATATACACAGTTCTTAGCATGTTTATTCCACAGTAACCGTATCCTGACGGACTAGCCTGCAATTATTTATCTTAACATTATAACACTGTGGCAGTCTAGCTGTGGAGTTAACCTTGCCACGCTTTGATACTCCAGTTATGTGTCTACCTGATATAACTCCTTTTTTCTACTCTTTACACTAAAAAATGTTGTGCTGTTCCATCACAATTGTACATTACTTATCTCCACGTACCACTAATGTCTTTATGCTACCTGTATGATTGTGTTATCTAATGTTGTTGGGACAAAGCAGGTGATTGTATACTCTTCAACACTACAAAAATACAAATTTACAAAAAAATAAATAGAAAATAAAAAGATACAGAGTTTCTCTAAGCTTTTGCCCCTTCTCAGAGAATTCACACTGAATTGCATCCCTGATTGTATCCAACACACAAATACCATACATACCCAATTTTTTCAATTTAGTTCCAACTTCTGGAAGACCACAGTAAACCACGTCTCCTAATGATTCCTTAATAAAAAGGGAGGAACATTGTAAAATCATGTAAAATACAAACACAATTTGTGACAAAAAAAAAACTTTTAAAACTACAAAATCTAATTTATGAGAATTATGGAGAGCAGAAGCAGGTCAGTTGAATTAGAATAAGCTCTATTTGTGCATTTGTATAGGAAATAAAGAAATTAAAAATACAGCACATACTAATTCTATGTAGTTGCAAATCATGACAGCCTTGATTAAAGTCACATTGATTTATAGAACTAATCAGTAAGACAATCTCCAGTTTAACTACTTCACTACCAAAAGAGTATAAACATTTTTAAATTCATGCATTTTGCAGAATAAAATTTAGTCCATAGATCCTCATATATTATAAAAAAAAAAATCAGGATTTAACGGCTTTACTGTATTTTGTTTTTTACATTTTCAGTAAGCTATACTGCTATTAATGCATTCAGGGTTCTCCCAAATACATCTAAACAAGTTATTTAACCATTTTATTTATTTTGTCACACCTACTGTATGTGATAAAATAGCATTTTTATACTTTGACATTTCAGACCCTGTGTGAAATATTGCAAGATAAAGGACACTGTATGCAGTCTAAAGCTTTTCATTTCCCAAATATTGTAGTAAAGCATGAACAAATAACTTAAAATAAAGATTGTGTATATTTACATAATTACAACATTCACATTTATCTACAAAGCGTCATTTGTAGATTGTACATTTACCCTGCCTCTCACATATCTAGTATGAATATGCACAGAAGATAGTCTAGCATTCCTCCCTTTGTATTTAAAGGAACACTATAGGACCAGGGATATAAACGTGTATTCCTGACACTATAGTGCCTGTGTCGCTATATAGGTCCCCCCAATCAGGGCAATGATAGTGTAATTTAACTCCCCTTATTTCCCCATGCCGCACTGGTCTAGCCGTGGCTGGGCCCTGCCTCCAAGGCTGAGAATCAATCTTGTTGATTGGGAGGATATTGTGCATGCGCAGCAAAACACTGCACCAATCAGCATCACCTCCTAGAGATGCATTGAATCAAGGGAGCACCTCTAGTGGCCGTCGGAGTGACTGCTACTACAGGTAGCTTCTATGAAAAGGCATGGTTTACATTAAACACCCTGCAGGAACAGACTATAGACACCAAAACAACTACACTAAGCTGTACTGGTTCTGAGAACTATAGAGTCCCTATACAACATAGTGAAAACAGCTCAAATCAAGTTAAAATAGAAACCTAGTTAGTACATTCGCTAGCCATTTAGCCAACACGATGGATTTAAAGCAGCACTGTCACGCCAAACGTACCTTTTCCCAACTGCTTCCTCTTCTCTTCCTCTTTCGGAATCTGCACTTTTATTTTTGACTAGTTCTCTTTAAAACACAAGACAATGTATTTTTCGTACGCTTGACTTTGACACAAGGAGGAGCTTTTCCCACAATACTCACCCTACGTCCGTATTTTTGCATTACTTCCTTTTGCGATTCCGAATGTCCTGTCATGTAGACAGGGCACGGGCGAAATTACCGAATTTTGTCCAAACAGAATGTCGACAGTTTGTCCATTCGCTTTCAGATGAAATTTAAGGTTTTTTTTGGTTCAGAACTTCATTTGGAAGAATGAAATTCCGATTTGTGCCGCAGCTGCATCTTGCACTTGTTTAGTAGATACCCTCTGAAGTGGTACCCTGTGGGATTGCCATATAATGGCAATCTACTAAAAAGCTAAAAAAACTAAATTGGTCTTTCAGCCAACTTTATTAATACCAAGTAAAAAATACTTGTGAGCACCCTGGAGAGATTTTCTCTCTCACAGGATAAGAACTCGCACGGCCTCTGTCACAAGTGAAATTGAAGTGGAAGAGGACAGGAGATACTAGATCTGCCCCTGAATAGCGGTCCACTGTCCCCGGGTAACCCAGTTGCTGGATTCATTGTCGTGGTGGCTGTAAAGCGGATATCCGTAGTAGGATAGAACAGTTAGTTCCCATGACGGAGGATCGATGACACTGACAGAAACTTATGGGGCAAGAGAATGGCCTCAGTACATAGCCCAAAGCACACCCCAGTGACCCTGGGAGACAAGAGATATTGGTGGAATGCTAGCCCACTCTAATGGTTACTCCAGGCTGGTTAACGCTATGACTGCCAAACTGGCTGGACATAGGTGAGCTTGACTTAAGCAAGTTGGTCGCTTGCTGTGGATGGGAACGGAAGCCAGACTAGCCTTATACAGTGGGTCAGGGACCGTGGTGGGTATACCGCTTCTACTGCATGTTTCGACATTCAGGAGACCAAAGGAAGCTAGCCAGATTGAGCCAACAGATTTCGGTTGGCCCTATACTATACTATTGTTAAGACCATATTGAATGAATAAATGATTAATGCTGGAAGTAGAAAATGGGAAATGTCCACAGCACTAATACTTTATGTCCATGCTAGACCTATGCCATCACGTGCTTGGAGCATATTCCACAACAGGAAGGTCATGATATATAAAAACACAGTTTACTCACATGTATAAAGGTTTGATTAATACATCAACGTATACACTGCATATTGTTTTTTCTCTTTCTCTGTGGTATGCCTGCCATGTTGTGTCCTACTTAAATTCTATAAATAAAGATTGTCTAAAAATAAATATTAGTAAATAAGGGAGGTTAAAATCTGCCAGACTAGTGTGGGCAGATGAAGCCCATGCGGGACATGTCATCTGGGAACACAAAGATGGCGTGCCTGGGCCATCGATCCAGAGAATAAAAAAAAAAAAAAGAAAGAGGTTAAATGAAGGGTTACAGGGGACCTAGGAGCATTTGGTGGGCACAATCAAATGTATTTTAATAGTGATGGCTAACATGCGAATGGCTTGTGAATTTTATTTTTTCTGAAGCTTGCTGAGAATTATGGGAACTGTAGTTCACAGAAACGTGCAGTGCCAAAGTTATCCATGCATGCCCTATAAATTCCATTTGCATTGTTTGTACTTGAATATGAAGACATTCCATGATTAACTGATGACCGAAAGAATGTCAATGGCCTCATCAAAAAAAGACAAAGTCCAAAACAGACCAACACTGAGGTATGCAGTGACTGCTAGAGCTAATTTAATCAGATACAGATTTCAAAGATCACTCGACAGACATACACAGATCGATACCTGAGCAAATTTACTGATTCCAACTGTCCCAACTCCATTTTCAACTAAAATCCATTCATGTTTGTCTGTGAACTTGCGAGCTGCAATGAAAGTGGTAAAATGATCATACATTCTGCATTATACCAAAATTATAATGCATTTAATTCAGGCTTCTCAAGCAGCATTATAGAGATACACAAAGTTTAAAAAAAAAAAAAAATTATTATGGAAAATTACATATTTTTGGGACACACACACACACACACCACTTTATATTCTTACTGAGGAGGCACAATTATTTAATTTAACGCACACAAAATTTCTGACAGGGCAAGAACACCATTTAAATTGCATAGTAGGTTAAAGCACATTGAGCAACACTGGTGCACTAATAAAAGTTCATTCCGAGCACCATAACCACTACAGCACACTGCACTAGGCACTGCTCTCTGCTACCATTGTAGCCAGAAGCTCTCAGCAGGGTGCAGTGCCTCGCAAAACCCAGGTGAGAAGTCAAACCATTCTAAAACAATGGTTAGAGCAGGGGTGGCCTAAATAGTAAAGTATTTTAGAAATACAAGTCAAATGAGCCCCGGCAAGTCTAAAGAAACTAATACAAATATAGACTCCTCTCTGAACGGCCCCTGGTGGTTGTAAACAAACATTTCTACAAAGACCAGGAAGTGGCTGAGTTCAGCCAGCCATTCTTCTCCTCTAATTAGATTAAAAGTAAAAAGCAGTCAT
The DNA here is from genome assembly GCA_933207985.1 of Pelobates cultripes. NCBI lineage: Eukaryota > Metazoa > Chordata > Amphibia > Anura > Pelobatidae > Pelobates > Pelobates cultripes. Next base: position 31,874,797 of record OW240923.1, on the reverse strand, counting down.
TCAAGGGGGAAACTGCGTATGCACACCCCCTCCCCCCCAAAATAAATAAATAACGTGAATGAAGGTACGTAATGCAAACACAAATCAATAACATTTCTTTAAAAACCCTCAGCATACACATGGCATGAACTATTTGCTCAATCATGGAGAAATATTGCATTCACACATTATAGAGTGGAAACATCACATTCTAAACCACTGCACTTAAAGCGGCACTGTCATGCCGAACTTACCTTTCCTCAATCTCTCCCTCTTCTCCCCCTCTCTCAGGATCTGTTATTCTTTTCTTCCTGTCATATTTAGTTTTCTTTAAAATCATAAGACAAAGTAGGGACTCTTTGCCGTATGGAGGATTCCTCCGCTTGACCTTCTCTGACCAGCGGAGGAGCAAAGTGTGCTTCATTTCCGCTGGTCAGAGCAATTTTCCCATGATCCCTAGCTTTCCTCTGTGTTCCCGCGATGCTTCCTGTCATTTTAGCTAAAACTGCCGAATTGCGTTCTAACTGAATGAGAACAGTATGTTCGTTTCTTTTAGAACGCAATTCGGCACTTTGTTTGTGTCGGAATTTCATTCGAAGGAATGAAACTCTGATCCTATTCATTGCCGCGGCTGCATCTGGCAGCCGCTTAGTAGATACTCCCTAATTCCCACGGTATCAGGGAGCTATCTACTAAAAGGCTGAAAGACCTAAATTGGTCTTTCAGACAAATTTACTAATACTAAGTAAAGATTACTTAGTATTAGTAAATTTAGTAGGTCCCCCCCCTATTGACTAGTGGGTCAATTGGATGTAGTGGAGGCGGGTTAAAAAAAAACAACAAAAAACGGGATTCGGCATGACAGTGCCGCTTTAATGTATAAAATGAAGGGGGACAAGATACAGCCTGCACCATATATCTGTTATATCTGTTCAGCAAAGAGCTGGATAGGGTGAACCACATAATCTACCCAATACGGGAGTAATAGTTTTACCACTAGACTGCTACAAGTTACATTGTGTGCATTAAAAGGTATTCAGAGATAACATTATTCAACAAAAACAACACCACATGTTTACTATACACCCAATTTTATAATTTAGCTTAAATTCCTCATGACTGCACAAACTGTTAGATTAACTATTAACTGGAGGTTGCTGGTTAGCTGCAAATTTCTATGTTTAGTCCCTACAATAGTTTAGAAACCTTTTCTGTTCAATCTGAAATCACCTGTAGCACCCCATTTGTGGTGTATCTCCTAACCTGCCCGTGTGGGCGGCAATATGTGGGTCAAATGACCAGGCCACTGAAATGTAGGTTTCGTGAGCATAGACCAGCAATAATTCATAATGATACGAGGTCCTCGGTGGCCCGACATTTCCAAATCTTTCATGAGAAGAATCCTTCTGGAATTAAAGTAATGGGGATAGCTCATATTCCTCCACATCAGGATGGTGCAAAAAGAAAAAGGGAATTGATTAAAGGACCACTCTAGGCACCCAAACCACTTCAGCTTAATGAAGTGGTCTGGGTGCCAGGTCCCTCTAGGATTAACCCTTTTTTTAAATAAACATAGTTTCAGAGAAACTGCTATGTTTATGTTAGGGTTAATCCAGCCTCCAAATCCTCTAGTGGCTGTCTCATTGACAGCCGCTAGAGACGCTTGCGTGCTTCTTACTGTGAAAATCACAGTGAGAAGACGCAAGCGTCCATAGTAAAGCATTGTAAATGCTTTCCTATGAGACCGGCTGAATGCGCGCGCAGCTCCTGCCGCGCATGCGCATTCAGCCGAAGAGGAGGATCGGAGGCAGAGAGGAGGAGGAGTGCTCCCCGCCTGGCACTGGGAAAAAAGGTACGTTTTAACCCCTTCCTCTCCCCAGAGCCGGGCGGGAGGGGGACCCTGAGGGTGGGGTCACCCTCAGGGCACTATAGTGCCAGGAAAACGAGTATGTTTTCCTGGCACTATAGTGGCCCTTTAAGGCTGAGTCTATGTGGATTTTTAAGCTTAATTCTATGGCACCTAATGGCCTAAACAAGGAGCTAGAACCATTTTAACAGTCTAGTTATAGCTTCCTCTGTTACAGCTTAGCGTCTGCATTTATATTTATTATTATGCTATGTTTTTAGAACCCCGGTTGTCAGTAAACCAGGATTCAGTATTTGATGTTTTATGTATTCCATCCACTGTCTGCTGATCATCCTGTCTTGTCTAAATTCCCTTTTTGCACAGAGATAGAGATATATATAATACTCTCAGTGATTTATTATCGAATATGTGATCCTGTATGCCTATCACTTACTATCTGCTCATTATTTTGTTGTTGTATGCTCTGTTAATACCAGATAACTTCAGGTGCTTTGGCAATATACATCATAACCCGAATTAATCATTTCCTATTAGTGAGGATTTTATCCCGACTTTTCAGGAATAGTATAATATAATAATATATAAAACTATTGGTTGTGAAGTCAGGGTGCTGGACTGCTTTTGCAGTGATCCCAGGGCTGCATCCGTGGCAGTTGGGCAACCCCAGCACTTTTGAGGTCCTCTGCCACTGTCTTCACCCATCCTTTGAGCACGGAGATTTCCCTCCCTAATCAGCGCCATGTCAGCATGGAACATTGCTTGTATTTCCTTTACTAGAGCCTTTAGGTCGGTTTTCGTGGAAGGAGCTGAGTCACCTAGCTCCGTGGGTGTTGCGGGCTTTGCTTGTACCTTTGGTGGGAGTAAGTGGCTGTCGGGCTCTCGTCGTCTGACGAAGGTGAGCTAGAGGCCCCGGCCGGCGCCATCTTGCACGGGTCCGGCCACGTGGCCATGCGCATAAAAGCTCCGATGTCTCGGGAACCCGAGCCGGGATCAACATTAGATTTCTTTGCCTTCTTGCCCATGATGTAAGGCACACAGGAAGCGTTTGGTGGCTCGGTAAATGCTGAGTGCTACATGCTTGTCATGATTTAGTAGTTCAAACCGGTAGCCCTACCTCCTCCGCATGTAAAAATTACTGTGATTTATTTTTCTCGGTGAATCACAGAAACTAATTTAACATGTTTTAACGTTTTCAGAAAACAGTCAGGTTCTTCTTTATACAAGACAAGGAAATTAAAAAAATAAATAAATAAATATATATATATATATATACACACACACACACACACACACACACACACACACACATATATACACACATACACACACACACAAAATGCACCTTACAGATAGATATAGTACTTAATAAATGTATTAAATATTATTCACACACTTTAATCTGTCCCTAGAACAAAACAGAAGGCCCAAACTCTGATGCGTTGACGTATCTGCTGTTTGAATTACAAATGGATCACTTCATCTGATGCAAGCATTGAAGCAGAATTTTGCAGAGAATAGAAAACTTGCACAGTCTCTGGCAGAAGCCACTGGTTCAAACCAGATCACGACTGAAATAGCAAAGTACAGTCAGAAAAATATACACAAGACGTAAAACTGTCATTGTTGAGATTTCTATTTTTCCAAGCTAGCCACTTGCTACAGAGCAATTTATTTAGTTATCCCAATTTATAGACACACAATGCCCCATTTTACATCATTTTTGGCCACCCCTGATTAGATTGGCTTTTGAAGTTTCAAAGTTCTAGCTACCAGGATAGAGTTTCCAAAAGTTGCACTCTGCCCCTAGCAATTCTTGGCAAGACCCCATCTCCCACATCACAATGGATTAGTGATTAAGGCCCTGCTAATTGGTCCGACTGTGCAAAGTTCTCACAGGAAATTTTTTAATTTTTTTTTTATTTATTCTTTATTTTTGAGTGCAGAGTAAGGTACATGCATATGCAGTTATTTGTTGAGTTCTATACATCACATGAAACAGTTTGCATAGGTAATCGAGAGATGTTGCACTTTTTTTGTTTGTTTTTATAACACGAGAGGAACATGAGTGAGTCAAGATATGCTATAAACAGTGATAAACAAGGTTTAAGACAGTCGAGTATTTTAGGGTGATGTGCCTAAGTTGTTTGCATTTTTACTGGCATGGTTCAGGAGGCCGTATGCTTACAGCTTGCTTGGGAGAGGAACTTTCTCTTGTGTAAACGCTGAAATAGCTAGTAACATGCTTTTAACAGTGCATGAGAGGTTAAGTAGATAGGTGGTACACAAGCTTAAACAAAATCGGTTCTATCACAAATATGGCACACTAGCTTAGTTAAAGATGTCTGAATCTGGGGTGCCAGGTTACTATATTGCAGGCTATAATAATATGCTAGCAAAATTATTATGAAATGCAAGTTGTAAATACCCTTGTGAGGCCAAGTTCTGTGGCAAAGATAATCAAAGCACCCCTACGGAAACATAGCTTAAAACACATTAAAACGATGTGGCTTAATAGGAGCCTAGTGGGTGCTTCCTATCCGGGCTAGGTTAATCTGAGGACCTCTGGCTTTGAGAGAGAGACCGTCCAGGCGAGCAGGGTGACTGCTGCGTGGGTCTAAGATGTGTTATGATAGCCTGTAAGATCTTGCTGAGTCCGTGTGTATGATGATCTATGATTATCCATAGTCCAGAGTCCTTGGTGAAGTTGCCACTGAGATACTTTATATCTCCGTCTGAGTGAAGTAATGATCCCCGCGTCTCGAACAGGGCCTCTGAGTGTATCAGTCTGGTTCGCGTCACCCGGTGCCTTTTCTAGTGGCTTTGCTTGCGTGACAGGGTATGTGCCCCATCGGGGTTCCCTCTCTGGTGAGCTGTGGAAGGGCTTTCCGCTGGTTTCGTCCCCCTGCCGACATCCTCGCTGCTTCCTGGTCAACGTCGCAGCGGGCTGTGTGTGCATCCACGTGCGGTGTTGCACTTTGCTGGTTGAGGGTTGTTGGAATCGCCGAGTGGGAGGTTGGTCGGGGAGCCGGTGGGTCCTCTTCTGGAGCTTTGGGTCGTGAGTGCTGCTGTCCGAGGGCCCCGGTGCCGGTTCCCGCCATGATGAACTTCGGCTTTGTCTCCATCGGGAGGTCACTCGGGAGTTACAGGGTCGGTTTCCTTGCAGGTGGCACCGGGTAGCCGGGCAGATCCACCCCATCACTTCCTTCAGTGCTAGCTTGTAGATCTGTGTTCGGGCTTTAAACTTTGCCCAGAGGTAGGTGCATAGCCGGCCAACGAACTCCAATGTGTGCTTGGGTGGCTTAATAGATGTTCGCTTGGTCTTAGGCTGCGTCTGAGCCGCCATCTTGGCTAGGCCCTGTTTGTCCCATTTGGCTGAGGGTTTTGTTGCTTGTTCAGGCGGTGGTATGGGGGTAATCGTCCCCAGCGAGGACCGGGATGTCCCCCGCCGGTCCGGGCAGCAGGGCTGTAGTGTGCTCTCTTTTGTGAGCTTGTCACGTGCCGGGAGATCGTCCGCCTCCCCCGGACCTCAGGCTTCGCTCTGGTTTAGGCCGCATGGCCGGTAGAGGTTTTTCAGCGGTGCACCGGAGCCGGACTGGTACCGTTTTGTTTGGCATGTTGCCCTGCGTCTGTTCCCGGTCCCCCTGTGCTGCTAACGTGAATGTCACTCAGTTTTAGCTCATTTATGCCGGTTGTTGCAAGAGCTCTTAGGATGTGCAACCAGCCATCTTGGCTGTCAGGCCCCGCCCCCCTTGTTTACATTTTTAAAGGGACACAGTCCGAGCACCAGAATAACTTAATCGGAATTAAGTTGTTATGGTGCCAGAAGGTCCCTGGCACTGTCTTTCCTTTAGGTGCTAAACCGTTCATGAATAATTAACCCCAAACTCATCTCTCTAGTGCCAGGTGAGAGGACAGGGGTGTCACTAACTGGTTGAGACAGTGGGCTAATGCATGGTTCTCATGCAGTTTTGTGAATGGGAGCTACAAAACAAATTATGGTGGCGGGAAGGGTTTAAAGGGATACTATAAACGCCAAAACAACTTCAGCTTAAAGGACCACTATAGGCACCCAGGCCACTTCAGCTCAATGAAGTGGTCTGGGTGCCAGGTCCCTCTAGTTTTAACCCTGCAGCTGAAAACATAGCAGTTTCAGAGACACAAGCTCAATATTATCACAAAATGCAATGGAGGACCAGAGATTGGCTGTGCTGTCCTGCCACTCACTGGTTAAAGGATACAGAACAGGGAGTGCATGGAGCAAGCAGTATATACACTCTCACTCATCCCTAACTGCATCAAATGAGTGCTCCCAAAGTATTAAATTAGATATTAACTTTTAGGCCAAAACAGTAAAACTGAGAACTAACTTGAAGATTTGCTTCTGCCAGATAATGCCTAAAATTTGAAATGGACTTTGAATTCCAGAACGCTCACACTAATTAATAACCCTGCTACTTGCTTCACATTTATGGTGAAAATGGTTCCAGATTTATAAGGTGCAGACAGTGTGATTGTTACAGATTTAGTACAATGACTCAGAACTAATGGGCCATTTAGTCTGTGCAGCCAAGAAAGAATTTGTTTTTTTGTTTACAAATTTTCAGAGTATAGCAGTTATTCAGAAGAGAAGGTACTCATATGTACTGATAATGGATCCAATGCTGCTCTGCAGTCAATACATGTGAAATGATAGGTGTGTGAATAACACATGTAATATTATTATATGTAAAAACATATTCTCCAATTGTCCGGACACAGCAATCCGCAAGTATTCTCAGGGTGAGCAGAGTGCTTCTTAAAAAATAAAACACAAACTGAATACAGTATTACACAGCGCTCTCCATGCCATTCAGTGCCTGGCTGAGGTCAGAGCTCCAAACATTCTGTCCACGAACAGAGCTCCATGCATCACACAGGCGCAGAGCTCCAAACATTCTGTCCACGAACAGAGCTCCATGCATTACACAGGCGCAGAGCTCCAATCACTGTCCATTAACAGAGCTCCATGCATTACACAGGCGCAGAGCTCCAATCACTGTCCATTAACAGAGCTCTATGCATCACACAGGCGCAGAGCTCCAATCACTGTCCATTAACAGAGCTCTATGCATCACACAGGCGCAGAGCTCCAAACATTCTATCCACGAACAGAGCTCCATGCATTACACAGGCGCAGAGCTCCAATCACTGTCCATTAACAGAGCTCCATGCATTACACAGGTGCAGAGCTCCAATCACTCTGTCCACGAACAGAGCTCCATGCATTACACAGGTGCAGAGCTCCAATCACTGTCCACGAACAGAGCTCCATGCATTACACAGGTGCAGAGCTCCAATCACTCTGTCCATTAACAGAGCTCCATGCCTTACACAGGTGCAGAGCTCCAATCACTCTGTCCATTAACAGAGCTCCATGCCTTACACAGGGGCAGAGCTCCAATCACTCTGTCCATTAACAGAGCTCCATGCATTAAACAGGGGCAGAGCTCCAATCACTCTGTCCATTAACAGAGCTCCATGCATTACACAGGTGCAGAGCTCCATACACTATGTCCTTGTACAGAGCTCCATGCATTACACAGGTGCAGAGCTCCATACACTATGTCCTTGTACAGAGCTCCATGCATTACACAGGTGCAGAGCTCCATACACTATGTCCTTGTACAGAGCTCCATGCATTACACAGGTGCAGAGCTCCATACACTATGTCCTTGTACAGAGCTCCATGCATTACACAGGTGCAGAGCTCCATACACTATGTCCTTGTACAGAGCTCCATGCATTACACAGGTGCAGAGCTCCATACACTATGTCCTTGTACAGAGCTCCATGCATTACACAGGTGCAGAGCTCCATACACTATGTCCTTGTACAGAGCTCCATGCATTACACAGGTGCAGAGCTCCATACACTATGTCCTTGTACAGAGCTCCATGCATTACACAGGTGCAGAGCTCCATAGTTTGAGTTGCAGTAAAAGTTGCAGTGTGTGTGGTGGGAGTGTCACTCACCGGACAGTAAGTGTGATCCGGTAGCCAGGCTCCGTGCCGAGCTCGCCCTCCATGGCAGGCGGCAGGCCGGGGCTCCCAGGGTCCTCAGTCCGAGCCGCACTCCGCTCAGAGCTCGCATCGCCATCTTACAGAGAGAGAGAGAGCGAGTACAGCAACTAGACCGCACCGCGCATGCGTTATAGGGGGCGGCTCTGTGTGACCGGGATTACCGACCATGTGATAACTACATACAGTGTAATAACTAACTAACCATGTGATAACTAAATACAGTGTAATAACTAACCATGTGATAAATACAGTGTAATAACAAACCATGTAATAACTAAATACAGTGTAATAACTAACCATGTCATAACTAAATACAGTGTAATAACTAACCATGTTATAAATACAGTGTAATAACTAACCATGTCATAACTAAATACAGTGTAATAACTAACCATGTTATAAATACAGTGTAATAACTAACCATGTCATAACTAAATACAGTGTAATAACTAACCATGTGATAAATACAGTGTAATAACTAACCATGTAATAACTACAGTGTAATAACTAACCATGTTATAAATACAGTGTAATAACTAACCATGTCATAACTAAATACAGTGTAATAACTAACCATGTTATAAATACAGTGCAATAACTAACCATGTCATAACTAAATACAGTGTAATAACTAACCATGTGATAAATACAGTGTAATAACTAACCGTTTAATAACTAAATACAGTGCAATAGCTAACTGTGTAATAACTAAATACAGTGTTATAACTACTAACATGTGATAAATACAGTGTAACTAACCATGTAATAACTAAATACAATGTAATAACCTACCATGTGATAAATACAGTGTCATAACTAACCATGTAATAACTAAATACAGTGTAATAACTACTAACATGTGATACATACAGTGTAACTAACCATGTTATAACGAAATACAGTGTAAGAACAGCTAACTAACCATGTGATAGCTAAATACAGTGTAATCATAACTAACTAACCATGTGATAAATACCAAGTAATAACCATCCATGTGATAAATACATAGTAATAACTACCAACAATGTGATAAATGCTGTGTAATAACCGGCCATGTGATAAATACAGAGTAATAACCAGCCATGTAATAATTACCATGTAATAACAACCTGCGATGTGAAAAATACCAAATAATAACTGGCCATGTGATAAATACAGAGTAATACTGTCCGTGTGATAAATACTGAGTAATAACAGCCGGCGATGAGATAATTACCCAGTAATAACTGGCCATGAATTAACATTCATACAGTAACAACCAGCCAAACAGTGACTCACATACAGTTGCATATACACATTGTCACACACACTGACACACATGCAGATACACACACAGATATATACATACTGATACACATAGAGATGTATAGATACACAAATTCAATGACACACATGCAGATGGACAGATACAAACATTGACATACATACAGAGATACACATATACACACACACTGACACATAAAGATACCAACACATATATACACATACTGACACATATACAGATATACAGACTCACAGATACAAACACTGACACACATGCAGTTGCACAGACACACAGATATACACATATTGACACACATGCAGATTCACTGATACAAGCACTGACACCCATGCAGTTGCACAGACACACTGATACACACACACACACATACTGACACACAAGCAGATATACAGATACAAACACTGGCACACATAGAAATACACAAACTGACACACGTACGGATGTATAGACACACAGATACAAACACTGACACATGCAGATACACATCTAAACACACACAAACAGTGACACACATACAGATAAACAGACACACAGATACAAATATTGACACACCCACAGTTACAAACATACAGATACAAACCATAACACATGCAGATGCACAGACACAATGACACACATACAGTTACACAGATACAAACACTGACACATACAGATACACACACATATACAGATACAAACACTGACACACATGCAGTTGCAAAGACACACTGAAACACACACTGGCACACAAGCAGATACACAGATAGAAACACTGACACATACAGATACAGATATAAAGACTCACAGATACAAACACTGACACACATACAGATGTATAGACACACAGATACAAACACTGACACATGCAAATGCACAAACATATACACAGTGACAAACATACAGATCAGCAGACACACTAATACAAACACTGGCACACATACAGATAAACAGGCACACAGATACAAACAAGGACACACCCACAGATATATATACATATAAACACTGACACATGCAGATGCACAGACAAAATGACACACATACAGATACACAGATACAAACATTGACACACACACACACATACAGGTCACAATTTTAGGCACCCTTCAGTTTCCTAACTTTTAGGTGCAGGAGGGTGGCTTCTGCTGGCCGTGGCTATTGGGAGTTAGGGGCTTGGTCCTCTCCCATGCTGCCCCCCTTTCAGCTCACAGCTTCTCCTCCTGCACAGCTGGGAGGAAGTGATTTCCCTACCCCATAAAAATTCCCTACCCCCGCCACTTCCACACTGGAAATCAGCCGAATCAGCTGTAGGTCGGCTTACCTGTGTGATTCTTCTGGTGCGCTGTGCTGGTGATGGAAGGTTTGTACAGCACATGCGGGTGTTGAGGGCGTGCCACCATGACGTCAAAAGAGCACATGCACACAGTAGTGGGTAGGGTATTTTTACGGTGCGTGTGTGCATGCACCACATCAGCATTGTGGTACGCATGCGCAGTGAAGGCTAGGTTATTTCGATGGTGCTACTGCACATACTCAGTAGAGGCATCAAAATACCCTATTTTCTCAAGGGGTTGGGGCAATTGCCCAGTAGCCTTCACCACTGGATCCACCACAACCACAGATACCAGATAAGGATGAGGATCTCTGTAGCAGTGGTAGAACCTCTATGCAAAGATTTTCAATAGTTTTAGATTTTAGATTTTCACACATTGCCAACTTTTTCTCTTCCTCACTTATCATACCCCTCTTTCTATTTTCTCTGTCTGTCCACATAGGCACAATATTACTCCTCAAAGCCAATTGCCATTTATTCTTGTATCACAAATGGTGGCCAACATGAACCGATGTCCATCATTTCTCGCATTTTACCATTCAATTCCTCCTTCAACCTCCTTATAAAAGCTGCTACAGTCACACGTTTATATACACACCACACTTACACCAACTCATATTTGGTATAAAAACTCCACCTCACTTTAGCAATTTTGTTTAAAATTATTCACATTTTGTCACAAAGTAATTGTGTGTAAACAAGGATACTTGTTTTGGATGTCTCACAAGTATCTCAGTCAGAATAATTGTGAGAGATGATTTAAAGATGTTTGTTTTTTGAAATTTTTAGTATTCAATTAACGAGCAACAGCAAAGAGTTAATATCAAAATCATGCGATTAGCACTGAAAGGAGATACTAGGTGGAACGCATCCTTGAGTATCACTGGAACTTAAACATACACGCCTACACCACATACATGCATCTCCGGGGGGGGGGGGAGGGGGAGGCCTAGAGCCCCCCCTCTCCCCCCCGGAGACATCCAGAGACATTCTGGTTAAATTTGTTCGGGACTAGAGGTACCATTCTGGTGGCGACTAGGGTTCCCTTACCACAGCCTTTGAAAGCCACCAACTAACCTTCGACAGGGATATATCCCGTCACACTATTGCCTGGATGCAAGCTCTCTGACAACTCACCCAGCACTTACGGGAAAGCAATGTGCCTTACAAATGGGGCATACATAGTGTCATGATCTTGTGCAGGTCAGGGATGAGACTCAAACTGGGGTTAATTGCAGGGTCTTTATTTGCTAGCTTAGGCATACTAGTAAACACAAGATATCCTATAATTGTAGTTATAGGAAATATAATAGACGATAAACCTATAAGAGAGATTATAGGTTCTATATACAGGGTAAATAGGAAACAGGATTTACGCAATATGCCCCAGAACAGGATATAAGAAAACAACTAAACAGAACTAGACAGACAATATAATTACTTAAATAGGGTTGTAGTTGTTCAGTCTCTTTGGTTAAGAGGTTATATAGTAGATGTAGGCCCTTCGTGATAGATGCAAAGTAGATTGGAATATAAGTAAATCTGATGTAGGAGTAAACAGATATTCACAAAGTAAATTAAAGTCCAGTGTTGATTTAAGCAAGTTGGATGTTCTGCAGGGAGATAGGAAGTCCAGGTAGGTTTGCTGCAGGAATGAAGAGTTGTACAGGTAAGTTTGGAGCAGGTTGGTATTGCAGGATAAGTAGCCAATAAGGAAAATCAATAGGTTAACTCATGGCACTCATTAAACTTCAATGTCAAGGCGTTACCTTTTGTAGGAATCCAAGTTAATCCAGGCAGGTGAGCATGATAAAGTGAGTGGTCAAACTGGAGGCAAGGGAGGCCATTAGTAGTAAAACAAAGTCAATGCAGAAACTTGTTTTTTTTAAAGGAACGGGATATACAGAACAAAAGTCTTTCTTGTAAGGACAGGATCCTGACACACAGGCTCCAAGTTGAAAAGGGAGGCAAGACCTACTCACTTAATCACCTCTCCGAAGCGCATCACCTACTACGGGAGCTGGGATCACCTAAGGGTCCCTTCTCCATACCGCAACATCCTTTGTAGTCAGTTGACCGGATAACTTCATTTGTCCCAAGAGTAGCCTGCCCCGGGATCAAGTGATTCGCCACCGTGATGAAAGCTATCGCGCCACCTTCTCTAACCTACATTAGATGCTCTTTACAAGCGTATTTTACTTTTCTTTATAACTGTTGACAACGTTATTATGCCACGTTTTATTGTTTCTAAAATTAATCTGGCTCAGTAAGTTATAGCTATATTTGTGTCGTTGTGTTAGACACCCTCCCTACCTACCTGCCCTGTTTACAACGAGCAGATGTCATATGTTAGTTACTGCATGATACTTGCTGACAATACCCAACTATAGTATTCCCCTCTTAGAGGCAGACTGATAACCTGACAGGAGATATGGCTGTTGCAGAGGTACCGCAGCGTTACTAGCTCCCCCTTCCCCCGTTTACCCAGAGGTTTTAAAGCTCTAACCTCACTCACGACAACAGCTGACTGACCCTTACATGTTGATCAATTTACTTTATAAAATGTGCTGTATTGCTTATTTGTCCTGTTTATCACACTTTGACCATTGTTACACTGTTGCTGACATGTCTTGCTAAATCTTGGGCCCAACAAAAATAAAGAATGTCAAAAAAGTTTAGTAAGCAAATTTCTAACGGTTATCTAATTTCTACTCAGCAGCTTAACTGGATTTTCGTTTGCAGTAGACCGAAAGTCTTATATTAAAAGAAAGAAAAATAAGTAATAGAAAAAGAAGAAAAAAAAATTGGTGATGTCTGTCCAAAAGCTCAAAATGCTAAAATGAAAATTGTTTTTGAATGTACGCATGGGAACTACATGAAGTTATCAAAACCTTCAGTTATTCTCTGAAACTGCACTTCTTTTTCTTAATAAGAAGGCAACAGAACCATGTTGTGATGCATTATTTAATCAGTACCTTGCAAAAGTGAGCACTATCACATTTAATAAATATATTTTCATGTTAGTCAATTCCTTATACCTGTAACAGAAAAACAGTAACATACAATGTTACAACAATACAGCTAATCAATGTTTCTAAGAATACGTTATATTTCTTCTAGGCTTTTTCAGTTGTCCTGGCCACCGGCAGAGGCCTTCGAAGCACTCTCTCCTTTATCTGTTTCTTCCTTTTTATGTCGAAGTCCGAAAAAACTGCAGATCTTCATCAGCATGAGGTCAACAATTTCCTCTTCGTCTGAGGCCTAGAAAAATTCAAGCAATGTTGTTAAAGTTAAATATGCACCGCAGGAGAAATATAAATACAAAAGAAAACAGATCGGCACTTGTAATGTGCACACCCAAAATGTGCACACCCAAGGTTTTATTACTCAGAGTCCATAATCAGAGTTTACAAAATGACTAAACAAATCACTCAGCACCAACTGAATGACAATTAAATGTTGCAGGATGCACTTGTACACCCAGGAGTGCTTCTTTTATCTCGTACTGAGATTTTTCATTCCCTGTGTTGTTGTAAAAAATTAAGGATGTGAGGGATCTCTTTAAAATTGTCCCATGAAAGGGATAGAGCTAAGCAGTGGACCAAAACAGCCACTAGAGGGGGCTTCTTCTGCACAGACTTGATGCGCCTATAGGAAAGCGTTGAGTACAGTGGTTTCCTATGGGAAAGCTGGAATGTGTGTGCGGCACTCACCACACATGCGCATTATGTCCTTAATGCTTTTCTATGAGGAGCGTTGGATTGGATCAGCATGGAGCATTGCTAAAAATAGGGACGTCAATTCTTTATTCTCCAATTTTTTAGAGCAAACGGGGGGAAACCTCTGTAGATCTGGGGACATTACATTCCTAACGCTACAGTTCCTTTAAAGTCAGTGGCTTTATCTAGAGTATTAATTGGCCAATGCTTAGCTTTAGACTTATCAAATCAAATGTAGCTGAAAAGCAGCCAGTAACAGGTTCCAAATTCTGTGGAATTCACCTAAACAATAGGTACTCTTAATCCCTCTGAGCCCAAAAGCAGCTGCCTTGCTTACCATAAACCCACAAAGTTAGCACAGTTTTGATATCACTACATTTTACGTGTTTTTAATATTGTCCATTAGTGAAACAAAGAGACAGTGGCAACAAGCAAGTTATGGAGTTAAAGTGGGAAATTGTGGGGCAAGTCGGGAATGCCCTGTGCATCGATATTTGTATTATAATCTAATGGTTTTGTACCGTGGCACACATTATTGGGACTGTAATTTTACCTGGTGATGTTTTTGTTCTTCGGTAAACGCTACCAGTATAACAGATATGAAGAGATTCATTACCACGAATGTCATGAAAATGATGCACGATCCAACTAGGAAGGAGCCCAAAATAGGATTATAATCCAAGACCTGACACAAGAAAACAAGAATTCAGTAACCGGACACGTATTACCGGTGCCCGACCCCCGAAACAAGCGGTCACGTATACCTCCTCATAGTTGAAGATCCCCAACTGAAGGCTGACCATGGTTTTTGCTGAATCGAACAACGTTTTGTAGGACTGAAGCTTCCAACCAAATATCACATTGCACTAGAATTAGAGGATAAAAAGTATCTTGAAACCACATGGACACGTGGTTATCTAGACAGAAAGATGGTCGAAATTACAGCCTTTTTGTGATTTTTTTTTCTGATCTGGGAACTGTTTGCCATCAATTAAAATTTACAAAGTACATTTGCCACAATTTAATTAGTTTAAATCAGTATATGAAATGATTGATAAAGCTTTTCAAATTATTTATCTACAAAAATTCCCATAGATTTTAATGCTGACTTCTGTAGCCAAATCATTTTTAAAAGTTTGTTCTAACATAATAGAATAATTTCTGATTCCGATTCAAATTTAAATCAAGGCCTTAATTTCTTAATGTTGATTGTAACTACCCATCTTCTTTCATCGATAAAGCAACACTTCATACCACCATTTTGTTTTCATGTTTGTAGTAAAACAACATTTTAAGAATTCACAAGAAAGACAAGTAAAAAAGAAAACCAGATCTACTTACAGCAACAGAATAGGCCAGGAACATTATGACAATAACTATAATAAATCCAGATATGTCGCCCCAGGCTCTCTGGAGCGTTGCCGTGATCATGTTCAATTTGGGATTGAGTCGGAGAAGATGCCACAACTTAATGGTTGACAACAGCACCAAAAAAGCAATCAGGTACCCCAGGGCTGCATCCGTTACAGCCGTTTCATTAAAACTTACAAACCTTAAATGAAAAACAAAACAAAAAGTAATCAGGATGACAACAAAAAAGGGAAATTTATGGATATGCTGTGACTTTTATGGGTTTTTCTCTGATTAGAAAATGAGTGTTTTTGGAACATGAAATTCCCAAACTGAATCCAATGCAGAAAATAATTATAATGTAAGATCTTAATATTGAAAGAGTTCTGAATTTGAACACAGATAACGAGTTTCTGAAAGTTTTTTCTGCCAATTCCACATATTAAAATCATTGATCACTTCCGAGGTAGGAGACTTGATATAGTTTTGTTCATAATGTATGTCAAATAATTACTATGGAAATTCCATGCCCCCCCACCCACCCCAATATCATACAATCTCTTAAAAATATATTTAAATACTGATTTATATATGCATTATTGGTTTGGTTTTGTAGGTAGAAGTTAACACTGGGGCAATTTAAGGAGCTCTATTGCCTTCTGGGTTCTTTGATTTTCTTGCAAAGACCCACGATGGTGACATTGCCACATTGGGGTGTAGTGGCTCAGGGGTAGAGTGCAGTTCCTAGCACATCATCTGCCAGGAGTCCGTATCAGTGCTGTACTCTTGCACATGTATGAGAGTACAACCCTAGCACTTGTGGAGGATTCTGCAGGAGCCTCCATAGATTTTGTCTTGCGATGAGCGAGACCATAACCTTTTCCCTTTAGCCATTGTTAGCGACGACAGGAGGCAATGACAAACTAGAGGATTTACCATAAGACTGAGTAGTCTACCTACCTTGTCTTATGGTAACTCTTACGATACTCTTTTTGAGCCTTTCATCTAGATTTTATCTTTGTGAAATGCGTGTGTGTGTGTGTGTGTGTGTGTGTGTTGTGTTCGGTGACATTACATAGAAAATAATATTTCAAAACCAAGTAATTGCCTACTCCGACATATCTGGCCACTTCAAGCACACTTTTACTGTTTAGCCTCTGTCTCAACAGTAAAACAGGCAGAGACTTGTATGAACACACTTGACTTTCACATCTCAATGCAAAAGACCAAATCTCAATATTATGTACATCTCTGGTTGCACATGCCACTCAAATGTCATTATCCTATATCAGGGGTAAGCATCCTTTGGCAGTCTAGATATTCTGCACTACAATTCCAATAATGCTCTTACAGCCATAATGTTAGCAAAGCATCAGGGGAGATATAATCCACAACATCTGGGGTAACGAAGGCTGCTTGGAAGAGAGATCGAGCACCCCTAAGTAACCCCGTGTCTGGTATGATATCTGAGAAGCTACCGCTTACTTTTTCATTTGTGTGAGTCATAAGGCACTAGCAAACAAAACACTGTTTTGGTGGTATTTGCATCACTTGGTTTTTAAATATTCTCACCTAAACGGAGATCCCTGGAATGTAGCAACAAGTATTAGAATGACAATGTTTCAACGGACACAGTTGTATTTTTCAAGACCTGAAAATCATTTTACAAAAACCGATGGAGCATCTTGCGTACCCTTGTAGCAGCATAGCCACTACAATAAGCTGCAATGTTTATGTTTAACCAAAAATGGCTTGGTAGTGATTAGCAAAACTACTTTCCTGGGACTACTTACTGTAAATAAATAAACATCTATGAAACCTAGGTAACCAGGCAATTCCAGTCCCTCTCTACTCTTTAAAATGATTCCTCTGTCTCAAGGCGACGGTGTAGTTGGCATCATTCCAAACAAATACAGTAGATCACAATGCATGCTGGGAACATTCTTTACATTCAGACGGGGGTTTCTGTCACCTTGTACGAGTCATATCCATCCTCTGAGCATTTTGTCAAATGGAAACTTGAGGATTGCGTTTTTTAAATGCTTCAAAGTCTTTGAAAGTCTTTGCCTGACAGTGCTTGCAGTAGGAGCAGCCCATGACATTTGGAGACCATTTTAAGCATTTTTTTTTTTTTAAAAGGATCTTTATATACAAAATATGATGGTTGCTAAAATTAAGCCCAGTTTTTCTGCAGAAACAGCGTACAACTGACGTTTACTCTCAATACTACCACATCCAGTATAGCACAGGAAACCCATTCCACCTGATGGCCTCATATATTACCACGGCGCATGTTCTGCAGCTAAAGTGTTTCATTCAAAGGAATTTGTTTTGGTTGAAGAAAAAAAGCTGACTGTGATATGAGATACTTGTTTCAATTACAGAGCACAATCAATCACCCTATTTAGCAATACATTCACTTTAAAATGCACACTTAAGGTTTAGACTTTTAATAGAGAGCAATGTTTATAAGAAGAAGTATCATTACAGCTTAAAATGCAGTGTGTACTGTAATTCAGTCCTTAGATGTTGGGGGTTCATCAGGGTAACCTTGTCCCTTGTAAACACTAGAAATGCTATAGACTATAAATTGTGATAGATGCACACATAACTGCATACAGCATCTAGAAGGTGGATACCCACCAGCCTTTCCCAGGCCTAGCAGAGTCACTTAGAAACGACTGGCAATGTAACAACGCTTCATTTCAGCATCGCTCACACTCACTCGGCATTTACAACTTGCTATAAGCCCAATAAACCCTCTTAATACACATTCTTGGATTTTTTTCTCTCCCCCCCCTTCCTCTCTGACTTTAAATCAGTCTTTATGCTATCTTTTAATAAAGTTAAATATGAGTCTAATGTTATAACTATTATTATTGCCATTTATATGGCACCAACAGCGCTTTACAATATTATAAGAGGGGGAGTTTTAACTATGAATAGAACAATTATAAGAAAACTTACAGGAACGATAGGTTGAAGAGGACCCTGCCGAAACGAGCTTACAGTCGATAGGAGGTGGGGTGTAAAACACAGTAGGACAGGAGATTACAAATTAGACAAGGTGGGAGTGAAGCAGAGCCTGAGGAGAGAGTAGAGTGCTGCCCTTTAGGAGAGAGCAAGAGACAGGTATATGAGGGATAGGTCACTCTGGGAGGCCATAAGCTTTCCTAAACAGATGGGTTTTAAAGCACTTCTTGAACAATTGAAGACTAGGGGACAGTCTGGTGGCGGTAGGCAGGCGATTCCATAGGAAGGAAGCCACCCACAAGAAGTCCTGCAAGCGCGAGTTGGCCGTACGTGTGTGAGCAGCGGACAGGAGAAGGTCATGGGCAGAGCGGAGGGAACGAGGAGGGGTATAACTATGGATCTGTGAAGAGATATAAGAAGGGCTAGAATTGTTCAGTGCTTTATAGGTGTGGATTAGTATTTTGAATTGACTCCTGTAGGATACAGGAAGCCAATGTAAGGACTGACAGAGGGGTGAGGAGTAAAAGGAGTGACTGGAGAGGAAAATCAGCCTGGCGGCAGCATTCATTACAGACTGTAGCGGGGCAGTACGGCTATACCGTAACTATACCGTTCTGTATTACTTGTTCTCCTGTCTAAACCTTTATATTTAGATTATCTAGATTATGATACATCTGTTTATTTTGATAAATTGAAACCAGTGGACTTTGTGTTTGGAGCTCTACTATCCTCTATATTGAGTACCGTCCTCTGAAGGGTGAGGAGGGTACTCAATATAAAGCCAAATTATGCTATTCCTTGGTCATCACTGAGTTAAAACCAGACAACTATTTTTGTAGTCATTGGGTTGAGAATAGAAGCCCCACAAACAGAAAGACATGTTGGGTATTTACTCGTTTTTGTGTTTCTGATAATGGCTGATGTCCCTTGAGCCAAGGATTGTCCTTTTCACGAACACTGAGAGAGCGCTCCAGCTAATAATGATTATCGCCAACTCCAGCAGGTTCCACTTACTCCGGAAATAGCCCCACTTCTGTTCCTTCATGAGTTTACCCTTTAATAAAATAGTAAAAGAAGAACAATCAGAGAGATGTCAATATCAGGGGTGTTGTGAGGTTCTAGAAACACCTGGGGTTTGTGCCCAAAAGAAAACTTGATAACCCCTACTCTAACAGAGACGTGGGGATGTCATAACATATCACTGTCTTTCTATGTCGATACCCATGAAAAGCATGCTACTGACACTCTCCATGATCTCAATGACAGTATAGCCAGGAACAAACACGATGCATGGCATGGATTCCAGGTGATCCTGCCGTGCTACCTACCTGATAGAGGTGTGTGCCTTAAAGTTATATTCTCCAGCACCCTCTCCCAAAAGTTACCTGAGGGCAACACTCCCTCCTACTTAGTAGCCTGGTGGCGCACTAAGTAGTATCAGGTAGTTACTTTGAGTAAAAAAAAAAAAAAACACCAATATCTTCATTTCCCTTCTATTAGCTTTTGAGATCGAGGGCTGAATAGTCAAACATGCAGGGATTCCTCCCCCAAAGCCCCATCACTAGCAACGATTAAGAACAATAATAATAATGTATAATAATAAACATGTATTCCTGATACTATAGTGTTAAAATGATTATTTAGGCCCCCGGCCTCAGGTCCCCCTCTCTATACTTTAAAAAGTTGATTTTACGCACCTTTCTTCCAGCTCCTCAGCCAGTGGTGTATTTAGGATTTGTGCTGCCATAGGCAGGACAGTGCTCAGGCAACCCCCCCAATTAAAATTTTCCCCAGACCTTCCTGTCAAAGCCGCACTTTGACTGACAGACACTCACTCACTGACAGACGCACACACTCATTGACAGACATACACTCTCATATACACTGACATACAATGACATACACACACTCACTGATTTGACACACTGATAGACAGACACACACTATTACTCTGTCACACACTGACAGACTCACACTCACTGACAGACGCACGCACTCACTGACCGACACATACACACTCACTGTCGACACACACACATTCACTGACCGACACACTCACTGACAGATGCATGCACTCACTGTCCGACACACACACACATTCACTTACAGACACACACACACATTCACTTAGACACACATTCACTCACAGACACACACACACACACACACACACACATTCACTTAGACACACACACACTTACAGACACACACACACACATTTCCACCAACACTCACAAATTATTATTTTTAAAATGTTATTTTAAATTCACCCAGCCTCCCTTGGAGAGCTGGAGTGGATTGCTTACCTGCAGTCCAATGGGGCTGCTGGTTGGGTAGGCAGGGTGCAGACAGTCTGAGTAGGCGGCGAAAGAGCTTTAATCTTCCTGCTTAACTCCCTTGCGCACCGCTTAGTGATGCTGGGAGCCGGAGTGACGTCATATTCTGGTTCCCGGCTTCATTAGGCGGCGCGGAGGGAGCTGAGCAGGAAGAGCTCCCGGTGAGTATACTCTCTCGCTGCCCGCCACCTGCCTCGGGGGGGGGGAGGGGCTCAAAAGTGGCCAGCTGGCCAGCTCTTGAGCCCCCCAGGACACAAGGCAAGCAAGGGATCTGCCTGGGCCTTTGGGGGCGACTTTTTTTGCCGCCCCCTGCAAAGTGCCGCCCAAGCCTGGTGCCTTATTTGCCTCATGTAAGACACGTCACCCCCATACACGAAACATAGGTAGCGGTAGTGATGCTCGGTGTAACCCTTTGAACCATTTTGGTGACAGTCTATATTATGTGTTCTTATTTCTATTTTTTCCTCATGTGCCTAATCGATTTGGAGAGATCATTGTGTATCAACATGTAAGTACATACTGCGTGTCTGTGTTGGGTGATTTACATGCAGATTTTTATGTTCTGCCCAATGCATATGTTTCAGAGGCCTGTGGAACATTTTGGAGGACCTTTGGTTACAGCTAGCAATCCTCAGACTAGTAGCTTTGCCAGTCTTACCTGCACCACCATGTAGTAAATAATGAACAGGTAATAAATAACTTCCGCAGCAACAACGAAGATATGTAAGCCGTCCGTGAATGGATAGAGACGAATGCTCTGAAGTTCACTGTGAGTAAAGAACGCACCTGAAGAAAGAGAAAGGGTGGATCTGTACAGAGTGTTTCTATAATACAGCCTATTGGCATATACTGAATTTACCACCAATTCTACTAGAATATTGTATAGATTAAATCTGATTTTCTATCATTTAAGATTAACTTGTATTGTCACGTCAGGTACTCTTTGAGCAAAGAACTCAGTTACTGGTCCAACTGGTTCTGTTTCCCACCAACCCACTAGAGAATCTTGCACACTTGTAGTACATGCTTATCAGGATAGGGTTCCTTCCTCATTGCAAAGCATTCTATGTTTCTATCTTAACATGTATAGCTTGGAGGAAAGACGAGATGGGGGGATATGATAGAAACATTTAAATATATAAAGGGAATCAACACAGTAAAAGAGGAGACTATATTTAAAAGAAGAAAAACTACCACAACAAGAGTACATAAATTAGAGGGACAAAGGTTTAAAAATAATATCAGGAAGTATTACTTTACTGAGAGGGTAGTGGATGCATGGAATAGCCTTCCAGCTGAAGTGGTAGAGGTTAACACAGTAAAGGAGTTTAAGTATCTGCCGTCACATGTTTCTATGTTTCTATGTTTCATTTCAAACTACTCGCACTACATGGTTGTTTTAATTGAACAACATTTTTGTTACGCTCATCTTTTACATATTTCAGCTATATCATGGGAATCCGAACAAGTTTCTCTTACCCAATGCATTGGTCTCAAATATCAGTTTGACGATACAGAAGAGATTCACGTTGGCATTGTAAATCGTGAACTCTACAAAGACGGCTCTGGTGTAGGTGTCCAGCCAAACATGGCTAAAAAGGTCCTGCAAAACCCTGGAAAAATAAGTCGATGGTTACTAACTACCAATAAAAGTAGCAGAGATTATAACATCAATCTATGTTATTGTGGCAAAAAAAAGCCAAGCACATATTTCCTTGTATTGCGATTCTTCTACAGTAATCATGTTGAATATGGGTTTGACGTGTGTGTGTTTGTGCGTGCGCGCGCGCATCCTGTGACTTGGTACATCATTTGTGTAGGAAAATCTACCTGTACTCTCCATTACTCCTTGTTGGGCTGCTGAGTCTTATTATATATTTATCTGAAGTACTAGTAGTATTGCAGAATGGTGTTTGGGTGTGCATATTTAGCTCTTTTAACCATATGTTTGCTGTGTGAAATCATTGAAAAAAGGCAAATTTGGTTATTTTTGCTGTATTTGGTTAACTGTTAAAATCAGCTGATTCTCTGTATAGGTTTAGGATTTTAGCTATTTACAAACAACTGTAATACATCAAGATCAGTTGCATTTGTTTGATGTGTTTTTTTCTGATGCAAACCTGGGGAATACCTGACATTCACACTAACCTCCTTTCCCCAAAGCCACCCTAAGGCTACCACAGACCCCATCACTCCGTAACAATACCCCAAACCTATATCACCCTCTAAACCCTCCTCTTACCTTAAAACAGGAATGTTGCTGAACTGCAGCTCCCTTGATATTCTGGTCAGTGATTACCCTCAAATAATTCTAGGAGTTGTAGGCCATCAGCCTCTGGGGGAGATTGCCTTAAGGGCTACTTATTTTTCTTAAAGCCAGGAAATTTGGCTGCAACTTGGTTCCAATTTACTCAGAGCTGTTTTGAAATGAATCTGCTAACACGAGATCTAGACAGGACACGAGTCTAGAATTCTTAGCATAGTGTTTGTAAACCTTCTTCTGGGTACCATACATAACATATATTTACAGCCATGTACCACTTATGCCAACCTTTAATTGCAACATTTTCCATCATATATCATTAACCCCTGCAGTGAAACTACTAATTTTGACCACATCAGGGGTACGATATAAGAAACTGAGGTCTAGACTGGTAGTGGAGTGACAAATCTGACTGCTGATGGTCACTCTTGTTACTATGAATGAAGGCTATGACAGAACTGGACCTAAAGATACAGGTATTATAAAAATGTACTCACTGATCTTCTCAATAACACTGGCTGGATCAGCTAACATGAAATTTATACAACTACAACCCTTAGTTATCTAACAAGAAGGACTTTTCACACTAATCTATTCACATGATGATGTTATGGGTTTTCTTTCCAAGTGTTACAATGTAGACCTATTTATGTGCTCAGCTGGCTTTCTAAGACAGCACAATGACAGTCACAGGCTCATCATTTGTTAGCAACATACCGTAGATCATAGAAGATACCTGAAGCTCATTACTTTAACTGTATTTAGACTGTCATTCTTCTGCATTAATATCTTATGTGCTCCTTACAAAATCTGCATTAAAACATGAACCTGTCTGAATGGTAAGATACGTGTAAACGTGAGATTAATGAGAATTACCTGGATGCAGTTTTCCGATCATTTCCTAAATGTGCCACATAGCCCCCTCCCCTGTAAGTAGCCCGTTTTCCCCATGTTGGATAACCCCTGAGTTTGGATTGGTTCTGGTAGCTCCAGGCAGTGTCTGTTTCCGTAATGTTTGTTGCGGAAGACACATTCCAGTTTTCCTCATAATGACCCATATCTTCAGTATCCAATGAGTATGGTGAACGGCAGTTTTCTATTTTATTCCGCAGTGCTGGCACAATCGGGCAAGAATCACGCTTTACTCTAAGCTGACGGAGTCTTGTGGTGCCAACAAGCTTGGAGTTACCATCTGTTACAAAGCCTGAATCACATAGAACAAAATAGACATAATATGAAGATCAATAATTGTTTTTGAGTGATGAAAGAAGCAAAATGAATGATAATCATGTTGGAATTAAGATCTGAAAAGAATACAAAATCAGGAGGGTTCCTTAAAAGGTTACTCCAACCACCATGACCAATTCGGCCGGCGAAATGGTCCAAACGCACGTGGCCCCAGTGACGTCAGAAGATCAGCGCCGGGAACATCGACCGGTGCTGGATCCAGGTAAGCAAAACATTTTTTTGCAGGGTTCACTACATATTGAGAGGGGGACGTTCTCCACAGTGCCCAGTAGGGCATATTACACCGGAAAGGTACCCTATCTCAAAAGGGTTAGAGTAACCCTTTAATATTGAGATTGTTGGGCATTGACTGGAGAATTTAAATTTTTAGGCCTAAATACTCAAATTTGAAATATTCTACAATCTGCTATTTTTCCACCTCAGCTATTATGACCTCAATTTTGGAATTCCCTGGTAAATTCTAGAGAATTAGTCAATAATCATAAAAAATACAGTTGTCTCAATTATCGTATTTGATAAGCATACATTCATGCCTCGTTTTCCACTGAGCGGATCGGTTCAGTTTGGTTCGGTAAGGTTCGCTATATGGGTGTTTCCGTTATGAAAGTGGTCCATATAAGCGAACTGTACCGATCCAGTGTCCTGCTTCAGATGTAGGGCCATAGGAAATGGAACGGTTTGGTTAGGGCGGAGCTACTATACAACCCATTTATTGGTGGACAGGAAGAGCATTTTTTCTAAACCCTGCATGGCCCCTGAAGGTCTGGCTTGCAATGGAAACGCTCACCAGAATGGGCTGGACCATTCTAAGCCTTCCAAACTGTACCAACCCGAACCGATCCGCTCAGTGGAAACGAGGCATTAGAGTATAAATCTCTAAATTGACACCTTGGATCCAACGGAAAAGGTCTGGTCCCAGTTCCCTTAGTGATGCATGCCTCGAACATTTACTGAATACCGTTAAACCTTATAAAAAGGTTAGAAGTATTGTATCAGACAAAATATATTGAGATTTCTATATTTTGTCAAGTATCTCCAGGGCTATAAATGTTATCATTCATGGTTTCAGCACCCCTTGTCTAACACCTGGACCCTAGGAGTCACCCTATGGTCAATCCTCCTCTGGGTGTTGGTGCATTAACCAACTTAGCTAGTCATTCAAATTTTCAGAAATGAAACTAGATGAGGCATGTGATCTGCAATAAACATGGACTTCTATGTTCTAAAATGAACTTAACGACGTGATGTTTTTCTGTTCAAATTCACATTTGATTGCACAACACAGACTCATGTTATCCTGAATTGCCACGATCACAGCTGCAGCCCTTACCATAAAAAGCAGGAGAATTAAGCAAAAATGTAACATATGCATTACATATGGTAAGCATCCCTGGGATCTTAATGCCATCTATTTCAAATCAATACCACAAAATGTCCTTAGTGAGAGAAAACTCTCCAGTTGCTATGTAATAAAAGTTGGTATTTTTAAGTAGTTGCTGAATACCAAAGCATTGTCAGATGATTTAAAGGGGGGCTTTATCCCTTATTTCAAAGGTTAGCAATCCATAACCCATAATGTAACATATGGATCAATTATCTCTGCTACTCGAAATCCTAGAGACTGCATCACCGATAATGTTCTAAAATACCTACTGGTATAATATAATATCTGAGTCCGTCTCTTTTACACAACTTAGTACATTCCCAGACTAAACTATTTAATTATTATTATCAGCATTTCATAGCACAAATATTTTACAAAGTAGAATTTGAACTGTAAGTAACTGATAAATGAATTTCGAAAGAAAAACATTTTTTAAATTATGAATAAACTTAATTTGGAAGGATTTCAAACTTGACCCCAATAGTGAAAATTCTTTTAGCGTTTTTGTTTGTACGTTTGTGCATTACCTGGGTAGCTCCCATACAAGTTGTTGATTAAGGTTGTGTTTGCCCAGGTAAAGAAGCACTTATAGCTGCAAACATCTTCAAGGTCACTGGTGAAACTGTGTTCGATATGTTTATTAAGGTAGTATGAGTTGGGGTCTCTCTGCCCGTAGGCAACCAGCAGGAGCATCCATAGAAAGCCAAGGTAGGCTGCAAAGCACACAAAAAAGGGAGATTTTTAGTAAATGTGACATTAAGGGGCTGATTCACTACATTGTGAATTGTTGTGAATTCCCAATTTAGGTCCAAAATGAATTCACACATTGTGGAATTTGTCAAAGTCTGGCACCTTTTGCCTTATTCTGCATTTTAGCTTAGAATGCTCTGTCATTTATTCTTCAGTGTTTTGGGAATAAAAACGTTAGATTTGCAAAAGAATGATGGTCGGTGATGTAAGGCAAAACAGGCTCCACACTCTACAAAATTCTTTCATACCACATTTTTCCTTTATGATCACCTGTCACTAAAATATCTAAAGGAGTTCATTAATAGACAGTGAGCTGTAGTTCATTTACAACTGATGCAACCATGAACAAATATGATGTGATGTTAAAGCAAAGAGGGTTGCAGCCATAGGATAAGTACCTGTGCTTGAGTCTGGGCTAAGTGTTATGACATGTCTTCTCAACTTAATGGGCACCTCTTGTGTAGCCCAAGAGGACAGCAGGTAAAATATGTGGGACATAGACACTGTAGCTTAGAAGGAGAACAACGTGGGCAGGGCTCACCAAAATCAGGAAGATAACAGCATGGGGTCAACAATGTTAAAACATAGGGAATCAAGGTGCAGTGTGGGACCACAAGAGGGTGGCATTCTGTTTTAATAATTTGGTCAGGTTCCAAATAGTAACACATTACCCAGTATTTCTCGAATTAACCCAAACACTTTTTGTTCCTTTATATAATAGTTCTTCATCCTGGAGACATCGGTGGGAGGAGGAGGCTGGTAGATGTTACTGTCTCTGCGTGATTCCAGAAAAGGATTGGGATTACCTGCAGAATCAAATATGATTGTTACTGTTTCATCCACTACTAAATCCATGTTTTTCTGTCCTGCAATATAATCTCACGGCATGTGCCCATCCTTTAAATAAAGCCCAGCGAAACTACTAGTATGTCAGGTGGACTTTACAGAAAGGTCACAAAATTATGGATATCCCATTATATCAGTGTGGTCAATCCTACCTAGGATAATGCAATCCCATTCAGCAAATTTCACATTTGGGGATCACATCTCCAAGTCAGCTATTTTGAACTAAAATTTGAAGTTTAATTTGAATTCACTTTGAATTCCTTAGAATTCATATTTTACTGAATAACTCTGATGTATTGCCAGTGCACAGAGTTAGCTGATATTCCCATAATTCTGATACTATCCCAGTGTTCTAATTTTGTACCCTGACATGTAGATACCTAACACTGATAGGTTATTGAGATATAGATTCCTGGCGTCAGTTATGGGAATTCTTAGAATGTTTAACTTTTTGTCTCTAGAAGCGACCTATACAATATTATGATACCACATATAGCTGTAATCTGGCAAATATTAACAATGTATGCAACAATATTCCTAATTTATCTCCTGCTTTCCTGCTGAGTGCACTTCTACAAGCAACCTTTGGCCTTATCACAAGTTTAAAAGTCGTGTGCAATGGGTTACTTGCCTTTTAAAGACGCAGTGACATAAATATATAAATACAAATACCAAGCTTAGATTCAAAATTGGCATTGGCATCATTTAAAAAAAAAAAAAAACCTGTAGATCACATATTTTATTGGTCATGGAGACATTGTTAATGTGGAAATAGATGAATTCAATTTTAACTATAATAAATAGTAGATGACACTCTTAAAGGAACAGTCGCTGTAGTGGTTATGGGAACAGGAGTGTCCTGCCGCCCTCCCATTGTAAGTAGTTAAATTGTTTTAGAAAGATTTGACTTCAAACCTGCGTTTTGCTAGGCCAATACCTCTGACGAGCAGGGGCTTCTGTTAGCTCTCCTGAGCTATGCCTTTCAATGCGAGGCTAGCTTATTGAATGAGATTATCAGCTGATCACTCTCAGACAGTGAGCTAGACCCTGCACCGCTGGGCTTATCTCAGATAGAGAACTTCTGGCTCTCTGTTGGTAGTAGTGGAGGCAGGGAGCAGTCCCTGGAAGGCTTTAGGTAAGAAATCAAACCATTCTAAAATGGGGAGAGAAGGATGCCAGAATGGTGTAGCGCCTGGAGTATTCTTTTAACTGGGGTGAGGATGATTTAGTTTCAGATCTTTGCACGACAGTTGTAGGAGACGCATTCTCAAATTTATAATAAAAAAACCTGCAGTTTAAGGCCTTGTGGGAAACGTATATATCAGAGCAGGTGTAGCTTTGTTATGTAATATCACATTACTGGATATACCTCCCTTTACAGATACAAAACAAACAGACAGAAATAAGATTAAACAAATCAATGATGTCCTTGGAATACAGAAATATAGTATTTACAGCCGATACGGACTATCCAGGCCAAAATACTACATAATCTTTAAAGAGATCATTTCACAAAGAAGTTAAGACAGTTTCCTACCTATAAAGAAGGCAAATTATGGGAAAATATAATTAAACGCAGGATACAATGTAGTAAATCTAAAGTAACATCTCTGCCTTAGAACTGGGAAACCCATGATCGAATCCCGGTCAGACCACGTCATCCTCCTCAGGGTGTTGGTGCATTAACCAACTTAGCTATTCATTCAAATTTTCACAAATGAAACTAGATGAGGCATGTGATATGCAATAAACATGGACTTCTATGTTCTAAAATTAACTTAACGACGTGATGTTTTTCTGTTCAAATTCACATTTGATTGCACAATACAGACTCATGTTATCCTGAATATCCGGAATACAGAAATATAGTATTTACAGCCGATACGGACTATCCAGGCTAAAATACTACATAATCTTTAAAGAGATCATTTCACAAAGAAGTTAAGACAGTTTTCTACCTATAAAGAAGGCAAATTATGGGAAAATTTAATTAAACGCAGGATTCAATGTAGTAAATCTTAGAACTGGGAAACTCAGGATCCAATCCCGGTCAGATCACGTCATCAGTAAACATCCTTAGGAAAGACACCTAATGAAAGCCAACCTCAAAGCCTCATAGATTGTAAGCTCATCTATAATTGTGAAGCTCTGCGGACTATGTTGGCACTATATAAATGCTATTAATTATAATATGTGGGTTTATTTTATCATTTCAGGAGAAGGAGTTAGGCAAATGCAGTCAGATTAAGCACATCATCTGTAATAAAAAGGTAATTGTTTTATTCAACTGGGACTTAGATTAGATAAAGCAGAAAGCCAATTAGTATGCAGTGTAACCCTTGTCCAGACACTATGGTTAAATACAAACATTTAGTTGAATGCAATTTAAAAAAAAAAAGTTTTGAAATGGAGTTTGCTTTGTGGTTACACGTAATAATGCAGAACTAATTACAGGACCATCTAGGGCCAGGGAAATTATATTCATGAACACAGGAGGTTAAAAATTCTTAGGCACCAGAAGCTAATATCTAGTCCCAGATAGCGAAGAATAACTGGGCACATTATATCCGAACATTCATGATGAATAACACAGCTTATTGTCTGACAATCGGCTGCCATTTAATAAAAATTCAGGTAGAACATTAATGTATTCAAGTGACCACAACTATCCTTCTAATGTTGAAATTTGCTTTCCCTCACCCCAACTGTCACCACATTAAATATGCTAACACTTCCTTTAACGAAACGAGGATTGAGATCTATATACCTGGTACGGACAGACTCCCACCTAGAGATGTCTCTTCTTCATCTTCTGGTTCAACTTTTTTTAGGACAAGTGCAAAAAATGCTGCAAACCCCAGCACCTAGAACAGATAGCATCCAGTGAAAGGTAGGTTATGGAAACATTGATAGTGCACTGCTTAGGCTCAATAATGAAAGTTAATACTCAAACTCATTCAAGCAGGTTCTCATCAAACTATTGTTCCTATCAAAATTTGGAGCAGTTTGTCTCATTTGTTGTTACACTCCCACCTTTATAATATATAATATTGTAAAGCGCTGCGGAATTCATTGGCGCTGTATACATAATCATACTGTAAGTAATGCTAGAAATGATATTTAACCCCTTAAGGACACATGACATGTGTGACATGTCATGATTCCCTTTTATTCCAGAAGTTTGGTCCTTAAGGGGTTAAAGTATTGTTCATATTTATGTCAGTATTGGGACTATATGATTAACATATGTTTGTCTCAATTATTCATCATATGAAACCAATGACTTGACTAAAAAGTATTAAAATTCAAAGTTCTCACGCCTGAGCTTTTTACTAAGTATTACTGAAAACATCAATACACCACCAGCTCCCCTTCCGTAAAACAAAAGTTAGCATTAAAGAGCACCTGTCAAGCTGTCACTTCTCATTCATTATTTTTTTTTTATAAACTCCTATTTGTTACTTAAAATGTTATTTTACTGAACATCAAGTGCAATCAAAACATATACTTAAAAGAAATCAGAGACTACTTCATCGTATGTGCGTGTCAAAATATAGCCAACAGCTTCAGGTAAGTATATCCAGGTAAGTATATCTCCCTTTTCCTTCATCCCTCAGGCAGCACTAGGCAATTGGATGAGACGTGACAATGTTGGAAGTTCAAATATTAATTCTACCTGATTTTCCCATTATCTCATTCTATTTTCGGTTCTGAATAGACATCTGCAGCCCTATCTAGTGCACATGAATTAAACACACTACCATTAGGTGGCACTACTGTATAATTAACTAGACTTTTGCACAAATTCCTTTAAGCTGTGTTGTACAAATCAAATGCCTGTTAATCGATGGACATACATATTGATTCATTAGGCAATCCCAAACACTTCGGCTAGAGATGACCCCTCCAATATTTTTTTTTTAGAGCTCCCAAAATCTTTGAACCACCATCTTTGCGTTTTGATTGTACCTAAAAAAATGGTGTGGATTTCTATATTTAATTTTATTTTACACTTCTGTGAAATACCCAGTAGTTAGTTTGTTTGATAAATTAGTATATTATAAGAAATCCCAGAAAGTGACAGTTCATCTTTAATTGTTGACTTATTGAAGACAGTCAAAGAGCATTTGAAATACATTGCAACAAAGTTACTTTTAAAGGCTGTGTGATAAAGAGACTCTCGAAGAATGAGATGGCCATGGAGATGAGCCACTTGATGGAACTGTCCTTCCCGTAATGCAACCCATATAGCATAGTGAAAAATCCCGACACACCACTTGTAGAAGCAACGAGAAACCAGCCGATAAAGACAAACCACCAGGGAAGTCCTTTGGTTGCATTCTTCTTCCCGTCTTCAGAGAGACTGCCCATGGATGAACATCTATAGAATACAGAGTAGTGTAAGTGACACCATTTTTGTGGATTATCTAAATGTGGCTAAAAACTTTTCCCTTTGGTTGGCATCTTGCCTCCTGGTCCCCCTGCATGCGTGACAAACTCATGGTGCGCTAGAAATTAATCATCCACTGCACAGTTTTTACTACAGTTTTCCACCACCCGTCACGTGATCATGTTAACCTCTGTTGTATGTACATGATCCAGCTGTCCAGTGCTCACTGGGATTAAACCTCAGCAGTCTATGCCATGTTCTGCTATTTATTATTTAATTGGGCATATGGTGTTTTAGAATCCTGTACTGTATGGATGTTGACATCATCAAGTAATTTAAAAAGTAATAAATGAACACAATACATAACCAGGACAAAAGAACACAAATACCCTCTCCTTTTAGAATTAGATGATTCTCATCTCAGCAGCAAGGAAGTGACAACACATTTGCAGCCAGTTGGAACTCCCCCATGCTACATTAAAACACTCACTGTTCTTCATTAAGTAATTTAGCATTGTATTCTTTATGCCTTTTGCACTGCAGTCCAACAATAGATATGTCTTTAGCTACATAAATAAATCAAGTAGATCAGAGGAATTTCAACAGATGCTGTATAACTACAACTCCTAAGATGCTTTACGCGTCGTCAGGTATCATGGATGCTGTAGTTCAATAGCTGGGGATCTACCATAGGACCACTTCTAAATTAAATCATATCCCTGTTATTTCTAAAGAGGTAGTATTGCAATGGAGCACACGTCATCTTGTGGTGAAAAGAAATCACTGCACAGCAGGAATCTTTTCATGGAGTAAAATCACATCTCACATTTCACTGGCAGAAGAGGTGGAATGGATCCGATTTTCCAAAATCTCCTTCATGTGCTGCACCTGGCTGATAGCCTGGCCGTAACTCTGACGGTTTTGGAATTGGTGCGGCCCCAAGAACTCCATTTTCCTCTCCACTTGCTGGAGCTGGTGGTAAAGATAACGGCTCTGATCACAGCGTGGAGGTCTTGCGTTGACTCTCTGCTCTGGAGATGGGCTCCTAGTTTCATCTGAAAAGGAGAAATGTTGACTGCACAAAGGTCCAGTAACTAGTAGGGTCCATTAATAAAATATTCAATGTAGTCACTGATATAGTTCTGTATGTGTCATTCTGTTTTGTGTTTTAAGTGCTTCCAGGCATATCACCATTTAAGTAGGTGTATACGCATACAGGCAGTTGCTTCCTACCAAGCTGAACATCTCAATACATATAATAAAAATAACAGCTAATCAATTAGAGTTTTATCGAGGCCTCAACGTTCATACACAGTCTATTACAAGAAAGGGGCAGTGGACAATTCTAGTCAATGTGGATCAACAGATACTTTCCTATCGTTTTTTTTCTTTGAATTTCACTATCCATTTGCCAAGTACATCATATTAAGCTGTTTAGGCATCATGGAAGTTATTAACTAGCGTGAGAATTTAGAGTGAATTCAAAGTGAATTTTAAACCGAATTGGAAAACATTTTTGAAGTCACTACTGCTTTTAGTTCTGCTTTAAGTTTCAAATTTACTTTGAATTCCCACTTTAGTAAATAACCCTGTAATTATTTCTCTGATTAATTATCCATCCTCTCCTCCCTGGCTTAATGTGGGTTACAAAGTTGTTTTGGGTTACAAGGCACCCTTAAAGAGCCACCACTGACATGCATATATACTCTACCGAACCTTTCTGTCTATGAACGTTAAAGACACATTGTTCATGTTATTTGCTAAATCTACAGTCTGACACTATTGACATTTATACATTTACTTCTGGAATTCTGTTGTGTAATGTACCTTGAAGGTTCACTGAGCCCAGGCTGAGAATAAGACTCTGATCTTTCTTTTTCCCTTCTTCATAAAAGTCTTGTCCAACGCGGTTTTGTCTAAGGACGATATCTTCCACCAAAGAGAGCAGGCTGTTTATATCTACAGTTTCGGCGAGATTTATATCAGGCAAGGCTGTCTTCTGGGTTTTAAACAGGGAGCTAGCAATTTTCCGGATATCCTACATGAAATAATATGAACATCTACGTTTTCAATGTGATCTCTAAGGTTGTCAACGATGAAAGAGGAGACCCATGAAATTAAACATTACATATAGTAGAAGTACATAATGAGGCAAATGGCCATAAGGAATCCTCCGATTTGGTGTCAATTAATGTAAAAAGATGTAATTCATTATAAGAATATGAGGATAATTGTTATTAAAAATAGGAACATGTCTCATTAACCTAACAAGCTCATATTTAGAGAATCAGAAATATCTTATTTAATTTAAATTGTAAATGAAAAAAGCACAATGAGTTTTTATATGAATGCAATGGTTATGATTTTGTTTTATTCAATCTACTGCTTCAAGACCCCTTGCATTTTTGTGAGAGGCTCTACCAAGAATAAGAGAACAAGGCAAATTAACAGACCTGTTTGAAATAAAAGGTGAATTCTTATTTTTTTGCTAAATGGTTGATTGGAGCCTTCAATACAGAATGCTGCTGAGATTTAAATCTCTGTCAATGACCAGAAAATTCACAGACAATTATAACTTAATTAAAGTCTCCAGTCTGCTGTCAAATCGGAAAAAATAGGAAACTAAAATCAAAATAAGTCATGCCCCTAATCTTTTACTTATATTTTGAACTCCTATAAGTGGTCTCTTATATGAACTTTCCTTGAATGAAAACATTACTGTTTCTTAATTCATTCGTTCATTCTGTATTATCCATATTCTTTAAAATTCTCAGTAGCATTTTTTTCCATTCTATAGAACATAAAATGTAAGGTTTTAAAATGTGACAGTTCAATGCGGTGGTTATGGTGCAATTAAGGTTTGTGTGTTTTGAGTGAGTTAAATCGTTTATGAGCTCTTTAACAAACACAGGGCGTTCTCAGATTCCCATGGTGTCTTGCCCGTAGGTAAATGACAGCAAAATAATGCCGTAACTGATAGAACTAATGCGAATGTGCAACATCTGTGTTAATAGTATTAAAAAAGGTTGTAGGTGCTTCCAGGATTCCTATATATTTGTATACCTTAATCACAGACTCAGACGTGAGAGATGAGCTGAAAATCTCTGGTGGGGATCTCCTAGAAGCTGGTGGCATAGATACTTTGTCTTTCTCTTTGTCAGTGGAATCCTTAGACTGCCTTGGTCGAATGTGTCTGAAGATCTGAACAATGAGGAGGTTGATGGGGAACATCAGGAGGGAGCTTTCAAATCCAATCATCACCTCTTGCCAGGTGAATTCGATCTTACCTTGGGGAATATTGAATAATATATATGGATATTACAGTGTCACATCCAATATCTATTGACAAATTAACAACTGATGATAAGCTGTTAATGATGTGGACATCATAAGCTATAATATAAATAAGTAAAGCAATTAAAGCACTGGAATTGTCCATATGAAACTTAATTGATTAATTACACTCAGGTCCCCTATCAGCAACGTGAATGCACTTGGCTCTATATAACATTCGACCTGAGATCTAATTTAAAAAAAACAAAGGCTCCAATATTTTTACATGTTAATTTCACGGTATAGGAGGACCATTAAGCTCTGCTGTGTAAGATATATTAGAAAGTCCTGTTTAAGGTACAGTTTTAAGATAACAATATTTTTTCTGACTTTGACAGCATTACAGGTGTTTTTTTAAAATTTGGATTGTGAACATTTTGCCAACTGTTACTCGATGCCAGAGGAAAGTCAAAACATTTTTTAGACTAATAATAATAAAATAAAATAGAGCTATATGTTAGAATATGTGGAGAATATTTTAAATACTTAAATATTTTAATGTATCAGATTCATTATCTTGAAATGTAATTAATTGCTATTTTACAAATTGTAGAATTAAAATTGAAAATATCTTCTTTCTAAAAAAGGAGGGGACTCTCTTGCTAGAGGGACATTTTCTTAATATATTAGAATAAATGTCAATAAAAAAGAACCATTCATACATTTAGACAATGGCTTCCCAATATATAATATTGTAACACAATTTCTCCACAAGAAAGATGATGAGAAGATCTTTACCTAAGTCCATCTTCTGTTCGGCTGGGTCAGTGGGAACTCCCCAGAACATAATACTGGTCAACATTGTGCAAAGAAGCAATGAGAAGCAGCAGGAGACCCGTTGTACCCGAGTGAAAGGGCTTCTGGGAGATCGATTAAAAACAGAGTACCAGATATGCCCATCTCTGAAACCTTTGGAAGTTTTCATAAAAAATAGATTGCTGGAGAAAGAGGGAGAACAAAGACTTTGCAACAAATGCAACTCACTAATAAACCATAGACCTGAGTTGTCTAGTACAGTGTTTCCCAAACCAGTCCTCAAGTCCCACCAACAGTCTCGGTTTTGTCAGTATCTCCATTGGAATAAAACAGGGAAACATATAAATCCTGAATTATTGGAGGGCCATGAGGACATGGTTTGGGAACCACTGGTTTAGTACAAGACTGAAGATGTTTGATGATCATACATTCATTCTAGAAGAAAATACTACAAACATTACAACACAAATACAAATTCTGGAAAGATTATAGTGGTTGGGATAAATAGTTGTAAAAGCTGAACATTACCTGAACTGTTTCATGTCCTCCTCGGTTGCAATGGTGAACACTTTATCCAGTACACAATCTCCTACTTCTATGGACAGCCATGAATTACAAAGGACATACCATTTCTGGTCCATCTCCATGTCATGAACCAACACTCTGTTAACGTACCTGGAAATGTCAGAGTCATGTAACACTTAAGGGCAAATTTAAACTTTAAAAGTTATCTTTAGCATTGCTGTATGGAAGTTTCTGAACTCATTTTATAAAAGTATATCCCAATTTGCTCCTTAAAAATACAATAATATCAAACTTTTGCTATAATCGGTGCTATGGAAAATATTAACATTATATAAAATCTAATGATAAAATAGCAGTAGTACACACCATTACATCAGTTTATATTCAGTTACGTTTCTCTTTTAAGTCAGCAACTTACAAGATACAGGAAGTTGCCATTAGTTATCGCACTCTCTGGTCACTATCAGTTTGAATTTTACTGTGTTGTGATTGGCAGAAAACACAATGCAGAAATGCCATATTTTTGGTAGCTCTCATTAATTACGTTCTCTTAAGGGCTACAGTGGAATGCATTACTGGCAAGTCCCCTCACTTTATCAGACATATCTGACTTTCACATGGTGCCCCTGGAATGTAGGTCTACTTGGCAAACCCATAAACTAGAGATTAACTGGGTTATTGAAAGTGAGCGTTAAAAATGAATTTAAAATTTTAGGCCAGTGTCGCAAAACTGAAAGAGAAGTGAAGTTCGGTTATTTTGCCATCAAATTTGAAATTTCCATTGAATTCCCTTTGAATTCTCACTTTAGTGAACATCCCTGTCAATGTTGGTTAATTTTAAAGGAACACTAAAAGGCACCCAGACCACTTATCTCAATGAAGTGGTCTTGGTGCCATGTCCCCACCCATTTTAATCCTGCATTGCCATTCTGCAGGAACTGACAGACTGACAGCCACTGGATGGGCTTTTGCCAAAATAGTGGAATAAAACTTTTTCAAACTCTTTCAAACAGATGGTCTCGTACAGACCACCTGATTAGAGCAGTTCTTTGCCGTCCATGTGCACTAGCCTCCCAATGCTTTCCAGTAAGAAAGCATTGAATTAACTAAGATCATTAATCTTGACACACCGGAGACCAGCAGCATTCAGAAAATATGCCCCATGAAAAGTGATATCAAATATATGATGCCAACAAACGTACATTTACTTATTTTGTATTTCAACAAAGTTTATTAAAGGTTTATCTATTCATAAAAAAGTACATGAGGTGAAAGTCACAAACCAGGGGCGGACTGAGCGGTCGGGCACTTCGGACATGGTCCGAGGGCCTGGCCGAGGTAGGGGGCCCACCACCCATCCAATTTGTCTGTAACACACAGAAAAACTTGCGCCGACCGCTCGAGTGCAACGTGCGATAGCTGCGCTGTTCTCGGGCCTAGTGGAACACCGGCACTGGTTACCAGCAGTGGAGCTGGATCTGGAGGAGCAGAGGATTGTTTCCGCCCTGTGTGCGTCGGCGCTCAACGGCGACATCATGCATGCGCATCGAAGTGCGCCGCCTGCACGGGTCGCTACAGAAATAATCAGGTGCCTCTCATCAGTGCAACTGGGCCCCTGCACTGCAAGCCGAAAGAGGAGGGAGATTAACAGGCAGGAACAGAGAAGAGAGAGCCAGACTGCCATCACATTCAGCCAGACACCACTTGACACCAGGGAAGCCACCCTCCTCCACCAAAAAGGTATGAAAGCAGGGGGGTGGTTAATATATGTAATGTGATCTGTGTGTGCATGTTATCTGTATGTGTGTTAGTGTGTGTCTGTGTATCTGTATGTGTGTGTGACTTTATCTGTATGTGTGTTAGTGTGTGTCTGTATCTGTATGTGTGTTAGTGTGTGTCTGTGTATCTGTATTTGTGTGTGCATGTTATCTGTATGTGTGTCTGTGTATCTGTATGTGTGTGTGCATGTTATCTGTATGTGTGTTAGTGTGCGTCTGTGTATCTGTATGTGTGTGTGCGCATGTTATCTGTATGTGTGTTAGTGTGTGTCTGTGTATCTGTATGTGTGTGTGACTGTATCTGTATGTTAGTCTGTGTCTGTGTATCTGTGTTAGTATGTGTCTGTATCTGTATGTGTGTCTGTGTATCTGTATGTGTAACTATCTATATGTGTGTTAGTGTGTGTCTGTGTATCTGTGTTAGTGTGTGTCTGTATCTGTATGTGTGTTAGCGTGTGTCTGTATCTGTTAATGTACAAGTCTGTTTCTATATGTGTATTAGTGTGTGTATGGGTATCTGTATGCTTATTAGTATGTGTGTATATCTTTATGTGCGTTAATGTGTGTCTGTGTATCTGTATGTGTGTCTGTGTATCTGTACGTCAATTTGTGTGTCTGTACGTCAATTTGTGTGTCTGTGTATCTTTGTCAATGTCTGTGTCTGTGTATCTGTATATGTGTTGGTGTGTGTATGTGTATTTGCACGTGTGTTAGTGTCTGTATCTGTGAGTCTGCACGTGTGTATCTATACGTGTCAATGCTTGTGTCTGTATGTGTGTGTGTGTGTGTGTGTGTGTACATCTCAGCATTCAAACTCCAACACTACACTCAAATACATCCCTACATTCACACACACATACTCCATTCAAAACATGCTTATATTCAAGCATACAAACACTGCAAGTATGGGCAAATGGTAGTTGCCCATCTGGCAAAGTATTGTGGTAGTTGTACGAAAGATGGGTATCTACCTTTTTCTCCATCCTTACGATAGGTGGACCTAAAAAAAATCTTGCACCAGCACCCCCTCTACTTTAGGTGGAAAAAGTGAGTAAAATAACTTTATAACGCGAGAAAAGCAGGGCTAGGGATCTAAAATGTGTTCTTACAACAACAGTGTCAGGGATATGTTTGTATTCCAGACACCATAGTTTTTTGTTACATTTTTCACACCATATGCTTATGCAACAAATATAGCACCCTATTTGCATATGTTATAATCCTCCTGTTATAATCTTATCCCCTTCCTACAGCCCGTATCCCCCATGACAGCCCCTAATCACCCTACCTCACACTACGGTCTCTATCTCTAATTAAAACCCCTACACCCCCTCTACAGCGCCTTTCCCCCCATTAGAGATGCTGTTGCCCATTATAGCCCTTATCTGCCCACTACAGCCCCAGTCCCACACATTATGACTCCTGTCCCCCACTGAAGCCTCTTCCCCCCAACATTACAACCCTTCCTGTAACATATGTATGTGGGCATGATGTATATTTGTGTATCTTGCAAGTTGGTGGGTACACGGGGGCCCCATGATCTCCTATTGCCCAGGGGCCTCATGAGTAGTCAGTCCGCCCCTGTCACAAACGTACATTTCGAGAAACACACAAAATAAATATTTACAAGTTTGTTCTCTAACATGTACAGCATGAGTACACAACCCATGTATAGATAGAAAGTTGCAAACAGGATGGGAAGGATCAGTATCATTAAACTACACAGGAGAACAATACAGAAATCACCACAAGGACTTATTTATCTTAAGTACATTTCACATTTACATCCAGAACACTGAGATAAGTTTAAACCAATGTATAGTGTCCATGTGGTTATAGTAACTAATGTGTAATTTATGTCAAAAAGAGGAATGGTTTTACTGTAGACTTTATTAATCCAGTCTTACCATGATGGCTTGTCTCCAGAGTTGTCATGCCAAAGTCTGATGCTCATTAACTCCCCGAGTGGGAAGAGGGTTGTGATCAAGAAGATATCTGATCCACCTCGCTCAAACACAGCTCCATCAGGGTCATATAGATGGTGAGGTTCACTCTCACCTTCAGAGCCATATAGGGTGATGGCCACCTTGGAGGAAGATTTTACATTAATTCATAGGAGTTCTAAAAGAAGGCACACACTCAAATTTAAACAATGCTTCCCTGCTGCTTCACACTCTGGAACAGCCTAAATGTCTCTAAAGCAGTATACAGACAATACATATTAGTATACAGATAACTGATGTACCATTAATGGTAATTAAGCACTGGTGTTAAAAAGTACATTTTGTAGTGATGGGTAACCACTGACACTCTTGTGGTTCTTCCATCTTCCATAAATCCCAATCAGCAGTTCCATTGGTGATGCATCTTGGTACACAAAGTCCTCCAGACACCGGAGAGCTAAAGGTTAGCATGAATAAACGGTTGGATCACAACTTATGGACTAATAAAGGCTAGCTACCATTGGCTAGCTATTGGGTCACATGCTCTTGATGTCCTACATAGGTTCGAAACATCAGGAGTTCCTAAGATAAGGAGACCT
Organism: Pelobates cultripes; assembly: GCA_933207985.1. Lineage (NCBI taxonomy): Eukaryota > Metazoa > Chordata > Amphibia > Anura > Pelobatidae > Pelobates > Pelobates cultripes. The sequence continues at coordinate 31,834,108 of OW240923.1, read as the reverse complement.
AGTAAGCCAAGCACTTATAATTCTTGAGAGCCTCACTATATACCTTGGAAGTTGTGGCAGCTCCTCTGCGATGACCAGTGAAAATTGTGACCAGGTATCGGTACTGAGCAAATGGATCATTATCTTCCAATGCAATGACCTTCACCTGTATCAAATATGCACAGTACATTATGTCAGAAATTTGTGTCTGCTCACAAAGGAAGTTAAACATCCAAGTACAAAATTCAAAGAAAGCATTAAAGGTGACCTTTAGAAATATAAATAGAAATACTGTGAACAACTGATGTACAATCTGTGTACCATGATTTATTTGAACCAAAGAAGAAACAATCTTATGATAAGATGTAATAAAAATTGAGATGGTACATCAAAATCAAGAACCTGCACAATTTCAACACGTTTCGCAAAAAATACATATAGTGTATATAGCAAAAAGGACACCAAGGCTATAAAAAGTGTTAAGCTGAACGAACATTCACTCATTATAGAAATGTTCTAAGCATTGTTTCCCTTTAATGTATTAATTCTTATACTGTATAGTATCTGCTAAGAATATACCTTGGCATTGTCTTGGATGTCTTTCCTTCTGGCCCAAATTAACACCATCACGTAAAGAACAGCGATGCACCCAACAGTGGTAACCACAACTGGATTGTCCACAAACGTAGCAAAGAGTTCAACAGTTTTGGTGACATCGATAGCATTGGGCATGACGATAAAAGAGCTCCCAAAGAATGTAAGGTGATTACAAACACAATGGGTGCTGGTAGGAGTTGTTTTAGGTCCAACCTTATTAAATAAAAAAAAATCATTCACAGAATGTTCAAACCCATTTAGCAGTTATAGCAGGAAGAAATCAATTTGCATAAACTTCTAAACTTTTATACATAACTATAATACATACAACTATTTATTACAGTTTTAATTTATTTAAAACTTTATTTTCTGTTTTGTATGCTTATAAAAGTTTTTGATTACAATTCCCATCTAAGCATCTTAACGCAACAACTCCCGAATGGGATAATGTTTGTTGCATCCTAGACTAATCGTGATAGCACTGGTCAATATCTCCCAGTCAAATTAATAATGCATATATTTTATTACCACAAATCAGAAGCACTTAGAAGGCATCATCAGACATCAATGCATGGATCAGTGCATCCAAAGATTTTTAACCTATCATGAGCCTTAATTTAATGTTTTACAAATGATTCAAAACTGTTAAATAAAACAAAACGTTCCAAATGATTTATCTACAAAAATTCCAATGGACTTTAATGGTGAGTTCAGTAGATTGATCATTTTGGAATGTTTTTCTCAGTATTGAACCATTGAACAGTATTGAATTATTTGCTAAGCTTATTAAATTGAGGCCATAGTCACAGTTCAATAAATCGAGCAACTTAATATTATACAATGGGTTTTGACAAAAAAAGTTACTTCACCGTCTTAAAAATATCTTGCTAACAAGTTTCTATTTTTGCCCACCACATCCTAATTCTTAGTATTGAGGTAGAAAGATGGCCACACACCAGTAACGTGATTTTTTTGTTTGTTTTATTTTGTTCTCTTCTTCAGTCTTTGACGCTCAACCTTAAAGGAATGACTGGAATGTACATTGGCATTCAATGTGTGTGTTGGATAAAAGTATTCCTAAAACTGACTCTACATGAAAAGTACCTACCTTGCATCCAGTGTTATTCCAGTCTTGATTTACTTCATCCCAGAACACACACTGGGACATAAAGGAGGTTATGGCTATGGTAAGATTGCTTTTACTAGCCTTATCTTCATCCAGGTCAGGTTTCACAGTCAAGTAATATGTTCCTTCCCCCAGAAAAAGATCCTCTGGGCTTATTACCCAAGAATAAGAATTACCTAAGTAATACCAAAGATGAAAAATAACAACATCACCCAATGCACGTGTCTTAATAGCATACACAAATCTAATCTTGACTACATGCAGGTAATCAATTCATGTATTGACTAAAGTAAGTCCAGCAACTGTGTTTTAGATAATTAATGGTCCATGTAGAATCCAATGCTAAGTCACTGGAGTTCTGGAGGGTTTAGCATGGACTTGGCATGGGCAATTTACTAGAAAGCACAAATGAGAGTTTCAATAGAGGCCAAAGTCAGAGTCCCGACTGAAATCGATTCTGGCATATCTTGACAGTGTATAAAGACTGATTGACAACCCTTTATGTTAGGTGTAGGTCAAACCCTGATAGGGACAGAAACACATTAAAAGGTATGGAATATTACTGGTCCCTAGAATTGTTGGGCTTAAAAAAACTACAGAACACCAAACTGTTGGCAATGAACAAGCCAAGTCAAGGAGTATTACTGGTCCTTAGAATGGAGTATTACTGGTCAAAGAACCAGAGGTACTCAAAAACACATACACTAGCCAGTGATAAGTACACTAGTATATATATAATTATATATATATATATATAGACTAATTTGGCTCTTATTTCTCCTCCACCTGACTTTTTTAGACATATGGCAGAGTCTAAGAGTTAATCTAAGAGTGACGGCTGCAAGGAATTGGCAGTGTCTATGGAGGATCCTGCAATCTTGGGGGATCCCCCATAGACCTCAATGCTGTACTCTTGCACATGCACTAGGGTACGGCAGTGGCGTCGGCTTCTGACACGAGAAAAGTGGCACAGCTCACAAGGGACAGCTTCATGTAAGTAATCTCCCTTTTACCTGTTCCCTGCAGCCGCAGGACCACTAGCGATAATGTCACATTTGGGGGACCTTGCGAATTCAGCAGAGTCCCCAGATGGTGAGAGTGATGCTTAAGCTTTTCAAATGATTCAATATTGTTAGAAAAAACATTCCAAATGATTTACCTACAGAAGCCACCACTTAAAATTATAATCTTTGGGAATTTTTGTAGATTAATCATTTGGAATTTTTTTCCAACGGTATTAAATTATATATTTTAAAATTATATTAGCTTATTAAATCGAGGCCGTTGTTGGCTACTGTTTACCAGCCATTTGCTTCTGGCTAAAATGCTAGTGACTAGTGGCTATTTACAGAATGCAAAATGTTATCAGCAGCAACAGGAAGTTACTGGTTGCTGCAATTTAAAGTAAGTGGCGTAGTAGCAGCTAATGATTTATTTTCTACTGAATGGTTTCCAGCCCTGTTGCTGCTCATTACCGACTGTCTCTGAGCCAGAAAGCTGAATGGATAATTGTGGGAGAAACTATTAAAAATAATATTCTGTGAAAATTATGAAAAATTTATATATTTTTTTACATATTCATGTTTAAAGGCATAATATGTCTGACAAAGCTTTTCACCAGCCTCCTGCCTAGGGCAAAGAAGTTATCAAGAACTCGCTATCCGACTGGGAAAATTCGCGTAGGCTATATGGTATTACAACAAATCTCTAAAGAAGATTTCAAACCATATCAAAGTGCAATAAAATTAAAGGCCAGACACATGACGTAAAACAAGAAATTATTCTTTATATATGTGCACTTGTCAAGATAATGAGCGAATGACAAAGCAGACTGGACAAGATAGTACCCGGCAGAGCAATGAATCACGGTTTAATACACTGTTGCTAAGGCCAATCATAAATAAAGTATGCATGTTTTTTTGTTTTTTTTACCAGCAAGTTGTGGTTGCTATGGTGACAACATACACAACGCAGGTTTCTGAGCATTAGCAGCAAATGGCTCATCTATGAGTGGCCGTTATTGTCAGCCAGGCTGCAAAACCCAACCAACACGTTTGGAAACCGATCGGAGATTAGTAGCGACTACTTGCTATCGGCTGCTGTTATCAGAGACAGGTTATTGCAGGCACTAAGTGACAAAGTTGGAAATTAAATCGAGGAGTCTGGTTATTAGTTATACAGTATCCCACAAAGAAAGCAGAATAACTGGATAGACACAAAATTTTAATTTCTGAGCTTCTTTGGAGAAGATGTTGAAAGAATATTTAGGAAGTGGTATTTGCCTTGATCAATACATGTACTACTTTTTTTTTATTCCTAATTTATTGACTCTCACCTTCAACATTAGCCATATAAGTAGTGATGTCATAATTAGTTTCGTTTGGATAATACTCATATCCCAAGTAGAGAAAGAAGGGTACATCCCTGCTGGGCTCAAGATAAAACACCAAAGGGATGCTGACAGAGGTCACATTTATTAGAAGAGTTGTGAAGTTGTCCAAATTTAAAACAGTCTTCACTTCACCGACTGGTGAACCTCTTGGCAGTATTATCTGTGAAAAAAAATAAAATAGCAGTAAAGGACATGGGTGAACTGTACGCCCAAGCAATCAGTCATAAACAGTGTAAAGGTTATTGGTCATCATTCAAATGGAATTAGACTGTGCCCAGAATGGGCCAGGATTGTCCTCTAATCCTAATAAATATGGTTTCATATGTATCATGGTAATAGGACAGAGTCGGATCCTTGAGTTAGGGACTAGCAACACTGTTCCTGTTAAAAAGAGGGACACTTATCACAGAGAAAGGAAATAATCTGGGGAGCAATTGCCCCTCCCACCCCCTGATACACCTATGGAGGTAATATCTAGTGACAGCTACTTCGTTTGCATAAATATTAGTTTTTAATAGTACAAAAATACAAACATATGCTCTATCCTAAAGTTCCGGTTTACACATTGTAGAATTTATTACATTGTAAGACGTATTGCAAACTCTGTCGTCACTATTTTCTTTTATACCGTATACACGACAATAATAATAGTAATAATAACATCAAAGTATTAAACCAGGAAAGGCACAGTTAGCTTATCTCAGATTTTCAAGTATGTCCTAGGGTCGTACTTGCAAACTAGCTTTTGTGTTTTTACTCAAAAGCAGGGGTATCCTGTTTGCCTCAGTCTATAGATTATCATGTACAAATCAGTAACGGTGATGTTTACATTGTTTCAATACAAGATTCAGTGCGCACGGGTAATGAGTTAATGAAGAACTTCTCACTTCAATGTAATCATCGAGGTTCTTAACAGGTATGACTGTTCCATTAGTGCTGGTAAGGCTCAGTCCTCCTACAGATCCACTGACGTCAAGAGTGCCACTCGAGGGGAATGGATTTACTGAGAAACTCACCATCTGCAATAGATACAGCATAGCAGGATGAATAATAAGATCATGGGAGTTCAGACAGTGAAAAAATATGATTTTACAAAGCACGGAGCTGCTGTGCCTGGTACGAAATAAACCAAGCTATTTTATTTTCTGTCCGATTGGCCTCAATTTTTCAATTTAGATATAGGCCTCAATATAATATTTTTGGATAAAGCTTTTCAAATGATTGATTATTTTGTATAATGTTTTATTACTTTTTTTATATATATCGATATATGTTTTATATATGATATATTTGATAATTTTATATTTTTGAAAAAAAAAAGAATTTTAAAAGTTTATCCAAGAATATTAAATCGTTTCAAAAGATTATGCAAAGATATTACATTGAGGCCATAAGTCGCACAATTTTGGAGTTTAGTGAATACTTCTTTTAGACTCTCAGTATTAGAACGTTCATCAATTTAAGATGTTCCTGCAGTGAATATTCAGCAAAACAGAATATGAGGACGTATAAACTAGTCAGTTAAGGGTTACAGAAATACCCTGAGTCAAGAACTAGCAAGGTCAATACCAGAAAAATAAGACAGGAACAAGGAACATAAACGGGTGCTAAGATCAGACACCACGATAGGGTACAGTAAATGGGGCCTATTAGGTGTTATTTGATTGGTCCACGTAACACCTGTGACCTCAAAATGTGTGTGAATGGTCCACGTAGAACCAGAAATGATGTGGCGCCCATCTGCACCAATAGTTGTACTCTACAGTGCCCTCTGGACCCCCTCCTTCGCGGCCCCACTTTGCAGCGCACAAAGGGTAAAAAAATCTTTATTTGCTCACCTGATTACAGCACTGTTGTTCCTCAGCACACCGCCTCCTCCAACGTCATCCAATGGGGGAAACTAATGTGCATTCGCACGGCAAGCACCACATGCTCATTAGGCCCTCCCCATTGGAAAGCATTGCCCCAATGCATTTCAATAGGAATTTCACTGACACTGGATGTCCTCATGTAGAGTGTGAGGATTTCCAGTGTCAGTTAGGGGACCTGGAGTCTGGTAAATTCCAGGAAGTGCCTCTAGTGGCCGTCTGGAGACAGCAACTGGTGGCTTTCTTAGTACCGCAATGTAAAAACATTGCAGTTACTCAAAAACTACAATGTTTTAAGGGCAATAGGGACTCTGCACCCAGACCACTTCAATGAGCTAAAGTGGTCTGGGTGCCTCCAGTGCCCCTTTAAGGTGAACCTGTTAGCTAGTGAAGTGAATGGTAGCCGCATAGGCTAGGGAGTAAAAATGATTGTTGCATATGCACTGTAGGAGGTCTCTCCTGCTTTCCCTGTCAGTCAGATCTTTGGCACAGAGGTCTATGCTGAGGAATTGGTAGTCAGGTGGGAGACTTATTTGTAAATAGACTTTTCTCCCAATCTATAGTTGTGCTAGCCTTTTATAACATATAAAATATTATGCTCTTTAAAATGAGCATAAGTAGTGTGGATTCATTCTCAAACGTACAACAGATAGAGATAAATGACCCATCATCTGAATGTCTATTTTTACAGAAGTGACAGTGGCTGTCAAGAGAGAAGTTGATGCAGTCTGGAAGACTAGTGGAAAATGTTTTGTATTCTCACGCAGATCATATACTTGCCCGCAGATCCATGGCATCATTACTTTCTGTAGAAAAACTAAGGGAAGAGAGAGGCGGTAAGGTGAAGGCGGCTGATTTTGAGTCCTGAATATTCACAGAAGCCCCATCCATATGGTCAGTTTGCAGTCTGTAGGAAGGCCAAAAAAATAGATTGTTATTAAAAACAGTAATGAATACAGCAAGGCTGCACAAAGAAACCCAGTTACCTGTTATGCTTATCCATGTCATTATCAATAAGAGGCTTTTATACCAAGTGGATTGGAACACTCTAAACAAAAGATTGTTTGTAACCAAGAGCTATCGCATATGGCTGGACTCCTAGTTGGAGACAAACTGCAATTCCATGGATATTTACAGTCATTTGCCATGTTTGTGGCTGCAAAAGGTTAAGCAAGTTGTTTTTTATCTAAAAAAAAAACAAAAAACCTGCAAAGCACAAACTATTAAACGTTAAAATATCCTTGTCAATTTGTGTCAGCATGTTTAAATCCCATGTAACAATTTTTCTCAGCAGTGTTGTTCATAAAGTTTTAAAACGCTCCCATCACTTATCAATTGATTAAAAATAAATTGGGATTTTAGGATTGAGATGTCAGCTGATGGGTTCATCCATGAATCAAAATACGACTGCACCCTACTAGCACTATAATCACTACAATGAACTGGAGTGGTTAGAATGCTTGGAAGGTCCCTTTAAGTGAGCAGGACTGATTGAGCCTCTTTGAGATATGGTGGGATCTTATTGCATAAACTCTGCTAAAAAAAATGCCCGAACTTCAAATTTGAGCCTTTTTTCTAATTATGTTTTTTTTTATATATATTTAACTTGTTAACCACAAATAAAGAAATAACTCCAACACAACAGAGTTAAAGAGTCTGTTTTAAATAAAATGAGGTCTGAGCATTCTGCTGTGTAGAAAAACATAAATGAAGTGTTTGAACTATCTGGTAATACTTTGTACCCAATGAAAATAACAGTACGTTAAGATTGTTTGTTGTTGTTGCTTTTTTGTTTTGTTAATTTAAAGTGTGTTGAAGAATTTACATTTGCTTTTATACAATCAACAAAAAAACAGAAAACCAACAACGGAACATGCAGATAAATTATCAGATACATAAATTATATCATGAACAAGAGCCAGGACTGTAAGTAACCTTGCTACTTAGTAACATTCAGCCAAGTCTAAACATGAAACTAAATGAGGAGGTCGTAAGATAGTAGCTGTACGGTCGCCATTCTTATTTCTTTCCTATTTACTAAGCAATCTCGTATTACAGGTTACCAACCAATGGAGCAGTAGGAGAGGATCCGTGTGCATGAGCCAAATCAGGAGACATGGTGCTACAGAACAGTTGAAAAAGCAAGTATAGTTCAACAGTTAAAGTGCAGACTGGGCTATTTAACTCTCTTTATATTACAAATTAGAATAACAGACACTAGCCTATACACAAAAATAACCCAGTAATAACCCAGAAATAATTCTGTCAGCCTTCCTATTTGTATTCATGCTGTATGGGGGGGGGGTCTATGTAGCAGTGTTTAAAGCTCTCTGTGCACAGCCTCAGTTCTGTTCAGAGCACAGGTTTAATTTTACTTGTATTTTATTTACAAACTTTCCACTTATCAAAGCAGCTAGCTTAACTGCAGATCCCAGAAACTGTATTACTAACACTATAGTGTTCCTCTGCCCCCATGCCCTCCACCCGCACTGCAGCACTTAAATGGTTGAATAACCCCCCAAAACTTACACCATATTCTGTTTCTGCCTAATCTGACATCATCACAAGGATGGGAACTAATGCACATTGAATCAATGAGGATTTAGAAATCACTCGATGTTCTTGTGCAAATTGCCTCTAATTTTTCTGTTTGCTTTTTTTGTTGCCATTAACCATTTGTAACAGGGGCAGAATCCCTACAGTTGTAGCAGGTTGCAATGGCACACTAGAGTTTATGGGCTCACCCTTTGCCACCCATGAGGGGAGGGAGAGCAGTGAGGGCACCAGCAGAAGTGAGCTGAGGTGAGAACACATACAGGTTTCTTGATTACAATCAGGCAAGGTCTCATGAGTGGGAGGAAGGAATGGGTTCTGAGCCAGTTGCTGCCTGTAACGAAGTGCCCTTCGCCACTTGTGTCTGGAGGGGACTACTGGCTAGCCTCCTGCCTTCCGACTATGGCCCTGATAGCTGTATTTTCCCCTGCAGAGAGGTTTGTTTGTGTATTTCTGCCGGGGCGTTCTGGACTTTCAGTATGGTAGTAGTGCTACCCCGGACAGCTATGCCATGGAGCCTATTCGTGTAACAAAAGACTATGGAAAAGACTTTGGCTCCATGGCGATTGAACTGTATGTATGTGATCTGAGCGCCATTTCGTAATAATGTGCGCTCAGATCTAAGCTATCTGGGGATATGTTGCATGTTTATGTTTTATGTAGTAATTGTGTGATTTTATGTCTTTTATTGTCTTTTTGCTGCCATGTGTTCAATGGAGTTTTGCCTCTGTCCTTGGAGATAATTGGATTACTTCCCAATTATCTCCAGGATAGAAGACTCTGTGGAACTGGTTTTGGGCAGAAAAGCCATGCTTCATTTGGTCACAAAGGACTTTCGACTAACTTTTGAACTAATGGAAGGATTTGCATGATTTTTGGTTATGTTTATATTTAAAGTATGCTGATTCTGAATATGTGAATATGATGCATATATTTAAAGTTACAGAGTATGTGTAAAAAGTGTATTTTTCCTGCCTGTGATAAATTACATTAACCCATCTTGTTCAGTAATTATTGATTGGAGAACTACACTCTGGAGATTGCTATAATCACTATACTCCCCAGGGTATGATCACTAAGCTCTGCTAAGAGCTTGTTCCTGTTCCTGCTCTCTGGGGAAAGAGAGGTTAACCCACTGGATCCTGGCCTTGGGTCCAGGGTGGGTGGAGACAGCGAGACCCCAGCTCAGCTGCATTGCTGGAAGTGGGGTCTGCAGTGCTGATGGTGTCAGTTGGAGTGCTTGGAGTCCTTAGCGAGCACCGATTGGCAGAGGTACTCAGTCGGTCTATCTAATCTCACTCCAGAATGCAGGCTGCCTTCCTCGCGGGATGATGATGGAAGCAATTGTTTCAGCCTGATATGGGTATAGCCTCAGGACAGCAGCAAAGGAAGGAACACTTCTCTATGGTGGCTGAGTATGCCAGAAAAAAAGGGCCTGATCAGGGCAGCCATCAGGGCATGACAACCATAATGGTTGCATGGTGTGTCTGTGAAATGGAGGGTGTCTGTGTACTACGTGGAGTGTGTCTGAACAGCAGAGAGTGAAAGGTGTCTTTGAATTGCATAGAGGGGATCTGTGAACTGCATAGTACACTGAAGGTGTGTCTGTGAGTGCATGGATTATGTCTGTGAGCTGCATGGATTGCATCTGTGAACTGCATGGATTGTGTTTGTAAGAAGCATGGTGTGTGAATGTGTGTCTAAACTACATTTTGTGTGCTTAAGTGTCATTGGCAAGTTTTCTATTGAGCCACTATTAGGACCCGTCCAGTCAGGGCCTGGATAGGACTGCCAGGCAGTGAGGGCAAGGAAAGAAATTGAGGGCAAAACATGACAGGGCCAAGCACTTTAGGAGCCAACATAGGGCCCTTCCACAGTATGTGGATAACAAGGAATATGAGAATATAGGGGGTAAAATGGCCACGTATTTGGGGGAGGAAGGAGGTTCATCGGCAGTTGTATGTGCCAGTCTAAATCAAAAAGAGAGATGATTAGTTGGCAGACAAGTGTGGCAAATCGAATAGTGGAATAGAGAGGGTTCATAGGCAGGCAAATGTGGCAAACCTAATTTAGTCAGGGAGAAGGTTAATTGTCAGGGAAAGGAGAGATTGAACTGGCATGGGGATGTAGGGTCTTGTGACTATAGAGTTTGTTGTTTTGCAGAGGCAAGTAGGGACATTTTTGGTGAATTAGAGGTTTCTGGAGCAGTAGGGGGCACTAAATAAAGCACTAGGGCCCTCTGTTTATTAGTTCCAATACTGACGTACAACTTGTTACTAATTCCTTCCTGTAACACAGTTTAAGCTCCTGATTAGTCTCATAACAATGTGGTCCCCACACTGCCACAGGTTCCGTACGAAATTCTGTTTAAACAAAACACACATCCCACTCAATGGTAATGAATCTAGAAAACAAACAGGCAGTGTGATTGCGGGCAGCACACAGGAATCCTGACATACTGAGTTACAAAAGTGATTACACTGTACCAGTATGTGACTCAGATTGTGCCGAGTAAAGCTAATGATTCAGAGATGTTAGAACTCTCAGTTAGATAGGAGGATTTAAACTTCTCTGGTCCCATATCAAGGAAGATGATTAATATGATAGTGTTTCTACGATGTCTGATTATTTTACAGTGTGCTTTCGAAATTGATAATATTTAACAAGAAAGCGTTACATAAACAAGTCTTCTCAACCTTCTTACCGTAATTGTAAATGCAAGTGGTTCTGTCTGGTTTCCTTCCTGTTAAGATTTTTACCATCTTTACCCCAAGCAGTTACAGTCAACCATACCTCCCAAGTGTCCCTATTAAGGAGGTCCCTATTTTGGTCTAAATCCTACAGTCCCTCTTTTCTAAAAGCTCCATATTGTTGCAGTGTCTGAGTGTATAACAGAGCTCCACAGCAATAATACTCGCAGTAATGTGTCTTCGAACGACAATAAATATGAACTAGAAATTAGTCAGTGCACATATGTTACATTGTTCTTAAATACATTGTTGTTAGTAAGTCATCTAAATTTGTCCAATGTCATCCAATGGAGGGAATTAATGCTCTCCTATGGGGATTTCAGAGTGTGAAGACGTCCAGCATCATTTAAAGGTACAGTGTAGGACCCAGACCACTTCAGCTAATTGAAGTAGTCTGGGTGCTGTGACCCTTTTGCACTTAGTACCGCAATGTTCAACAGACAGCCACTTGAGGGCTTCTGGAATCCAAACGGACCTTGGTCCATTATCTGACGCTGGACGTCCATACGGACCTTCGGCGTCAGATTTTCCCCATAGGAAAGCATTGAATAATTGAATAATTAATGACCTAAGGGAAATAGGATGAGCCAGAGACCACATGTCAAAATATTTTACAATTGTGTGGTTGCTTCAATAAATTAGCAATGTATTCTTTTCACCCACCTGTTTATATACATGGTAGCAGAGGGTGTAGTCAGGATTATGGGCTCATTATCTGGCAGTTTCCCAATTAGCAACGCACTCTGCAGATTTTCCACTGCGCTTAGAAGATGGAGTGACACTGTATTCTGAAGAGAGAAACAAAAAGAGATTGCATGGCACATTATGTGGTAGTGGTGAGACAGCCAGTTGCATTTGGTCTACTGACAGTCTCAGTCAGTGCTGCATCGACTGGGTGATCACCATGACCACCCACTGGAGTACTGTTTGAAGGTTTTTATTGTAATATATGTATTTGTGAGTAGATTTTGATACCATCACCAATTAATAATGTGAGGGTTTCTACTTCTGATTTTCAATCATTTAATAACGTGTAAGCTATACTCTCCATCCCCCTTTTTGGTTTGTCTAAGGTGCACACTACCTATCTACAGAGGAGGACCTACATTTATTTTAACCTACTGTATGTCACGAACGCACCCTACTTCAAGAGTGTGCGTGACGTAGTTGTGGCGGTGAAAGAGTTAAAGTTCACTATTTATCTGCACTAGACCGGAAATAATGACAAAATCCCTTTTAAAACCACCCACAGTTAAGCATAATAATATAACTATTACTTTTTTAGCGCTGTGACCACCAAGACAATTTATAAATGGGGTGCCTGGGTCCCCCAGGTAATTCAATAATAAAAACCCACCACATATAACTAAGCACAATATTCAAGGAATTGCAACAATACTAATTAGTCTCTTCAGGTAACGTGATTCTTTACCAGACAAAGGCAGAACTAAATAAAGGAATATTTATTATGATCAAAAAATAGTCACAGCGCACACAAAAATATAAATGACAATTAAAATGATTTACACCAACATCAGATAAGAAGAAAAGTGATAAAATAAAAGTCCTAATCACTTACTCAGCTCTTCAAAGTAAATACTTCTGCCACAGGGGGTCTCTGGTAGGAAACATGGTGACTCACTTAGAATTAGATTCTGCCCCTCAAGCAAGTACCAAGCACACTTCAGTATCACTAGAGATATACCCTGTGGATTACCACATGTTACCCAGAGGTGGAGTTAAGGAGTATGTATAGTGACCACCCCCTTGTGTCCAGACCCAAATCAATCCAAATGGAAACATTTGGTTCTATCTTCTCTTATGTATCTGCCACTGAACTAATAATTGCATCTACAAATTTGTTATTATTTTTCCATTCCATAGATATGTCATACACTACCCAATATAGTGGACATCACAATTCCTTCCTGGTTAAGTTATGCCAGACGTGTTTGGGCTTGTTTAGGAGATGGCACTCGTCACATTCCAAATATAACAAAACTGAGGCTTAATTATTATTCTGTGGGTAAATATTAATGTTATTTTCTTTTGGATATGATACTGGAACAAGGCTAATGGCCATTAACATATCAAAGAGATAGACCCATCAATTAAGAAGTACAGGCCATATGGCTGAAGCCAGACATTCAGGCTTTTCAAGTGTAGAATCGAACACCTTGCAGAGCTGTTGATTAATCACAGGATACATCTTTCCCTTTTCACAATCCTATGCAATTTACATTACCCCTTCTGTCATCTGACCTCTGTGGGGGTCACAGCTTCAAAGACAATATTTCATTTGAGTTATGCACCTTTGCAGTGATACTGTATTTTTTTGCAACTTTCAGAGGTTCAGAGGTCCAGATTAAGTAACAATTCTTTATTTTTGACAGTACTGTATCTATTGAGGGACTACACAGTAACAGTTTGTTTCCTTGAGTTGTTTATAAGGGAGTATTTTACAGAGGCTATACTGGGGTGGCAGGGGCTGTAGTGAGGTGACAAGGGTTGTAGTGGGGTGACATGGGCTGTAGTGGGGTGACATGGTTTATGGTGGGGTGACCAGAGCTGAAATGGGATGACAGGGGTTGTAGTGGGGTGACTGGGGCTATACTGGGGTGACTGGGGTGGTATAAAAGTGTATTCCCTTCTTCCTGATGCTTACAGACAGGAAAGAGAGAATATATCAGAGTGGTGCTGCAGCAATGCTTAGATATAATACAGGCGAGGGAGACACAGGAGAATGGGCTGGCAAGTGAGGGAGATCTTTGCCTGTCACTTAGAGGCCATGGCATTGGTAGCCTTGTGGCAAATCCAGCCCTGAATGGAATGGTACAGTTTTAATATACAAATAATTATGAATGAGATTACTCAAGGCAAAGCAAGTGCTCTATTTGGTGCAAAGTGCAATATGTTGATAGTCATTCTGTTTCCATGGTGATTACATTGTATCTTTGCCCCTAATTTCACTGCTTTTTCCTTGATAAATCTGCCTCAGTGATATTTAAGACTATATATGAAATTACCTGCGCACCTCCTGGCTCCGCCATATGTGAGCTCCCATTGCTTGCAGTGGCTTCTAGCACATTGCTGACAGCATTAAAGAGATGATTTACAGCATCTTTCCTTGTTTGGTCTGATTCATCACTCATAGTCAATAAGGACCCACTGACATCCTTCAAAGAACCGCTGGCTTCCACCTTGAATGGAGAGTAGAAGATCATAAACTAATACAATCACTTCTCTGCTAATTACAGCACTGAATAAAACATTGAAAACATTAAACATTACTTATAATATGTTCCATGTGATGCTCTGTTTATATATAAATGTATGTTAATGATTTAGCGATTGACATCATTGTCCAGTTTAATCCACGCACTTCCAGGAAACACATTACATTGAAGGAGGAGATACACAGGGTAATTCAATAAATTGAGATGTTGTCCAGATGAAAAAAAATCTGGTCAAATTCTGACTGAAATGGAAATTTGGAAATTTACTAAAACTAATTCCAGTCAGAATTCAGTTAGCCCAAACAAATTTGCACCAGTTAGCTGGCAGTGCTGGTGCAAGGATTTTTGACCCATGCAGACACCCACTGACCCATCTGGGCACACACTGACTCATGCAGACACACACATACAGACACACACTGATCGATGAAGACATAGACAGATCCATTCAGACACACACTGACCCAAGCAGACTGACATACACAAACATATTGACTGAAGCAGACTGACACAGATTCTCTGAAACACACACACACAGCGAGGTCCCATTAACTCTCTTGCCTTCATTTCACATATCAGTTTGCTGTTCATGTGTTTTAGGCATCTTCAGTGTGCCTGGCTTTCTAGGGGAACTTCAGTCTCCCAGTCATAGCCCCAATTCCCGCTATGCAACCACCCCTTGTCCGCGCGTACAGGGCAAGTGGTGGGAGCAGCAAATAAGGCATCCTTGTACAAGTGGATGTCTTTGAGGGGGGCCTGGCTTTGCTAGCTGTTGTGGATATCAGACACTACTGGGCGCCAGTCAGCAGCCATGTAAGTGCTCTCTAGTGCCCGGTAACATGGTCAGCAGCACACTCTAAATAATGAATCCAGCTTGATAGAGGGGCAGCCCAAATGTGCAGCAAAGTCGCCGCTAGCGCCCACCTTTAAGCAGAGCCCTTGGCGGCCACCTATTTGCTGGATGCATTTTTTTCTTTTTTCTGATTGCAAATCAGTGCTTTATATTGATAGTAAGTATAGTATTTGGAAAATGTACAAAGGACCAATTTTATAATGACTAGAGACTAAATACAAATTTTAGTTGAACTTTAGTGAAAGCAATTGCTTTTCGCACTAGCAAAAAGCACGCAAATAGTTAAAAAAAAACTTTAGCAGGGCAAGGGTTAACCATGTTGAAACTGCATTAAAAGGGTGTCTAAAAAAAACAAAGTTTTGGGGGTCAATAAAACCACCATACTACTATTAAGGACGTTTTAAAACTCCCTATGTCCCCAAGTGCATTGCTACCCAGTCACTAAAAAAACCCCATCCCATGGTAGAGAGGGCCTGTAAAAAATAATAGGGGGCGACCTGGTCCCCATTCCTCTCCCTAACTGTGGACCCTGAGTAGGGACTATTAATTATATTGAGAAAAGCATGTGGTGGCTACTTAATAAACGGGCCTCATTCAGTACATTTGACTTCATTGAATTACCAGGACAGAATCATTGTTCTTACTTCTTCCTCCCTCTCTGTGCTCAGAGTAGAGCACATTGGAACCATTAACTGTATAATAATAATACAATATATTGTTTAAATTGATACTTGCAGTAATCACAGCGAGGTACCAGTGTCCAAGGCTGCAATATGCAATTAAATAGTTTTATTTCTGTGTGTTTTCATAGTCTGACCGCACTGACATCTGCAGCTTTTCTAACTCTGTAACTGCAATGAAATGCCGCTCAGAATGTATATAATTTTTAAGTAAATTCCAATTGCTGTATGGAGGGGATTAAAGATTTTGCTCCTGGGAGTAAATAATAATCCAGCACTCCTTACAGCAACAGCAGGTGGAGCACTTTTCCAATAGCTATAGTCCATCGCTACTTCCAATCGAGGTTAATGCTAAAAACATTAAACCTTTAAAGCACCATCACTTTAATGATGGGGGTTTCATTTTTAATTTCCCTTGTGTGATTACCAGAGATTCTGCCATCTAAGGCAGGCAGCACTCCAAACACCATAACCACTGCACTCAGCTGTAGTAGTTCTGATCTAAGGTGTATTCAGATTCCATCAATCTTTCCTGGTACCCAACATGTCCTTTGGATGAGATCATGGCAGGGTTTTGTCTGCAAGCAGAGGTCAGTTTAGGTTTATGAAGCCACTAAAAAAACAGGAGATACATCCAGAGATTTCTTGCAAGAGCTGTAGTGCTTATGGTACTTAGGACATAGTAACCGTAAAATAAAATAATAATAATAATAAATTAGCACTTTTTAAAAATATGTTTTTACAACTGTGCTTGTATTGGAAATCTGAAATGTCTACTGTATTCCATTCCCTAAATGTATAAATAATTTACTACAACATTCTCTTAGCACTGCAGGAAAAACCCCCAAAAATATTCTAACATATAAAGATGATGCTTGATGCTTATAGGTTACAAAGTTTTTTTTCCCTGGGGGTATCGTATTACCTCTCAGGCAGTTGATACAATGTTACTACATAACGTACAGCAGACCCCATCAGACCTCTTCTGTCAACCACGAGGGACAAGCTGAGCAAACCCCTAGTGAGTTGCACAACTTCAGATTCCCCTTCCTTCTTTTTGGTTGTGAGAGTTTAAGTAGAGAGTAAGTCCATCGATACTGGTCCATAGTCCAGATCCAGCATCTACCAGGCCTTCTAAATCATCAGCAGTCTATTGTCCAAGAAAATATAGCAGCAGATCCAGAGAGAGTCATTCCACACCTATTGGTGATTATTAGCCTCTGGGGCTTTAGTGATGGGAATAGACCTTGAAGTTATCAACATAACACATAGGTAGTCACAATTCACAATCATATATATTCACATACATATAGCCAGACACAAAAATGTGAATTTGAGTACACACATGATGTAAACAGATTTATAAGGGAAATGTGCGTGGACATGATAAGGTGCATATAAGGGTGACATCGGCCACCACAGTGTCTTCTCGTTCATCCTTACCCTTTGTTATACATGGCAACACCATGTCTGAAATTCAGAGTATGACTCTATGGATATTGTCCTCACCTGAGCTGATGCAGAGAGCTCTTCACTCCTCCAAGTAAGGTCCTTCAGCACCTCAGACATTTCAAGAGCGGTTTGCAGAGATGTGACATTTACAGCAGACAGAGTTGTCAGCATTATCTCTCGTAACTAAAGAAACAAAGGAGTTACAGTGATTTAAGAAGATGTTCTTGCTGCAACTTTGAGTTAAATGGCTCTCTTGGCCAATTATTTAGAACTAGCCCATCTTCTTGATTAGTGTAATGGGGGTACTCTTCAAAATTTATCTCTGATGAATTGTTATGATTGTGACTATAATATTCAGTTGATAAGCACAGTATAAATGTAAGCTATGAACCTGCTTGTTTTAGAAAGAAACCTCTACACTACAGGACCTTTCCATCAGAACTTATGGAAATGATCCATTCGAGTATAAATTCAATATACAGAATCTCTACACACTGGGTAAGATATCCAAAATTAATTTTTATTCTATTAAATCACGAGTACAAGGCAATGTACCCGTGTGGAAACACAACAGGGTGTTTGTCAAGTTGTGTGAGTGAAAACTTTGACCTCTGTTATTTGATTTAACGATTTTTTTTTAAATTCTGTTTATCTAGTGAAGTGATGATACCCACATGCTAAGCCCTGCTGTATAAAAGGATATCACACACACTACGTGTTTACGCATATTGCATAATGATTTTTTCTGTCATAAAAATAAATACGAAACAAAACAAAAATATCTCATCCAGATCCAAAGCCCATGGACATTTTCTACAACATGAAAAATGTTTTTAGGCATAATTAAATTATATACTCTATGACTGTTCTATGTGGTTGCATTACTCTACTGAATGCAAGGGAACATGCCTGGAAGACATTTACTAGTATAGAAGGTAATGAAAAGTATTTTTTCAGTGGGACGGTGGGACCGTGGGGTGATATACACCTGTAATATAATGCCATAAATAGTTCTGGGAAGTTTCCTGCACAAGTTCTATACCATTATGTGATACCCGATAACACTTACAGGATTTTTCACTAAAGTCCACGTTGTACCATACGGAATGGGGCAAAACCACCCGTTGTTGTACGGGCCATTTAACAAGGTCTGGATTTTGCAATGCAGGTACTGAACAAGCCTGAATTTGGTTCAGATTTAAGCCGAACAAAAGCTGCCGGATAGCTGAAATCTGGGCCCGGGTGTTTCAAATCTGGGTCTGGATTTTAAAATAACAAGGGGGACTTGGAACCCTGTGCCACCACCCATGGGCATCAAATGTGGACTTTAAATGACAAAATGGGTGGTGGATAGATCACTGTCCACCTCCCTGTCTTCAACCATGGCCAGTGGGTGAGGCATGGTTCTCAGTTGGAGGCTACTCATTAAATGGCAGGGTAAGATGGCAGGAGGAGGCTATAAACATAGCAACCATGGCGGGTAATGACCCCATGGCAAGCCATCTTTTTTGGGCCTTTTCATGGTGGCTAAAGAAAAGAATACTTCTAAAGGCAATTATACTTTTTTCTCTTACATGTATTAAATGTATTGCCTGTCCTCACTATTATTAGAGTGAAGGGTTTAAGTGGAACAATTTTTATTTGGGGTGGCTAATAGCTTAGGGAACCCTTTTCCAATCAGGTGAGAAAGAGAATTGGCCCCAACTTTAGGGGGTGGACAATTGCATGTCCATCCCCCTTCTCACATTTAATACCCCCGCCCGATTCCCAGGGCTGGGAGAGGGTGTACAGTAGCATTGATTATTAAATAAGTCTCCACTCATGGGTGGACATTAGGTACTCCCTGGTTATTAAGATAATAGTCCCCACCCGCCACCCATGTATAGGACACTAGCCCTCCCCCACCCACTGACCATAGGTGGGGGCAGGGTGCAATGGTGTATCCTGGTTTTGTGCTGCCCTAGACACGACAAAACTCAGGCATCCCCTCCCCCTTGAGCCACCCCACCCTTCACCCATGCCCTGCCTTCTAAATACACACACACACATTCACTGACAGACACGCATACACTAGCTAACAGACATACACACTCACTAACAGACACATACAGTCACTAGCAGACACACACATTCACTAACAGACACGCATACACTCTCACTAACAGACACATACATAGAAAAACACTCCCTAACAGACACACTCCCTAACAGACACACACTCCCACACAGACACACACACTAACACAGACACAAACACACTAACACACACACTAACAGACACACACTCACTCACTAACACACACACAAACACACACACACTAACAGACACACAAACTCACTAACACACACACTAACTTACACTAACACACACACTAACAGACACACACACTCACTAACAGACACACACTCACTCACTAACACACACACAAACACACACACACTAACAGACACACAAACTCACTAACACACACACTAACTTACACTAACACACACACTAACAGACACACACACTCACTAACAGACACACACACACCAACACACACTAACATACATTAACACACTCACATTTTTTTTTTTTTTATTCAACCACCCCAGCCTCCTTACCTTTGGGAATGCTGGGGGGGGGGTTGGTTCTCCCTTTCCCTGGGGTCCAGTGGCTGCTGCGCTGCTGGGCTGCTGGGCTGCTGGGCGGGCGGCACTGGCGAGGGAGCACTGCTTAGTAAGCTCTCTGCTCAGCTCCCTTGTGCACCGCAGAGTGATGCCGGGAGCCAGAATATGACATCATATTCCGGCTCCCGGCATCACTCTGCGGCGCGCAAGGGAGCTGAGCAGAGAGCTCAGGGGAAAGTGCTCCCTCGCCAGTGCCGCCACAAGACTAACAAGACATTTGCCCTGGGCATTTGGGGGTGGTTTTTTTTGCCGCCCCCTGGAAAATGCCACCCAAGGCAAATGCCTTGTTTGCCTCGTGGCTAATACGTCCCTGGCAGGGTGGTGAACAATTATCTGTCCCCCGATTATTTTATTATTTTGCTGGCCACGGTTTTAAAAGCATCCTTTTTATCCTTCACAGAGGTGTGTACCAGAGCTCTTTTAAATGAAATATCTTCATCTGATGATTTCTGCTTCAGATTTTCTTTATTTTTAGGAGATCCTTATTTATGAACATCACCATCGCTTGTACATGCATTATTATATCACAATGATTACAAAATACAGAGAATATACCAAGAAGCCGCAAACAGCAGCTGCAGATGTACACAGAGAAAACACAAAGCAAGGAGCCCGGAACTCTGCATGAGGTGTGAAAAAACACGCTTTAAAATATTAGACAGCAGTTTAACATTGCTGTTTACATGACTTCCATAAAGTAATATAAAAGAGATTTAAACCAATAATTAATAAACTACAAAGAAACATAACTTAGCGATCTCTGTCTGCAAATTGGACAAACCTCTTTATTGTTGTCTCTTTGCCATGACGAATTTTGTCTGAATGCGGGCATCTCCTGATTTAGGACAGAAGATACTGATTTATATAGCTGGATTAATGAAGAACCAGTAGGTCCCTTTTTCAAAATGTTACGTGAATTCTCGGCCACATATGATGCCAGGATTTGTCTGTTAGCGTTTGTCTCATCATGTTTGACCTGGAAGGTATAAAAGAGATATGTTTTGATATTTCACATGTTTAAAGTAGACAGGTAATCCATACTATTTCACTGAGATGATGTGATTATGGTTCTTAGAGTGTCCTTTTAATGTATTGGTTTTGATGCAGAGATGCGGTCTCTTTTTTCTGGATAATGTTCAAAGTTGCGTTTTCTGAGATACGGCAATGTTAGGGACACATGCCTCTAATGGCTGATTTTATGAAAAGCATTGGATCACAAATCATGTTCTCAAAGTGGATAGATCAGGGAGCAGAGAGAGGTTGTCTCAGTGCAAGATTAGGTACATTTAGGTGCTTTCTGCAACTTTTAATTTTTTTTATTTATTTTTTTTAACAAGGGGATCCATAACCCAAATAGCTCAAATGCACCTACGTTCCAGCACTAAGGTGAAGATCTCCCAGCAGCCCGATCCACCTCTATTGACGGTGCTGGAACAGGGTGGATGTCAGGGACAGTGGATTGAGGTGAGGACATAGGCAGTAGGGGTGTCCCAATTGGCTGTCTGTCACTAGCATGCTGTGCGTGCTTACATCAGACACCAAACATGTGCAGAACTGACAATAGCAAGCCTCGAACTCCTGCTCCAGGCTAGCTAATGATGCCCCAATGACTGCTGAGGTTGAAGTTGCACCTGTATAGTGAAACTCTGCACATATTGTATCCAAGCACCATAACCACTTCAAATCAGTGTAATTATTTTACAGATGTCACATTTTAGTAAAGAGTAATACTTCACCTTAGCTTTCACAGTTGTGTTGACTGAATGCCCAAAGTTGGATGTAACAAGAACGGTAACGTTTACTACAAAGTCATGTTCTTCCTCTCCCAGAGGCAGATAAACTGACGGAAAATCTAGACTTGGGCCACAATACAGCTGTGAGTCTAAAGAGAACAAAATAAAATACTTGTTAGTTGCAAGAATGATTTACGTGACAACTGTTATTTGTCCACCACAAATGTACATCATATGACTCCTAGTTCATTTGGTGAAATTCCCACAAATAAATACAAGTTAATTTCTACAATGAGGTCCTTGATCCATGGCCTGAAACAACCTCACATTACGTGATGGAAGAGCACAGGTCACTCTCTGTTATTTAGAGGAAAGAACATACAGCTATGTTAGGTGTATTTATTTTGCATCTTTAATTGTAGTTCACAAATGAGTTAGTGTTGCAATCTACAAAAAAAGATTAAAACAGACTTTTCACTTCTAGAAGTATCTTGGCCAATCAGCAGCCTCTTCATCTGGTCTATGGAATTTAAACAGTAAGTTTAGCTCAGAGCTGCTTTGATTACAGGAAAATGGGGGTGTCTGTCTTGCACATTAAAATCCTCCCTGTGCACAACCTCCTCCTCACAGCTGGTCATTATGGTACTTCAGTTTAGCATCTTTATACTTGTGACAGCTTTTAGCTGAACTAACACTACTAGGAATCTTTCCTGGGCTTCATGATAAGTATAATTAGGTTATGGGACATTTGGTGATGTACCTAGGGGTACAGCAGACATGGCATATGCTCTAAGTGCCACTTGAAGGGACATAAGAGCAGGATGGAGCTCTGATTCTTACTTGGCCTCCTTGTGCTGGCAGGGAGATCAAAAAATCATTTTTATGGTCTACATTTACAATATAAACACGATCCAACTGACAGACTTCTAAATATTAACTAGAGAGTTCATGATGCAAATGAAGTTGAGTTAGGTAAGCAACACATTGAATTGGCCTTATAGCAAATGCAACATGCCGAAGAAGACCTGATAACATATGCAATATATTAAAACATCCTGTGTCAGGCTGGGATACATGATGTGACAGTCTTTAGAGCATCTTCACCTAAGCTCACAAATTCTGTTCAGAAATCCAGGAATCATAATAGTTTTCAAAAACTATATGCTAAAGGACACAGACACAAAAACAGGGAACCTTATACATCATACTCGGTAGCACAATATACTTACTTGAGTGGGAAATCAAGTGTTCATAAAGATGTCATATACTAGTATTAAGTAGAGCAATGTCTACTTAACCACTCTATTTTTTTCATAGCCAGAGAAGAGACAAATACTGCACATTCCACGTGGAAAAAATATATGCAATTTCTCAAGCCCTGCCATAATAGGAATACATTAGAACACATGTGCCAAACACAGAGGAACACTGCTGAAGATCTAGACTCAGATGTCTATTGGTCATAGGAGGCTTACTTGGCTTTGGGAAGATGCAATAGGTAAGAGTCATTCGCTCATCCTTGGAGCAGGAACCTGTTAAAGAACATGGAGAAGAGCAGGAGATCTGGAATCTGGTTAGAACGGAACCCTCACTGGGATGTATAGAGCAGCTCGGAACCTCTGGAGCGGGCAGTGTGCTAATGATCATTGTCTCTTCTCCATACTCTTCAGAATTCATGGCTAAAAATCAAACAAACAGAAAACCACATATTCACGTTTTGTCTTGAGGTACAGAAACCCTGATGATTTCTACTTGCTCTCCTAAGCATTGTAAATGAGGTATGGCACCCTGTAGATGTGAGAAATGGCTTTGTGTCTCAGTTATGGTCTAGACCCTAATGATGAGCAATTAAACTGATAACAAAGGTAAAAAGAAGAAAGAACATGAATGCTTTTTGTGAGTTAGAAAAAAAAAAACTTTACAAAAGTCAAATGGCAGTAGGTTGGGAGATATAGAAAAATAAGTTATTCCCAGAGGTCTACATATAATTTATGTTGAGATGATTTTCCAAAAAGAGTGGGAATGTACAATATGTATTACTGCATCATGTTCCATGAAATTCACTGAACCTGTGGTTAAATATGACTGAAGAACTTGAAAAGATAAATAAGAAATAAGATAATTAAATTGCAATGATCAACAAATTTATAACTGATATAATTTTTCCAGAGTTTGAAACAAAGTTAAAACTACAATTAGAGTCCTTAGAAAAGTCTAGCAAAGTAAAAGTTGCAAAAAATCAGTGATAGCAAGGCCTAAAACTATTAGAAATCTAATAGTGAAGTTGCAAAGGGTTATAAATGACAAAAAAAACAACAAATGATCCTACCTGATGAGAGAGCAGACAGGTGCGTTCGCCTCCCACTAGACATACAATGCACCACCAGCATCGGGTCCTGAATGCAAGACTCGACTGCTGTACTCCTTCAAATTGATTAAAATTGCCTTTTATTCTATTTGGACATAATGTAAAGTGCTTTTTTGCACGCAACAGAATAGCTGTCCCTTTAAAGGAACACTGCAGTCACCCAGACCACTTCATCTCGTCTTTTTTTTGTTTTGTAGAAACTGCAATGTTTTCTTTGCAGGGTTCAGTCTACCTCTAGTTGCTGTCTTCCCCATGACCATTCGGTCTAGGAATCAAATGCTGCTGATAGCAACATTTGATTGGAGGAGCGTGGCATTATGCCACGCATGCACTCTCCAATCCATCGCTTGAATTGGAAAGTGCATGCGTGGCATAACTCCGCTCTCCTGGATTGGACGAGATCGCGGGTGACATCAGCATGCTTGTTGACATCACCAGAGGCGGAACTGGAGACTGCAACAGAGTCCTGGCACTGGAAACGGGGTGAGTAATATTTATTTTACTTAATTTTTACACTGCAAAGAGGAGTGGACAAAAGGTAACCTATAGTCCCGAAATAATGATTGTTATTTTCAGGACTATCGGTTCCCTTGAACAAGAAAATAATGCACTTCAATATAAGAGGAAGAGACTGAGTGGAAAATAAGGGAAGTTTATACTTATCACGCTCAATGACCTCCTAAGTATCCCTTTTTGATTCTTGAGAAACTCACCCCTTCGAAACCCTTTCTTCAAGTCATTCAACAAAGCCCTGCTTTATTTATTGCACAAAGAATTTGTGGTAAAATTCCTGCAAGGTAAGTACTATAAACCTCTACCAAGCCCAACTTTTAACCCATGAGTGACTACCTACCTATCAACTTTATCCTAAAGGCAGCTTCCGATTGGCTCTTCAGGAAAGTGCTGTTGAGCACAAGATCAGAAGTGTTACTTTGCAGCAGTATCAAGGCATTCCGTCTGAAATCACGCAGGTTACAGGCCGCAGGAAGTGGAACAGTCTGAGAATAAGAAAATCGGGGTATTTTTTAATAAACTTGATGCAGATAAAATATTTTGGCAACATATTTCCAACATGAGTATGCTGTACAGCGCACCACAGGGATAAAAAAGGCACAATTATACACAAACTCTAATAATATACTGTATACGCAGCGTTAGAGTCTAGTGTTATGGTAACAGTTTGAGGCTGTGGAAACATTGTAACCAGTGCCATTGTGAAATCAGGTACTTCATTTCATTTCTGTCAATTGTGATATATTGAAGAGATCAAGAAGAATCTTTTTTTTTTGTTGTCAATCTTTGTGTTTATTGAGGCATGAGATAATACAGTACAGAATGTAAATCAGGGAGTTATAGCATATAAAACACATGGTATACATGGTATAGAATAGACAACATCGGTACTTAAACTCCAGTGAGGAACAGCCTCTTTTTTTTAGAATATTACACTATATAACATTGCAGGTTAAACTAATAGTGTTAGCGGTGATTTGTCTGTCTAATTGTAAGGAATCTCTAGGAAAATCAGGCATCCATCATGTTACACTATGCATGCATTATCAGGCTAAACAGTGTAGCAGTAGTGATAGTTCTATGCTTAGGAAAGAGTGTATGCTGCGCACCTCGCTAGGTATACAAGATGGGAGAACCACTGAGACTACTCTCCCTGAAACTGCAAGGTACTGTGCTAGGTAAACGCTAATGGTCGTGATGGCTGCACTAGAGTGAAAATATATCATGAATACGACTGCATAATCGCTACTTAGGAGCTTTACACTCTTACAGAATAGACACTAGTAAACTGTGCAGATATTCAACATAAAGACAGGATCATGTCGGTAGGTGTTATATTTGGCAGGCAAGGTGTTATCAGTCCTGTATCCAGGTTGATATGTTCAGTCCACAATGAGATTCGGAAACAGGCAAAGGCAGCCCGGAGGCGTTACAAAGCAAGGGCACTGTGCGGAATCCTTCAATCCCCAGGTCGTGTTGAGGGCCTGCATTATTAAACCACAGACTCTGGGGCTTGTGGCAGAGTCCAAGTCCTTCCCTGATGGGTTGTGACAAAAGACTCTGGTGGTCTGATGCAGCCTGCGGCAAAGGGTCTTTTGCCTTCGTGGTTGATGCGGTAGGTGAGTACCCCAATCGGCCCTGTTTGCGAGATACAGTAGCTTTTTGGGTACTTGCACCTAGAATGGGGTACACACATCACATTCCCATCATCTCCTCGATGTGCTCCCTTCCAGCTCCAATACGAGTTGCGTCCAGTAAAGAGCTCATCCAAGCGGTGCAGCATATGCTCCAATCCAGCCTGTGGGGCTGATTCAGATGGCAACATTCGCTGCTCGGATGAGGAAGGTCCGTCCTCCATTTTGGAGGGAAGCATAGCTCTAGAGCCAGGAGAGCGTCCGCCTCTCATTGGCCTATACTCGCTTAGGCCGCAAGCCTCCAATGCGTGTTCAAGGGCTGGGGAAGCCCGTGCAAGGTATCTTCGGTTTCAGTGTCATCCCCCAGGCAATAATTATGCAGGAACAAGTGGTCAGGCAGTATGCCCCGATATTCGGTACCTAACGCAGGAGCTGGTGTTGAGCACGTCTGGTCCGCTCAAAAGTCAGGCTCCGCAAGAAGAATCTACCTTTTTACAATTTTGTTTTCTCACAATTTTACTCATTGCGTGTTAAGGGTTATTAAATTTTAGCAAACTAAATCCTAATAGCAAAATAGCTAATTTTGAAATATTTTCCAATTCGGCTATAGTCACATTTTTGGCTACTTTAGCCTAAATTTAGCAATTCTGATTTAATATTCTAGAATGCACTGCTTAGTGAATGATTTTCCTAAGCAGAGTAGGCATCCAGATATGGTACACCAGGGAACTAAAGTGGGACAATGTAAAAAGAATGTCTGCATTTGAGCACGATGCTTGCATACAGTAAATACAGATAAATCAAACATTACTAAAATAAAGGTATTTAAAACTGCTATAGCAGTCTTTATCAGTCTCTGGAGTGTTAAGTAATGCCAGCAGTGAAATGGTAAAGTCCATTCGCTCCTTCCCTATCGCTGACTGTTGGAATAATATGATCAATTAAAACTTCATGTACTGTTTGAAAGCAGGGGGTGAGCTGACATTTTCAGCAAATTTGCAGACATTATACTAGTGACTACTGGCTTCTTACACAGAAATGAAACCCTACAGGTTGGTAATCATAACTAGAGTATAAATGAGGGTGAGTGAGGCTTTACGGATAAGATTTTAGATTATATTCAGAGAACTAACCTTCACAGGGAAATTGCCATCGATATACCAGTTGTACTTCACACCTTTACAGCTGTCACAAGAAGCAGTGAACTCCAGGTCCTCATTGACATTAATTTCTTTGCAGTTCTTCTTACAACTTAAACAGGAAGTATGAAGTGTCAGAGTGCAAAGAACAACATAAAGGGCTAGCAACATTTAGAGATACTCAAATATTTTATAAACAAATTTCAAGATTTCCTAGTGATTCAGGTTACTCATATTTTCCACCTATTTTTATTCTTTAACCTTTTTCCTTGACCTCGTATTATAATGGCTAACACAACCAGAAAAGTCATCCCTTAATACTAGTACGTTAATTCCCATTAAGTTTGAGCAAATCAAGAAGATACTTTTCTTTTGTGATTCAGAATGAAAAGGTGTTAATTAGAATGTGTTGACTTGTCCAGACCTGATTTGGGGATGGAGTGTGGGTTTAGCCGTCACATAAACACACTGTTCATCCTGAACAGAGTCCATGTCACTGAGCGTCACATCAGCTTTGATGGTGAAGGCCGTGCTCGGAGGTGGAAGACAGTCTCTCGGAATTAGAACCTGCTGCAAGTTTGTGGATATTACATTCTGCTGAACACAGTCAAACCATTCAGGCCAGCAAGCTCCTGTGCAAAGAGTGTAATCAGAAATCATGAATTTACATACAGGTTTTTGATGTAAATTTTTTTACCATAACATTTAAAGAACCACTAGGATGCAATGGATATGACAGTTATTTTTTTTTTTTTGATATAGAACAGTTTTTCTTTAGAGATAAGAAAGTTGAAGTGCCACGAATATGTATTGTGACATCTGAGCAACCTGTCTCTCTGGATTGGACGCTCATAGAAAAGATGTATACCTAGGTTGCATTTTGGAATTAAATCATTGGTCAATATAGGGACTTTGTATGGAGAGATATATAGATAGATAGACAGACAGACAGACAAAGACAAATGAAACCAAGAGGGTTGCACTCACTTAAATATGCATACATTATAAGGGAGCTGGTGGGGTCAATTAAAACATAGAATATCCAATGCACTCACTAGACATCAGTTTCACAGCTCACAAAATGTAATATTTTTTTTGAAAAAACATCTGACTAATATGGCAAAAATATTGGGGACTTGGTTACAGCATATGATCGTATATTGCATAAGACTATCACAATGCCAATATATTCCATTTTTGGCAGATCCTATGGTTTCATATTTAAATATATATGAAACCATAGGAAACCTGTAACAGGTGCCTCATTCCAGAGCCTTATTTGATGGAACCCTATAGTCACCCAGACCACTTGATGTCATTGAAGTAGTCTGGGTACGGTGTCCCTGTCCCCTTAACCCTACAATGTAAAATATTGCCATTTTTGAGAAACTGCAATGCATTGCAATACATTAACTCCTCATACTGACAGCCACTAAAGGCGCTCCAGTGCACAGACCGAGTAGAACTCCTATTGGGAATTTTGAATAGGCGTACAGTGCTCACTGTGCATGCGCATTAGGTCCCCAATGTTCCTCTATAAAAAAGAATTGGATTGAACCAAACAGTGCCTCCTGGAGAGGAGAGGTCAACATTACCGAGGGACCTTCTGCGCTGGATGAAGGTAAGTATTGAAGGGTTTTTAACCCCTTCATGCCGAACAGGGCTAGTAATTCTACTAGGGACAGGAACACTATAACGAATACAGATTTGTATTCTAACGTTATAGTTAGGTTGCTAGAATAAGACCTGACAAAAATGGGGTACATTGACGTTGTGGCAGGTTTGTGCAATGTATGATCATATACTGTAACTAACCTGCATTATGTTTGTAGGTGTTTTTTTAAATAATACATTTTGTGGGATTTAAAGTTGGTGTTTTGTGAGTGGGTGAGTGCGCTGGAAGCATGATACAGGTATATATATATATAACACAGATAATACAAGCAGAGAAGTACCTACCACAAGACCAGGAAATATTGTAGCTCACAAGGTTTGGCCAGTGCAGGGTAACGATGGTGAAAGGATTCACATGTCTGCCAGGTTCTATTTGTATCATCTGCCTCCTCTTCACAGTATCCTAAGGAAATTAAATGATTTACATAAAAGATCTCGGAATTATGGAGGAGAAAACTATGTTTTTTTATAAAATAAGTAAGGTTTGGGACCCCAGATGTGTTGTTTTTTTTAGGTTAGATGTGCTTTAATGAAGATGTATCCAAGACTTGAGGCAGCATTTACAATGTGGCGTGATTTTTTCCTATAATTCTTCAATGGGATTTTTGTATGGTGTTTCGCTAGATCACTGCTTTTGGATAATGGACAGGGCAGCCTTGGATCTTACTGCCCATTCTGCAAACATATTGCTTCTGGACAATATTGCACATTATGGTCTTTTTAAATTTATGCTTGCTAACAGTTTTAATACTTTTAATGAAAGGCACCAAAATAAAAGTGAGTCTTTGTCATTAATGGTCATGTAATAAAAAAAAAAGTCATTATGATCTACCACATGGTATATGACCTACTCTCAAATCTTAAGTGGGTTAGATTCTAACCTTTGGTTTAAGGATCTTGTCACAAAGAGATCTAGTTAGCATTCCATATAAGATCAACATCTATTTAGTGCCATCAAAATGAAATGAATGTATTGAGTAAAATATATAATTAAAAAACTAAAATAAAATCTAATTTGTCAGACAGAGGAAAACAGACATTTGACCTATACTTTGCCATATTACATAGTTACATAGTTACATAGCTGAAAAGAGACTTGCGTCCATCAAGTTCAGCCTTCCTCACATATGTTGTTGCTGTTGATCCAAAAGAAGGCAAAAAACCTAGTCTGAAGCGCTTCCAATTTTGCCACAAACTAGGAAAAAAAATTCTTCTTGACCCCAAAATAGCAGTCAGATGTCTCCTTGGATCAAGCAGCTATTACCCCACTAATTATAAATTATATCCCCGTATGTTATGTTTTTGTAAGTATTTATCCAATTGCAGTTTAAACATCTGTATGGACTCTGACAAAACCACCTCTTCAAGGCAGAGAATTCCATCTCCTTATTGCTCTTACTGTAAAAAAACCTTTTCTTTGCCTCAGATGAAATCTCCTTTCTTCCAGCCTAAATGTGTGACCTTGTGTCCTTTGTATAGCCCTGTTTATGAATTACAATGATCGAAGACAGAGGTAAGCAACCTTCGTCAATCCAGATGTTGTGGACTATGTCATGCACAGTGGGCGTGATGCTGTTCCAGCATTGTTAACCTGAATTGTTTGTTTTGTTGTTTAGCATCCAGGCTTAAACTGATTTTTTTTGATTCAGCATCTTTGTATGTTCTGGCAGGAAGTTGGGCATACTGGGCCTGCAGTCAGGATTCGGCCATAAAAAAACAGATAACAATCAAGAGTAAGTCATGTCATGTCAAGGGCCAGTTATCATAAATTGGCCATATGGGCTGGTTCCTCTGGTAACAACGGACAGGACTCTCATATAACAGAATGCCAGGCCAGATGAGACGGAACTCCTCTTGGACTTTATTTCGGACAACATCGGATAAGACTTAACTAGGTGTTCCCACGTTGTCTGTTGTAAGATTTAGCATTTGTGTTGGTTTGTTTTATAAAGTCTAATTTTATTTTAAAGAATAAAGACATTTGTCTATTATAGTTCTGTATGTCCTTGTGCTTTATGTCATTTTTGGCACTGTGTAACATTTGTTTGTCTTTTTGCTATTAATAATAATAATCTAATTCTGTCTTTGAGCTCTAGTATTTGGATTCACAAAACTGAAGTTACCTTACGTAATAGTATTTTTGATAATGTAGTTGTTTTGCATTTTTGGTTTGCTTTTTTATAAATCTGTTCTTATTTGAGCAACCGAAGGCATTCCATTATAAATTGCCTTGGTAAATTGCCAGCTATTTAAACACGTGGGGGTGTTAAGCAGAATATTTTATCTTTAAGTTTAGTCTAGCGCAGACTAATAGTGAATTTTAAACCTTTTACTCCCAAAACCAAGTCACCAGCACACTTATAGAAACATAGAATGTGACGGTAGATAAGAACCGTTTGGCCCATCTACTCTGCCCACTTGGAGTAGTGTGCTTCTGTAAAAGACTACATCTCCCATAATAATTGTACAGCCATAATGCGGGCAAAGCATCACAGGCGATATAGTCCACAACATCTAAAGGGCCAAAGGTCACCTACCCTGCTCTACACAATTAAACTCTACATTACAGCACAAGATGACCAGCACAAGGTATAATATACATAGATATTGTCTGTCAACGTGAAGTCCCTTAAATGTAGAAGTGTCTGTTTTGTTAACCAAGTGGCATGGGTCAAATTACTTACTAGGTCTTCCCCCACTTCGAAAAATAATAATATAATATAATATATACAGTATGCAATCATGCAGATTTAACATGAACGGGAAGTGGGAAGGAACTAAATTTAAGTCAACATGAGAGTGTGCTTTGTTAAATTCGGTCAGTACCGGACCATAAATCTCACCTTTTCAGCTTTTGGTCCTGTTTTGTCTTGATTTACTGAGGGATTAAACATAAATAATACATAAAGCAAATATGAAATACTGGCACAAATTTATTTGATCACATTTATAAAGTAGGGGTATGGGTTACTACAGTACCCAAAACAGACAATGTACATAAAACACGAAATGAACATTTCATATAGTGCTGCTAGAAAACCTTTGCTGTAGCTCCAACAGTCAAAATCAGAAAAATGTTCAAAAAGCACAAAAAATGGGGCAGTGCACCACTTATAGTGCACCAAACAGTGCTACCCCAATTATATTGAAGGAAAAAGAATTACAAGCAAATGTTTCCTGTCTTTGAAATGTATTTGATTAGAAATACTGTCACAAATATTTCTTCAAGATTTAACATTATATTTAACTGGTAAACTCATCTACAGTTAATATTTTAGAGGCTCTTCAAAATTATGTCTGGTCTTTTCTGTACTACTGGCAAATTCAACCAGATGACATTTCATTCTAAGGATTACACTGACAGACAGAGGGACAGAGAGAGAGACAGACAGTTATAGAGACTTTATAGTCATCCGACATATAGATCGATAACAGACAGTCAGCTGTTAAATTACATACTGCTACATTTGAACTGTTTGAGCAACTAAATAATCACTTACAATTACCCAGCTTAATAGTGCTCATGTAATTAAACTCAGATAAAAAGAAGAACTAACTGGTGCTACTACTTTTACATACACCTTGCAAAAGTCTTCAATTCACCATAAGGAATAACTTGATGACTGCCTGCACTCCTCAGTAATCTTCACAATTCTTACCTTTTTGTTGAGTGTCGTTGTCTACTACTGTGACATTTCCAATGTCCTGGCTTATGTTATAGAAAGCATTCGTAGCTACAACAGTTATCGAATAGGTTCCTGAAAAAAGATAAAAGGCAAATAGCAATAGAATTTGCATGGAAGGGATATTAAGACTTAAATATTAATCCAGTTTCTTAATGTGTCCTTATTTATACAGCGTGATAGGCTAGGAAACTGCCCAAATAGAAGCCTAGTCTTGTGCAAACCCAAGATGATATAGAGTTGACATGAATTTACAGTAAGTATAGTGAGTACCTTCCACATTAACAGGAATGTTGTACATTGTCGGTAGCCCGGTTGGATAGTCTCTTGTATGATTGAAAGTTTTATCAGAACCTTGGAACACAAACGTCAGTTCAAGAGGTGCCCCGTGGGAAACTGATACATTTATCAATAGTTCTTTTCCAGCTTCAACTGTGGTGTTGGATAAATGACCCTGTAGACCAGAAACGGCCTCAACCAGGTGGAGGATAATGGTGTTGTTGACTTTAGTTTTTGAATTACTGTTGGACTCCATGATGTGTATCTGGTGCACTCCTGGACCTAGTAGGTTTTGGGCAACTGCGTCCAGTGTTAGGTTATGACACGCATCCCCGGTTATTGCACTGAACTCAATCAGAGTTACATTGTTTGCGATTAGAGAGTAGTTAAGATGGTTGCCTACAATAAAAAAAAGGGAAATTTTGAGCAGGATATTGTTTTTTGTCTTTTAAAAGGCATTTTTTTTAGAATCACTAACATTGAATTAAAGGTGCACAGCAATGATAATTGTTACTAACCTGTGGAATATTTTAAAGAGAATCTTAACTTTAAATTCATGTCGATTTTATATTGCTCAATAATCTTTAGATGAGTCTATATCTTGTATCACATATGAAACACCTGTAATATTTCAATGTTCTCTTAAGAATATAATAGGCATTATTATGGAGCTAAAGAGCTACAAATTTAATTATTGTGTTTCTATTTAAAACCATGCAGAGGAGAAATGGCTTAGTATCTGGTTATATCTTGACACAACCATAATGACCTACCACTCATACAAGTGCCTCATTTTTTTTTTTTTTATAATTCTTTATTTTGTCAATGACAGATATAATTAGGCAATGCAATTTTGTGGCTTGCGCAGAAGCCACGATATCATACAGGCAGCTTATACGTTATTACAGTTACATCGTTTGAGAATTACACCTGTCTGTCATCGTTTTTCAACATTACAGTAAGAACAACACTTAGATAACTTATAACTTATAACATAAGAAGTTACTCTTTAACAGGGCCTTTGAGTTGCCGTCGCGGTGCAGCGGCTTTGGCGTGTTGAGCTTCTAGGTCGGGTTACCGGAAGGCCCGACCTGGTATTGGGGAAGGGGTAGATTAACCTAAAAAGAGGGGGGTGGGGGTGGATAGGGGGGGGAGGGGTGGTCTTGGACGTTTCTAGTGGTTTGCTAGTCATCTGTGTGGTTATCCCATGGTTCCCACACCTTTGTGAAAGCTTTCATAGTGCCTCGTATTTGGGCCGTCAATTTGAAGTGCCTCATTTTAGAGTCTAAAATGTTATGTTACATTTCAATTTCACTTCTTGTTTCTGATTGGAGAATCATACAATTCCCCGTCATTTGGTCTCAGAGAACATTTTTCAACCAAACCTTTATGCTACTGTGGCTGACTACTCTTGTAACCAAACGAGTTGGAAAAAAATACAATGTTTACATGTATGTCGCTACTTAAAGGGGAATATGGAAAAAAAAATTTTTTTTTAGACTGCAGCATATTTTAAAATACAATAGAACAGAGATAAGTGCTCTCTATCTGATAATAGCTGCAATTCACCAACAAGGAGTTCCCTTAACTTTGTGAAAAACAAATCAAAGCAGATAAAAACAATTAGGTGAGCAGCGCTAAATATATAGATTACAAACGTAAAGAGGAGAGAGCGAAACCTGAAGATGTATATCTTAAAATAAAAAGACGTTTCCAGACGTTTGTCAATACTTAAGATGCCGTGAAAATGATGTAATACACGACGGCCCCTCATATAATTTCTTTCGACCTCACAATGTTGTAACACAATGATATTCTTGTGCCTATATTAATCAACAATGTATATTATATGACTGTGTCTATTTAATTTTTAATCTTTCACGTTCTTTTATATGTGTTCCCATACCGGACCGCCACCCTGACCTAAAATCGCCTGCAAGGAACTTCCGCACACATCACTACGAAGTGCCGCGCGCATTACTATTACAATGTCCAGGAACTGACAAAACGACGTCGAGACCCTTGACGGAAACTGGAAATAGCAGCAAAACACACCGGAACCAAAATGCAGCATTTGGAGACTACATAAACCACGGGGACCCTACCTGCAAGCATTCATGTTTGTTGAAGCTTCGGCGAAACGCGTCAAGTGAGGAGTGAGGACTATACTATAGGACTGGTTTTCACTTAATTTTAACTCTGTGTTTATTTATAATAAAGTACTTTTTTATTCAATATATATACACAGTCATTTTTATACTCACCTCGCATCCAGTTTTCCTTTGCTGCTGTTCCAGGTCCACGTGTATCCATAGGTGGGGATTATTTCACCTACATTTCTACACACTAGAGCAGGTCATTGCTCTAGTTAATGTAAGTAGGTTTATCCTTTTTCCATTTATTGTTTACCTACATACTATACCATTGGGTTTATTTTCTTCTCTTTATATGTGATGACCTCTATCTATTTGAGAGCC
The DNA here is from genome assembly GCA_933207985.1 of Pelobates cultripes. Taxonomy (NCBI): domain Eukaryota; kingdom Metazoa; phylum Chordata; class Amphibia; order Anura; family Pelobatidae; genus Pelobates; species Pelobates cultripes. The sequence continues at coordinate 31,798,452 of OW240923.1, read as the reverse complement.
AAGCACTGCTGATATCCACAAAGAAATCCATATACGGGGATTATTCCGTCCAGGCTCAATAATTAGAGCTTATATAGCTCTACAAAGTGTGAGTGTTTCTTTGGCACTACAGAAATATCTACACTATTGTTATTGTATATTGCACTATTATTGTGTCCTTTATATTTTAGAATACACTTTTAATATACACGTATTAACAAATGTATTTTTTACATTTTAATAAATGGTCATTGTCATAGATCTTTTGTTTATAAGATATATGAATTTTTATTGCTTTCTACACCCTCTTTTGACAGAATCTATTTTTTTTTTAAAAATGAGTGTGCCGATGACGGAGTGCCAGGTCTGATGTGTGTATTAGGCTGATGTCAGCTTTCCAAACTTTAGACAGACTAACTGCTGTCAGTAGAATTCTCAGTGAAAACAGACATCTATAAATATGCTACAACATATCCAAAATTAATATTTACGATAGCTCCCTTTATTATAATTGCACATTGTGAATTCAAATTTTGGATTAAAATAGCAATGCTTTTTCAGCCTAAAATTTTTAATTAATTCTGAATTCACTTTGAATTACCAACAACTAGGGTGAAGGACTCTGGAAAACCATGGCACATTGACAACTGAATTGGAAATTCCAAACCTAGTAGCCTAGTTAGAAAAAAGTGTCCTAAATTATTCTATTTTACTATTTACTTACAACTTAGGCCTTTAATATTTTTCGATTCGCATTTCAAATGAATTAATGCAATTTTAAATGTGTTTTTTTTTTTAAATTCTTTATTTTCATTGTGCTTAGAGAAAACAACAACATCGATAAGCAAATTGTAATCTTACACGTGAATGCAGAATCATGGCATGTAAATGAGGTGCACTTTTGATTTTTTTTTGTAAAGAGCAAAAAGCATTATAAATAGGCTGAACATTAGCTCTAAACTTAAGATTTACAGGTGATGTCTAGTAAAGGTGTGTAAGGTTTATAACAGCTACATTAGGCTTGTATGCTAATATTCCAGTAACCATATCTGATTATTCACACTGCTAAATGCTGGCATCTATGTCAGTAGTATGGCTACTGGCGAGAGAACATAAAGGTGAAAAGACAATGTGTCAAAATCAAAATAAAACAATAGCTCTGGAGCTTAGTGGTAGCCAGTCCCCCGCAGATCACGGCTATATCTAGAGCCGGAAACAGTGGTTGACTAGCCAATTATCTCATTGGGGTTAGTTAGTGGCGATATACAAATTGAGTGGTCTGTACTGGGTTGGCTAGGGCGTTGTGGGGGTAGAAAATTGAGTGAGTTCAACATAACAACTAGAAACGTTAGTTTGTAAACAGTAAGTATAGCCACCGGTGCCATATATGTCTCTCTTATGTAGTGACAGCCGCGTAGGAGCCAGGTGTTGCCCTTTAAAAGATGAATGTGGTGATTCTTGCCAGATCCCAGGTGTGGGTCTGGGGGTAGTATTGTGTGTCCCCGGTTGTTTCAGCGAGTCCTGGGGTAAGCCCAGATCCCGCAGTAGTGCTGCTGAGCTCTAGAGGTCTTGAATAAAATGCGTATCATTCCCTTGCTGGACCATAAGCACGCAGGATTGGTGCCAGTGGTAGCGAACACCTTGTTGTTGGAGCAAGAAAGTGAGTGGTCAAAGCAACCATTGCCAGGCAAGAGTGGCACTCGACAAGTTGGCATAGAATGATAACGCCATGTTCTCAAAGTGGAAAGGCACTTTGCCCCTTAAGGCTGTGAGGACCGCTGCTTTGTCATTCCCACTGTGGAAGGTGACTATTAGGTCCCTTGAGGCAGTAGTTGGTGCTAGCTTTAACCTGCGTAGATGGTAGCAAGGCCAACAGCATCCATCTTATGAATTGTGGTCATTCTGCTTCTGGGACGTTATCTGAGACCCCGCTGACCTTGAGGTTGTTTCTTCTCCATGTGTCTTCTATAGCCGCAAACGGTTTGCCGCGGACTCCAGTCAGCAGACACATTCCAGCCAATCAGCAGCAGACCCTCCCTCCCAGACCCTCCCACCTCCTGGACAGCATCCATTTTGAAGCTGCATTCTTAGTGTGCTGTCCAGGAGGTGGGGGGGTCTGGGAGGGAGGGTCTGCTGCTGATTGGCTGGAATGTGTCTGCTGACTGGAGTCCGTGGCGAACCGTTCGTGGCTAACCGTTCAGCGATCCGTTCGGGACATCACTAGTGGTCACTGGAGAGGAGTCTGCACCTGGTTTGTTTTGTTTTGCCATCTGCACTGGAGCTGGAGCAGGCATGGGTAAGTTGTCTTACTCAGCGTCGCCAGAGAACTCGTCCAAGAAATCTGAGCAGTCGCCTGAGAGAGCGGCCATCTTAGGCCCACTGGCGCCATGCTCTTGCTTCCACATGTCTCCAATAGTAAGCCCCAGTGTGGGCTTATCTGGCGTTGTTCTTTTGGATCTGCAGCCCTATGTTGTTTGGGTCGACAAGGTGGGCTCTCTCGGCCTAGTTGGGAAATTAAGGGCTCTAAATATATGTCGTTTTTGCCATTGTGAGCCCGGAGTTCCAAGCTTGTGCAGCCGCTCGCCTCTGTGTTCAGGCTCCACCCCCCTTAAAGTAATTTTTTAAAACTTTTAAACTATATAAAAAAAAGAAATATATCACATATAGAAAAATATATCAATATATAAAAAATATATGAATATTACAATAATTGTAAAATTAATTAAGCTTAATTAAACATAAGTCTGTGAAAAAGAAATGTTATTCAGTAAACTTTAAAAATGTAGCAAATTGAAACTTGAACGTAAAAATTTAGGCAAAAACAGGTGACTTTAGCATACATTTTGCCATATCAATTTGCTCGAATCTGAATTTAGCAGAGATTAAGTAAGCATCCAAGATTATGTTTGTGGTTTTACATCTATGCAACAGATTTGGGACATTAACAGGGGAGGAAATACATGTACATTGAATTCTGGGGCCGGTTTGACAAAACAAATGATGACTTAATTATCTCACCTGCATTCATGTCTACCTGTATCCAAAGAGTCTCTCCATATTTTGTCCTACAGAACCCTTCCTTGACGTCATACTTGCTGTAGCAGCCAGTAATGCTGAGACTTCCATTGTTCTCTTCTACTGTGATGGTTTCCTGAGCAGTCACGTGCCATTCACTGGTTGAACATTCCACAAACACAGCAAATTCTCCGGGAGATGTGAAACTATATGTTATCATGCTGGATGCACTGCAAAGCATTGACATAATGAAGATATGGGGAAAAGGCTATGTGGTTTTGTTGACCAGTTAAAGAAAAAATATTAAATAACTTAAAAGAGCAAGTAAACATTTTTTTCTGAACTTTTTCATTACATAGTTATATAGTTACACAGGCTGAAAAGAGTCATGCATCCTTTAAGTTCAGCCTTTCTCATATGTTTTTGCCATTGATCCAAAAGAAAGTAAAACACCCAGTTTGAAGCACTTCCAATTTTGCAACAAACTAGTAAAAAATTCCTTCTTGACCCATATCAAGAAGCTATTACCCCACAATTTAAATATTATATCTCTGAATAATATGTTTTTGCAAGTATTCATCCAGTTGCTGTTTAAGCATCTGTACAGACTCTGATAAAACCACTTCTTCAGGCAGAAAATTCCACTTCCTCATTGTTCTTACTGTAAAAAAATATTTTCCTTTGTCTCAGACTAAATCTCCTTTCTTCCAGTCTAAATGTGTGACCTTGTGGGCTATGTTTAGTCCTGTTTATGACTAGATTTCTGTATTGGATGAATATATTTCTATATTCTGTATCTTTACTGTTTTACTGAATATATACCGTAAGCAGTATTATTCAGAAAAATGTGAGATGTCAGAAAAGTTTACGCCAATAAAGCCAAATTGAAATTATATTTTATTATAACCAATTTGGCTCTCGAGGCCTAAAATTTTATATTATTTTTAAATTCCCAACAATTAAGGTTTTAAAAACTAAACTTTGAACTGTAGCAAATGGAAATTCAAGTTGCAAAATTTTGAAAAAAATATTTAAATTTGCTACAATTCAGATGTGAATACTTTTAATGAATAAGGCCATTAATATTTTACTTAATAATTTTGACTTACTTCTCAGGCTGATAGGGATCAATAGACTGGCCATCTCCCAAGCTTATAATACAGGAAAGATTTCCGGTGTAAGGGGTTAAAAGCCATTTCACAGTGAGTGTGACATTTTCAAACACCACACACCTGTCCACCAAATCAAGTTGCAAGCCTGGATAAGAAATAATCAGATATTAGTGCGATTAGGTTCTATTACGCAGAGGAATTAAAGGGAAATTTGAGGCAGTGAAAGAGATGACCCTTCAGAAATGATTCATTTCAAACCAAACTGCAGTGAATTGAACAAAGATTTGGAAACTTTAGGCAAAAATAGCTGATTTGGCAAAATTCTCCAGTCACAGCTTTTCTACAGCCTACATTTCGTAATTTGGTATTTTAATTCATTACAATTTGGTATTTATTGGATAAACATTATAATGCAAATTTTAGAAATATATAGAGGAATTAGTTTCCATAAACTGACTATAAATATTGTATTACTGTAATTACATGTCTAAAGGAACATTATAGGCACCAAAACAACTTTAGTTTAATACCCCCGCAGTCTGACTGCTCAATTAGCTGCCATTTAGAAGTTAAATCACTTGGTTTATGCAGCCCTAGTCACACCTCCATGCATGTGACTTGCACAGCCGTCCTAAACACTTCCTGTAAGGAGAACTTCCTTTATTGCACATTCTGTTTAATTTTGAATGGCTTATCTCCTGCTCTGTTAATAGCCTTCTAGAGCCTGCTGGAGCCTTTTGTCTGTGATTAATTTACAGAGTAGGAGATAAAAACTTCTGAAGAAAGTTAACATCTGATTAAAAATGAAATATTTTTTGTCATGTTAGCTGTGTCAGTAATGGCCAAGGAAGGAACGCCTAGGGCTGCATAAACAGAAACAAAATGATTTAATTCCAACGTGACAGAGAATTAAGCAGTGAGGCTGCAGGAGCATGATCGATACCCTACAACGGCTTCATTAAGCTAACATTGTTTTGAATCCCTTCAATCTCCTCTCCAGTAGTTTTGCCAGATTGTCCAATAAAAATGGCTATTTATATATTCCACTCACTGGGAGTTGTGTGGAATAAGCATAGCCTAACAGGATGTATAATTCCTACACAGACAGAATTGACAGAGGGATTTAGAGACTGTCTGCCTTATGATACCCTTCAGACTGTGGCAGTCACATGCCAATTTTTAAAATAGCCTATCTGGCCATTACCCCACCTCCTTACACCTGTATACACTTTTCTTTATCTAAAGGTCAAGTATGGTTGCTATATCTGCCTTGTTTTCCAGGACACATAATGCCCATTACTTTTAATGGGCAATGAATGAAAAGTGTTGCCCTGCAATATGTAGCATTCACACTCATGATGAATAATACTTGTAAAAAGAGGGGCAATTCAAAGGGTAAAAAGACGAGACAGATAAGAGGGGACTCAAAAAGAATCCAGATGGAAAGTTCATTTTTCTTTGGGTTTTTTTTAAGACTGGAGCATAGTAGTTATGCACATATTTTCTGTGGATTTTTTTGTGTGGTTTTCCCTGGAAGCTGTGTACAGTTGTGCAATGACTTCCCTATTTTATATGTAAGGTTGTTAACCTTATATTTTTATTAGCAATGAGCTGTAGGGGTTAGTCTACTTAGAGTGTCCCCTTTGAAATCCTATTCACACATTTAATGCCCTACTCATTTAGCACTCACATGGTTCTATAGAGCTGCTGATTATTACCGAATGGGACATGCTGTCATTAATTCTTTAAGGACCACACTGGGATGACTGCCAGGGATAGGCAACCTTCGGCACTCCAGATGTTGTGGACTACAGCCCCCATAATGCTCTTACACCCATAATGCTGGCAATGCATCACGGGAGGTGTAGTCCAAAACATCTGGAGTGCCAAAGGTTGCTTATGCCTGGATAAATGTTGTTGGCCCTTAAGAGGTAAGTGTCAGCTACAATATTCTGAATAAATATAAAACATTAGTTTATCTGTGTACTTACCTTCCATACAGTAGTAATTAATGGACAAGTAACTGCCAAGATTTGGACAGGGCGCCCCAAAAACCGTAGCATCCATGGCAACCTGACAAGCCTGGAGTCCATGGCATTGCCCTCGAAAAGATAAAGGATGTTATTAGTTATTATTGATTTCTGACAAAAAAACAACAAGTCTCATTTTCGATACAGTGGCACGCCAGACCCTATTTAAAGATATCAGCCAAGTTAGCCCCACCACAATTAAAGTATTAATAAAGAAATTATTGACTTGGTTAGATCTTAGTTAGATCAGGCATGATCAAGTTTTACATTAGATTTTACATGTAATGGGAGAGATAAGGAATTATTTATTTTTTTGGGGGGGGGTAAATTACCTATCATCAACCACACCAACAACATTTTGAAAAAAATAAATACATCCCAGAGCTATTACCTTTGTTATCCTGTCCTAACATAAACAGATTTATGTTACGACAGGATAGACCAAATTTGTATCTTAATACCCAGCATGCAAGGGGCATTAATTAAATCAAATGAAATAAATAAATATTTGTTTGGGTAGGAGAATGACTGAAGATGGGTCTAGCGACTTTTAAGAAACATTTTCTTATAATCTTATTCATGTTAGTAGGTATTCATTAGATCAGGTTTGATTGGCCAGATATTTCGTGAGATCTAGCCTAATTTCAAAGATCAATGTACATTTAATTCTGTTTGGTAGGTACTTGTCAAATCAGAGGATATTGCTTAGTTACATATAACCTATTTAGCGAAAATATCATTTTTCATAGGGAAGGCTAACAATGGATCGGTCAATTGAATTCAATGCTTTCTTATGAGAAGCATTGGAGCGGCCCATGGCACTTCCCACACATGTGCATCAGGTCCCCAATGCTCCTTTATGAAGAGCATTGATTTAGACCAGTGATGAGGAGGCCATGCCTTCTTGATGAAATCGTAGTAGGCGGAGAGGTAAGCATTGCCGAAGGAGTCTCGGCTCTGTAAAATAGAGAGTAAAAAAACTTAAACAGGTTTTGACACCCAAAACCGGGGGCCCTGAATCTAACTAGGGACAGAAGCAATATAGTATCTGTGTTCCTAATGCTATAGTGCTCCTTTAACACATCTACACTGATTCTGACATAAAAGCAGCCACCCACCAGGAGAATGTAAATGTGGAGAACCCAAGTTACCCCAGTCAAATAAAGACTCAATTTAGAATTAATACTATGCTGTCATGTCTTGTGTCATTTGACCCTGCCTATAGATAATTATTTTATTATTTACAGAGGTTCAGGACAAAAAACTCATCTTTAACCCAACAAATTACTTTGAAAATAGCTTAAAATGGCAGGAGAAAAGATACAACAACATAAAAACACACAACAAACAAATCCAATCCAGTAATCCAAACAGCTGAATATAGATTTTTAAATTCAGTTTATATATTTAAATTATTAAACGCTACTACCTACTATGGTTCATATAGTTAAATTATCAAACATTACTACCGGCTAATTCTGTGGATGCTTCATTCCATCACAGAACATAAAATATTATACTTTAGTTCTCTCCCTTGAAAAATCAACTGTTATCATATTATTATTAAATAATCAAATTCTTCATCTTTGCACGTGTTGTCATTTTACCTGCAACTAGATCTCTTACATTCGTCCATGTGCAGCCATTTGCCATTTGTAAGGGGATCTCCGAGGTACAGAAGTGGGGGCTCTTTCGACCATAGAAACTATCGCTGATCTGTACCACTTTACCCGACCCACACTGTACTGTGGCATTGTTGTTTTCGCAGGCTATGGTACGTCCAGTCTCTAAACGGTACAAAACAAGAAAGGTTTTCAGAACCTCTTGTGTCTCTGTCACTTAACCTGTTTTAGTAGAAAAACTCGCCATTGGAAATACCTTTGTAGATCTGCTTTGATTTGTCAGCATCATATGTTGTCTTAGAACACAGAAGTCTACAATGTAGCGTTATGGATGGACGGACACTGGGTCAAAATTTATCTGGGATCTTAAAAAATATCTGTTTTCACTTTTTCAGGTGATAGATAATAGATGCATTATCTGCCCATTATAGACATTAATTTAACATTTTTGGTTAAGCATTTCAAGTGATCACAATCTATTATAAAACATTTTGCAAATGACTTATCTACAGAAGTCACAATCAACGTCTGTGGGAATTTCAATAGGTAAATCATTTGGAAAGCTATTCTAACTGCTCCGTTGTCTATGAAAGATACCACATATAAAGATGTTTCTGGATTTTTAAAGTCTAGGTATGGCTACTATGGCAGCCAGGAGCAAGTGGTACTGAAATTTGTACGTAAATACAACTGAATAAGATCAAATCAATACCAGGGCGCCTCAGTCACTTAAGTTGCCAATGATTTTGGGATATTCTCATAAAATAAGAGAGAAAAGAAACAATCAATAAAAAGATAACATGCAATTTTTTTGATAATTGAATAAACAAATTAGGCAATAGCACAAAACGTGCAAATATCGCAACACATAATCCAAAATTGGCAAAAAACCCTTAAGAATAGCAGCTTTAATAAAACATGACACAAGATGTAATGGTATAAAGTGCATGTGTTAAAATGCAAACGATACTATAGTAAAGGAAAGTACTGAAATTTGTATCTAGATTTCAGGGTTATTTTATTTGTAAAATGGAGCCTACTTTGTTGCATTTTTAGTCGGCAAGTGCTAATTGTAAATATGCAACAGATATATTGTAAGAAAATATCAGAAGAGAGAATTTCAGGCTTTTCTAATTGTATCCTGTATGAACAACTTCCTCTAGACAAGTGGTCCCCAACTCAGTCCTCATAGACCACCAACAGTCCAGGTTTTGTCAGCATCTCCATTGGAATAAAAAAGCAATATACATAAATCCTGGACTGTTGGTGGTCCCTAAGGACTGGGTTGGGGACCACTGCTCTAGACTTCCTTAATTAACTTTCTATCCCAATCCATCACATACATAAACCTCCACCAAACTAAGCCAGTATTGGATATTCATCAGAATTTACATTTTAGGTTAGAACACAGTGTTTTGCCAAACAGAATTAGTATCACGGAGGACGACATATCTATTCTTTTTCAATCTGACACACACAGAATATTTAATCTGCATTAACTATCCTTTCCAGAGCATCAAATACAAAACCAGAAAAAGACTCCACTTTACCATAATAGATAGATGTTCTCTATTATACAGATCTGGGTAAGTATACCTCTTAAAAGTGATGGAAAATGTTACTCACCAAACTGGCATATGAAGTAGAGTTCCTGGGTGCAATTGTCAGTAGTCCTCCAGCGGTAGTTGGTTTCTTTCGTTAAATATCCACACTTGCCATATGTGGCAGGCTGGCTACTATCCCAGTAACTGTAGCTTATATTGGTAGTGTCTAGCCAAACCATAGATTCTGCAGAGAAAAATAATATATATGTTTTGATATCATTGTGAGTTGATTGAATCTCTGTAAAAAAAAGTCCTAACAAGGTGGTCACAATGTTAGTGAACAGCGCATTGTAAAAATACATTTAATCAAATCATTTTGAAAAATAGTACAATATTCATAAAAATCTATATCATATGTAGCTTTTTTATCCTTATTAATACTCTTTAGGATTCTCTCCTTGATTTAACATAATGGGCACCTGATCAATAGTTGTTACTATTTACCTTCATGCGTATCATTGCCAGCTTGTAAGTCGCCAACAAGACCGATCCACCAATCTCTATTGTCCAATAAATGTTTAGCTAAAAAATCCTGAGTCTTCTGTTGATCTATAAAGACCAAGTGACCTCCACCTCTTTCACACCAGCTTTCAGCACTCTGGAAAGTGCGTTCGAACTTGACAAACTCATAACATGAGCTCTCAAATGAAACCTGATACTTTGAGCAAGAAGGAGAATCTCCACAAATGACGGAAACCAGAGTACAAAGTGCTAGAACCAAGAGCCACATCTTCACGGTGGACACCACATCTGAGGTCTACAGGATGCTGCACACATATGATGCCTACATGCACTGCTTACTACTCTCTCTGTAACAGCCAACTAATTGAATGCATAACTACTCACGGCCCCATTGTTTTTTATATTTAGCCCATATAAAAAGAAACAGAAGGGGACTATAAATCACTGGCCGTGTGCGCTTTTGGTTACAAAATACTAAGCATCAATATAAAAAGCTTACAACAAGCCAATCGCCTAATGTGCAGCTATGATTAGCATAAGGTATTGTTCAGGACAGAAGAGATAAGGCTGAACGTCTTCTTTGCCCACAGGTGATAGATGGAGATAAAGCATTTTTATTTGTTTTGATTCTTTTGTTTTTTAATGACTTGAATGAATTAGAGAGGGCTGTATCTGCTTGTGACCTTTGAGATGTCATTACTTTAAACATAAAATTGGTTACATAAGCAAGTGAACCAGTGATGTTATCACAGTTCAACATTATGGAATTAGAATTCCTGCTTTTGACCATATGTTTATTTTTTTGTATTTGGACATCAAATAACCCGATTATACAGGTTGTTTGTACTAAGTGCTGTGTTTTATTTATTCAAACGCGTTATTCACGACCAGATAAAGATTTAAATTCACTGTGAATTCATGTAATACTAAATAGTGCACAGAAAAGAGGCCAATAAATAGAAATATCAGGGAAACTCCAAACAGTAGTTTATATATTCTTATGCAGCACTGACTATATGAAATACATTATTTTTCATTGTTTTGTTTGGTTACTGTTATATATTTTTTTAATGTTTTTTATTTATTTTTTATTTTTTTTATGTATTTTAACATGACTGACTATTTGTGTTCCTTTGTTATGTAACCCTGGCACCCATTATGCTCTTTATTAAATATTTATTAATTCTGATTAAACCTTACACAATGTTTGGAAAAAAGCAAAGAAGAGAAGGTGTTGAAAATAGTGTAGAGGATTCCTCCAGAAGCCTATAGTTTTTGCAGAGCACAGGCCCTGTGTGGGCTCAATAATGAGTGAATTAAATTTGATCAGAACATGTATATCACTGTGTATTAAGATATACTACACCATCAGTTTTTTATTTTGCACATTGTAGGTCATCAATGAAGTCGTTTGTTTTTTTGTTAGTGGTAAAGTAGAGCACAACTTATTTTATTCATTTTGAATTCATTGTAAATTCCTGGCAATTCACACTTTAGTGAATAACCCTGTGAATTGAATTTCCCTGCCTGCTAAATCCAATATTAAGCGTACAGCTGAGTCTTCACTTTAAATGGACATTTGGTATGAATGCCATGATAAATTAAGTTGTAAATGATCTATGTACAGAGTTAGCTGAATGGCTGGCATATGCCAAGATTTTTATATATAATAAAAATATCTACCCCACACTTAACTGGCAACCAAGCCACGAGCAGATGCCACATCAGAGGCATCTTTGGAATGCCCATACCCTGAAGGGTATTTTATTTCAATTATAAACGATATAAACAAAAGTATTGGGACAGACCTCTTGATTATTGAATTCAGGTGTTTAAATCAGACTCATTGCAACGGGTGTATAAAATCAAGCACCTAGCCATGCAGTCTGCATTTACAAACTCCACCAAAGCGGAAGACCTCATGAAGTCACAGAGCGGGGTCACCGAGTGCTGAGGCACATGGTGCATAAAAGTAGCCAACACGCTGCTGATTGCATAGCTGAAGAGTTACAAACTTCCACTGGCCTTAATATCAGCACAAAAACTGTCAAGTGGGAGGTTCATGGAATTCGTTTCCATGGCTGAGCAGCTGCATGCAAGACTTACATCACCAAGTACAAAGTCAAGTGTCAGATTGAGTGGTGTAAAGCAGGCCGCCACTCGACTCTGGAGCAGTGGAAATGTGTTCTGTGGAGCATGGAATCATGCTTCTCGGTTTGACAGTCTGATGGGTGGGTCAAGGTTCGGCGAATACCAGGAGAACTGTAACGTTTGCTGAGGCGTTTAATCTTAATGCTTCAGCAGCATACCAAGACATATTGGACAATACTACATTTCCAACATTGTGGGAACAGTTTACTATTCCAGCATGATTGAGTCCTAGTGCACACATCATGGTCCATAACGACATGGTTGGATGAGCTTTGTGTGGAAGAACTTGACTGACTCGCACAGATCCCTGACCTTACCCCGATCCACCACCTTGCATGAACCTGGAACAGAGATTGCGAGCCAGCCCTTCTTGTCCAACATCAATGCCTGACCTCACAAACGCTCTACTGGATGTATGGGTAATACTTTCCACTCTTGTGGGAAGCTTCCCAGAAGAGTGGGAGCTGTTATAGCTGCAAAAGGGGGACCAACTACATATTAATGTTATATATTTAGAATGCAATGTCATAAAATCCCTGTTGGTGTAATGGTCAGGTGTCCCAATACTTTTGTCCATCTAGTGTATCCGTAAATGAATGTGCACATTTTCTTGTGAGTCTGCTAGCACAATGTATAGATTGCAAAAATAGATGTAATTGTCTGATGAGCAAAAAATAATTCTTATATTTTATGCATGACAGAGACCGTTTTAACTTAAACCATAATGCAACTTTGTAAAGATGATTGGTTCAGTAATCCATGTCCCTTTAATTAGCAGACTATTGGCTTTCCACCGCTAGAAAGCATAATCTGACTTTTCAGAGGATAGTGAATTTTAAAAAGTGGATTATCCTCATGATTGAATATCTGTTGGCTAGGTCCCCTCTTAATTAATGATGCACTTTGCAAGCACTGAATATTTTGACCTTTTCTTTCATATGGATCACATGACTGACTTAATGATATGTCATCATTATTGTCCTGTGTGAATATCTTTATAACATTAAAAGGACTAATAAAGGCAACCACACCACTTCATCTCAATGGAATGGTCTTGGTGCAGTGCTCCTGTCATTCTAAACACAATTTAAAATATTGTCGTTTTATAGAAACAGCATTGCCTTCATTGTTGGGTTAAACACACCTCTAGTGGCCGTCTTACTGGCAGCCACTAAAGGCGCTTCAGCTGCAATAACTGAATTAGACTTAGTTAATTGCTACGCATGCACACTAGCCTACATAGGGAAGCAATGAGAAGCTAGTACGAATGCGAGGCTGAGATCAAGATTGATGATCTCAGTCAAGTCGGTGGTGCGGCTGCAGTGAGACCAGAGCCAGGGATATAAGGTAACTAAATCTTACCTTTTGAACCTAATTAAACTTAAAGGGACGCTATAGGCACCCAGACCACTTCATTTTATTGAGTAGTTTTAGATGCAGTGTCCCCAGGGCCGGTGCAAGGATTTTTGCCACCCTAGGCAAAAGTAAAGTTTGCCGCCCCCCCCATGTGACATCACAATGCCCCACCCATATGATCTGCCATGTTACCTAACGCCAGTGCTGCAGTGCCGTCGTGTTTACATTAAAAGGCCTGCAGGAACAGGCTATAGACACCAGAACCACTACATTAAGCTGCAGTGGTTCTGGGGACTATAGTGTTTCTTTAATGTGAGGTAAATTAGAGATTAGTGCCACGAATAATATACTAGATTGCCTACTTACAACCAGATGAGGATGATGATGGGCTCTAGCTGCAGTCTGGCTCCACTGGTCTGGTGAAGAACAGGCTCTCTGGAGGCGGTTTGTAACTGTGGTCACAAAAATCAATGTTCTGGGAGAACGGGAAGCAGCTCCATTTTTTGGGGGTCCTTTACACAGCTCAAGGTCTGGGTCCCAGGGTCCACCTTCATGTTCCACCAATGAGTTTGTTCACAGGGGGTGGAGTGTGTAGGGGATGTCCTGATATGTGTGTAAGGAATGCATTGTGTGAATCTGTGTTTGTATGTGTAAGGGCTGCAAGGTGTGTTTCTGTGTATGTACAGGATGCAGTGTGTGTGTCTGTAAGGGATGCATTGAGTGTGTGTAATGCATGCATTGTGTGTTTCTGTGTGTGTAAGGGATGCATTATGGGTAAGGGTTGCATTGCTTGTGTATGTGTTTCTGTGTGTGTAATGCATTGTGTGTTTTTCTGTGTGCAAGGGTTGCATTGTGTGTGATTATGTGTGTGTGATGGATGTTAATCTCTCTCCCCCCTCCTTGTCACACTCTCTTTCTCCCCCCCTCCTTGTCACACTCTTTCTCCCCCCTCCTTGTCTCTCTCTTTCTCCCCCCTCCTTGTCTCTCTCTTTCTCCCCCCCTCCTTGTCTCTCTCTTTCTCTCCCCCTCCTTGTCTCTCTCTTTCTCCTCCCTCCTTGTCTCTCTCTCTCCTCCCTCCTTGTCTCTCTCTCTCTCTTTCTCCCCCCTCATTGTCTCTCTCTTTCTCCCCCCTCATTGTCTCTCTCTTTCTCTCCCCCTCCTTGTCTCTCTCTTTCTCTCCCCCTCCTTGTCTCTCTCTTTCTCCCCCCTCCTTGTCTCTCTCTTTCTCTCCCCCTCCTTGTCTCTCTCTTTCTCTCCCCCTCCTTGTCTCTCTCTTTCTCTCCCCCTCCTTGTCTCTCTCTTTCTCCCCCCTCCTTGTCACACTCTCTCTCTTTCTCCGCCCCCTCCTTGTCTCTCTCTCTCTTTCTCCACCCCCTCCTTGTCTCTCTCTCTCTTTCTCCACCCCCTCCTTGTCTCTCTCTTTCTCCACCCCCTCCTTGTCTCTCTCGTTCTCCAACCCCTCCTTGTCTCTCTCGTTCTCCAACCCCTCCTTGTCTCTCTCGTTCTCCAACCCCTCCTTGTCTCTCTCGTTCTCCAACCCCTCCTTGTCTCTCTCATTCCCCAACCCCTCCTTGTCTCTCTCTTTCTCCAACCCCTCCTTGTCTCTCTTTCTCTCTCTCTCTTAAAACTAAGAAAAGGGCATTTAAAGCATTTAAATCGGACAAATCAGATGCATCTTATAAAAGATATAAGGAAGCAAATAATGCGTGCAAAAAGGCAATTAGACTTGCTAAACTTAAAAATGAAATAATGATAGCTAAAGAGAGCAAAACCAACCCCAAAGCATTTTTTAAGTACATAAATTCTAAAAAACAAACAAAATGAAAGTGTAGGTACACTAAAAACTGAAACGGGGATGTTAGTTAATGAAGACCAGGAAAAGGCAAGAATTTTAAATCACTATTTCTCCTCCGTATATATTAACCCCTTAAATCCGGAGGGCGTACTATTACGCCCTGCAGGAGCCGGCTCTAAACGCCGGCGGGCGTAATAGTACGCCCTCACTTTAATGGCCGTCCACGTGGCCGGTGCTATTCGCCCGCTGCAGATCGCGGTCGGGGGGGATGCCCGGCCCCCCAGGCAACCCCCCCTGTGGCCGGGGAACGCGATCTGCAGTCACTGATCGCAGTGACAGGCTGTCACTGCGATCAGTTTTTAACGTGTGTCAGCCGATTTCAAATCGGCTGACACACGTGGCCAGCGGCTCTCCCCGTGCAGATCGCGGTCGGGGGACTTACCTGGCCCCCCAGGCAGTCCCCCTGGGGTCAGTGACCGTGATCTGCTAACTCTGAGATCGCAGTGACAGGCTGTCACTGCGATCTCAGAGCACTCTGATCGCAGTGACAGCCTGTCACTGCGATCAGTGTTACATGTGTCAGCCTATTGGCTGACACATGTAACTGGCACAAGGATCCCCCCTGCAGATTGGAAGGGGGGAGTGCTTGTACCACCCAGGCACTCCCCCCTGTGGCCAATGACCCAATCTGCAGGAGGTGATCACAGTGACAGGCAGTCACTGTGATCACTGATCCTGTGTGTCAGCCAGTGATGTAAAATCACTGGCTGACACTGTCTCTGCCCCCTGTCCTGTAAAAAAAAAAAATATTAGTTAAAAAAAAAATTACAGTTACATATAAAATATACTTAGATCATATATATTATATATATATGATCTAAGTATATATATATATATATATATATATATATATATATATATATATATATATATATATATATATATATATATATATATGATCTAAGTATATATATATACACACACACACACACACACATTTACACATACACAAAGTGTATTTAAATATTAATATATATAATTATTTATATATATTACTATCAAATTACACGTAGACTAATACTGATTAAATATATATATATATATATAATTATTGTTATATATATATATTTATATATAATATAAAAAAATGTAAATACGTAAAAAAAATAAAATTAAAAAAATAATTAAAAATAAATAATAAAAAATATATAGATGTTTGTTATTTCGTTCTAACTGTATTGTGATATTAATATATATATATTTATATCAAAATACACGTAGAACGAAATAATATATCTATATACATAAATATATACATATATATCACTAAATATATACACCTATATATAAATAAAAATATTTTAAAAAATTATATATATATATATGTATATATACACATATGTATATATATATACATATATTAATTCTTCACATATATTTATGTAATATTTTTACATAATTAGGTATCCTAATTAATTACAATTAGCGGGACCTGCCTGACAACCCATGCCGAAAGTATAGGGAATTTAATTTGCTAGCACTATATTTAACCCTATAACTTTACAAGACACCATAAAACCTGTAAATTGGGGGTACTGTTTTACTCGGGAGACTTCGCTGAACACAAATATTAGTGTTTCAAAACAGTAAAATGTATTACAACAATGATATAGCCAGTAAAAGTGAAGTTTTTTGCATTTTTCACGCACAAACAGCACTTACACGGATGATATTATTGCTGCAATACTTTTTACTGTTTTGAAACACAAATATTTGTGTTCAGCGAAGTCTCCCGAGTACAACAGTACTCCTCATGTACAGGTTTTATGGTGTTTTCAAAAGTTACAGCGTCAAATATAAGGCTTGTGTTTCTTTTTTTCACATTAAAATTCGCCAGATTGGTTACGTTGCCTTCGTGACCCTATGGTAGCCCAAGAATGAAAATTACCCCTATGAGGGCATACAATTTGCAATAGTAGACAACCCAAGGTATTGCAAACAGGGTATGTCCAGTCTTTTTTAGTAGCCACTTAGTCACAAACACTGGGCAAAATTGGCGTTTTTTTGCATTTTTCACACAAACAGATACTAACGCTAACTTTGGCCAGTGTTTGTGACCAAATGGCTACTAAAAAGACTGGACATACCCCATTTGCAATACCTTGGGTTGTCTACTATTGCAAATGGTATGCCATTATGGGTGTAAATTTCATTCCCGGGCTACTATACAGTCTCAAAGGCAACATAACCAATCTGGCGAATTTCAATTTCAAATGTAACGTGCTATATTTGACCCCGTAACTTCCCAAAACGCCATAAAACCTGTACGTAGGGGGTACTGTTTTACACGTGAGACTTTGCTTAATACAAATATGTGTATTTTATTGCAGTAAAAGCAAACCGTATTATGACACTGACCGTTAAAATGTCATGTAGAACTAAAAAAATATAAAAAAGTCTTATTTTCTCCCATTTTTTTTTCACATTAAATTATGTTTCATAGCTAAATATTTGATATTAAATGAAAGCCCTGTTTCCCCTGAATAAAATGATATGTAATAAGGGTGGGTGCATTTACTATGAAAGAGGTGTATTACGGTTGGACAGACATGTAGCGCAAATGCCAGGTTTTGTTTACATTTTGTTTCGTTCACAACGTGTACATTTGGCTCCGTCCTTAAGGGGTTTATATACTCACAATGTGATAAAAAAATATATATAACATATATATATAAAAAAGGTATATTTATATATTTAATTTCTTATAAAAAGGCATTCAACTCAAAGTCAACATTAAGCCCCTTTGGTACAAGGGTATTGAGAGTGAAAATCCATTTAGCTTCTTTTTGATCTAAGAGTGGGGTCTTCCTTTAATTTTTCGTATGTAGATATCTCACTTAATAATCTACAGTTTTCTTCCTCATAGTCTGTGTTTAAAATCACTACCTTTATCAGCTGATTTAATGGTTATCTCTTCTATCTTCATTAGTTTTTAATGCGTGTCTTTCTTTCTTGGCAAGATTATCTTTACTAGTTTTAGTCTTAATCTTAAGAAAGACACGCATTTAAAAACTCTAATGAAGATC
>OW240923.1:31678514-31780140 GCA_933207985.1 Pelobates cultripes | reverse complement strand
GATATCATTGTGAGTTGATTGAATCTCTGTAAAAAAAAGTCCTAACAAGGTGGTCACAATGTTAGTGAACAGCGCATTGTAAAAATACATTTAATCAAATCATTTTGAAAAATAGTACAATATTCATAAAAATCTATATCATATGTAGCTTTTTTATCCTTATTAATACTCTTTAGGATTCTCTCCTTGATTTAACATAATGGGCACCTGATCAATAGTTGTTACTATTTACCTTCATGCGTATCATTGCCAGCTTGTAAGTCGCCAACAAGACCGATCCACCAATCTCTATTGTCCAATAAATGTTTAGCTAAAAAATCCTGAGTCTTCTGTTGATCTATAAAGACCAAGTGACCTCCACCTCTTTCACACCAGCTTTCAGCACTCTGGAAAGTGCGTTCGAACTTGACAAACTCATAACATGAGCTCTCAAATGAAACCTGATACTTTGAGCAAGAAGGAGAATCTCCACAAATGACGGAAACCAGAGTACAAAGTGCTAGAACCAAGAGCCACATCTTCACGGTGGACACCACATCTGAGGTCTACAGGATGCTGCACACATATGATGCCTACATGCACTGCTTACTACTCTCTCTGTAACAGCCAACTAATTGAATGCATAACTACTCACGGCCCCATTGTTTTTTATATTTAGCCCATATAAAAAGAAACAGAAGGGGACTATAAATCACTGGCCGTGTGCGCTTTTGGTTACAAAATACTAAGCATCAATATAAAAAGCTTACAACAAGCCAATCGCCTAATGTGCAGCTATGATTAGCATAAGGTATTGTTCAGGACAGAAGAGATAAGGCTGAACGTCTTCTTTGCCCACAGGTGATAGATGGAGATAAAGCATTTTTATTTGTTTTGATTCTTTTGTTTTTTAATGACTTGAATGAATTAGAGAGGGCTGTATCTGCTTGTGACCTTTGAGATGTCATTACTTTAAACATAAAATTGGTTACATAAGCAAGTGAACCAGTGATGTTATCACAGTTAAACATTATGGAATTAGAATTCCTGCTTTTGACCATATGTTTATTTTTTTGTATTTGGACATCAAATAACCCGATTATACAGGTTGTTTGTACTAAGTGCTGTGTTTTATTTATTCAAACGCGTTATTCACGACCAGATAAAGATTTAAATTCACTGTGAATTCATGTAATACTAAATAGTGCACAGAAAAGAGGCCAATAAATAGAAATATCAGGGAAACTCCAAACAGTAGTTTATATATTGTTATGCAGCACTGACTATATGAAATACATTATTTTTCATTGTTTTGTTTGGTTACTGTTATATATTTTTTTAATGTTTTTTATTTTTTTTAAAAATTTTTTATGTATTTTAACATGACTGACTATTTGTGTTCCTTTGTTATGTAACCCTGGCACCCATTATGCTCTTTATTAAATATTTATTAATTCTGATTAAACCTTACACAATGTTTGGAAAAAAGCAAAGAAGAGAAGGTGTTGAAAATAGTGTAGAGGATTCCTCCAGAAGCCTATAGTTTTTGCAGAGCACAGGCCCTGTGTGGGCTCAATAATGAGTGAATTAAATTTGATCAGAACATGTATATCACTGTGTATTAAGATATACTACACCATCAGTTTTTTATTTTGCACATTGTAGGTCATCAATGAAGTCGTTTGTTTTTTTGTTAGTGGTAAAGTAGAGCACAACTTATTTTATTCATTTTGAATTCATTGTAAATTCCTGGCAATTCACTCTTTAGTGAATAACCCTGTGAATTGAATTTCCCTGCCTGCTAAATCCAATATTAAGCGTACAGCTGAGTCTTCACTTTAAATGGACATTTGGTATGAATGCCATGATAAATTAAGTTGTAAATTATCTATGTACAGAGTTAGCTGAATGGCTGGCATATGCCAAGATTTTTATATATAATAAAAATATCTACCCCACACTTAACTGGCAACCAAGCCACATCAGAGGCATCTTTGGAATGCCCATACCCTGAAGGGTATTTTATTTCAATTATAAACGATATAAACAAAAGTATTGGGACAGACCTCTTGATTATTGAATTCAGGTGTTTAAATCAGACTCATTGCAACAGGTGTATAAAATCAAGCACCTAGCCATGCAGTCTGCATTTACAAACTCCACCAAAGCGGAAGACCTCATGAAGTCACAGAGCGGGGTCACCGAGTGCTGAGGCACATGGTGCATAAAAGTAGCCAACACGCTGCTGATTGCATAGCTGAAGAGTTCCAAACTTCCACTGGCCTTAATATCAGCACAAAAACTGTCAAGTGGGAGGTTCATGGAATTCGTTTCCATGGCTGAGCAGCTGCATGCAAGACTTACATCACCAAGTACAAAGTCAAGTGTCAGATTGAGTGGTGTAAAGCAGGCCGCCACTCGACTCTGGAGCAGTGGAAATGTGTTCTGTGGAGCATGGAATCATGCTTCTCGGTTTGACAGTCTGATGGGTGGGTCAAGGTTCGGCGAATACCAGGAGAACTGTAACGTTTGCTGAGGCGTTTAATCTTAATGCTTCAGCAGCATACCAAGACATATTGGACAATACTACATTTCCAACATTGTGGGAACAGTTTACTATTCCAGCATGATTGAGTCCTAGTGCACACATCATGGTCCATAACGACATGGTTGGATGAGCTTTGTGTGGAAGAACTTGACTGACTCGCACAGATCCCTGACCTTACCCCGATCCACCACCTTGCATGAACCTGGAACAGAGATTGCGAGCCAGCCCTTCTTGTCCAACATCAATGCCTGACCTCACAAACGCTCTACTGGATGTATGGGTAATACTTTCCACTCTTGTGGGAAGCTTCCCAGAAGAGTGGGAGCTGTTATAGCTGCAAAAAGGGGGACCAACTACATATTAATGTTATATATTTAGAATGCAATGTCATAAAATCCCTGTTGGTGTAATGGTCAGGTGTCCCAATACTTTTGTCCATCTGGTGTATCCGTAAATGAATGTGCACATTTTCTTGTGAGTCTGCTAGCACAATGTATAGATTGCAAAAATAGATGTAATTGTCTGATGAGCAAAAAAGAATTCTTATATTTTATGCATGACAGAGACCGTTTTAACTTAAACCATAATGCAACTTTGTAAAGATGATTGGTTCAGTAATCCATGTCCCTTTAATTAGCATAATCTTACTTTTCAGAGGATAGTGAATTTTAAAAAGTGGATTATCCTCATGATTGAATATCTGTTGGCTAGGTCCCCTCTTAATTAATGATGTACTTAGCTTTGTCACTTTGCAAGCACTGAATATTTTGACCTTTTCTTTCATATGGATCACATGACTGACTTAATGATATGTCATCATTATTGTCCTGTGTGAATATCTTTATAACATTAAAAGGACTAATAAAGGCAACCACACCGCTTCATCTCAATGGAATGGTCTTGGTGCAGTGCTCCTGTCATTCTAAACACAATTTAAAATATTGTCGTTTTATAGAAACAGCATTGCCTTCATTGTTGGGTTAAACACACCTCTAGTGGCCGTCTTACTGGCAGCCACTAAAGGCGCTTCAGCTGCAATAACTGAATTAGACTTAGTTAATTGCTACGCATGCACACTAGCCTACATAGGGAAGCAATGAGAAGCTAGTACGAATGCGAGGCTGAGATCAAGATTGATGATCTCAGTCAAGTCGGTGGTGCGGCTGCAGTGAGACCAGAGCCAGGGATATAAGGTAACTAAATCTTACCTTTTGAACCTAATTAAACTTAAAGGGACGCTATAGGCACCCAGACCACTTCATTTTATTGAGTAGTTTTAGATGCAGTGTCCCCAGGGCCGGTGCAAGGATTTTTGCCACCCTAGGCAAAAGTAAAGTTTGCCGCCCCCCCCATGTGACATCACAATGCCCCACCCATATGATCTGCCATGTTACCTAACGCCAGTGCTGCAGTGCCGTCGTGTTTACATTAAAAGGCCTGCAGGAACAGGCTATAGACACCAGAACCACTACATTAAGCTGCAGTGGTTCTGGGGACTATAGTGTTTCTTTAATGTGAGGTAAATTAGAGATTAGTGCCACGAATAATATACTAGATTGCCTACTTACAACCAGATGAGGATGATGATGGGCTCTAGCTGCAGTCTGGCTCCACTGGTCTGGTGAAGAACAGGCTCTCTGGAGGCGGTTTGTAACTGTGGTCACAAAAATCAATGTTCTGGGAGAACGGGAAGCAGCTCCATTTTTTGGGGGGCCCTTTACACAGCTCAAGGTCTGGGTCCCAGGGTCCACCTTCATGTTCCACCAATGAGTTTGTTCACAGGGGGTGGAGTGTGTAGGGGATGTCCTGATATGTGTGTAAGGAATGCATTGTGTGAATCTGTGTTTGTATGTGTAAGGGCTGCAAGGTGTGTTTCTGTGTATGTACAGGATGCAGTGTGTGTGTCTGTAAGGGATGCATTGAGTGTGTGTAATGCATGCATTGTGTGTTTCTGTGTGTGTAAGGGATGCATTATGGGTAAGGGTTGCATTGCTTGTGTATGTGTTTCTGTGTGTGTAATGCATTGTGTGTTTTTCTGTGTGCAAGGGTTGCATTGTGTGTGATTATGTGTGTGTGATGGATGTCAATCTCTCTCCCCCCTCCTTGTCACACTCTCTTTCTCCCCCTCCTTGTCTCTCTGTCTCTCTTTTTCTCCCCCTCCTTGTCTCTCTCTTTCTCCCCCCTCCTTGTCTCTCTTTCTCCCCCCCCTCCTTTCTCTCTCTTTCTCCCCCCTCCTTGTCTCTCTCTTTCTCTCCCCCTCCTTGTCTCTCTCTTTCTCCCCCCTCCTTGTCTCTCTCTTTCTCTCCCCCTCCTTGTCTCTCTCTTTCTCTCCCCCTCCTTGTCTCTCTCTTTCTCTCCCCCTCCTTGTCTCTCTCTTTCTCCCCCCTCCTTGTCACACTCTCTCCCCCTTCCTTGTCACACTCTCTCCCCCCTCTCTTGTCTCTCTCTTTCTCCCCCCCACTTGTCACTCTCTTTCTCCCCCCCTTCCCAATTTCTTGCTCCCCTCCCCCCCACCACTGTTGTAGCGTGGCCGAGCGCTGTATCATGGTCCGCGGGTACAGGGTGCTTTTGTTTCCTGTTAGTCCGGCCGGGTACAGGAGACAGATGCTCCCTGTAACCGCGGACCAATAGAAGGCTCGGCCACGCTACAGTGAGGGAGTGACAGAAGGGAGCGCTCCTGTCCTCCTCTGCAGAGCGCTCGGGCGGCTGCAGCATGAGGGGGCTGGCGCTCCTGGCGGCGCCCCTTCCCAAGGGACGCCCTAGACGCCCTTAGAGAAACAGCAATGTCTATATTGCAGGGTTAAGACTGCCTCTAGTGGACGTCCACTATTATTTAACCCTTTCAGTGCAGTGAGGAGAAGAGAAACACTTTATTGATAGGAATACAGTTTTCTATTCCTAACACTGTTGTGTTCCTTTAAGGGGAGGGGGCACCTAGAATGTGAAGAGAGGCTAAAGTTCTCAGAATACATGTCTATATTCCTAAATACAACCTCCGATGATCTATAACACATGACATATTACACCTTGTCATGATTTATTTAACAAAAATAGAGCCAAAATGGAGAAGTCATGTGTGAAAAACTAAGAACACCTTGCTTAGGCAGAATCTTTAATGATTGTATCATAAAAAAGTCAAGGGAAGCATACAATTTGTTTAAAAAGAAAAGCAGAGAGATAGGAAGGAGTTCTTGACTTTGCCAGGCAAAATGATTGCACTCATTGCCCCTGAGAGCTGTTTGGCTATACTAGCACTTTGCTTGGGATCAGTGCCCTCTGTGATATGAGGTATTTCAATTAGTTATCTAAGCAGATAAGATGTTTCTTTACACTTCAGGATTCTGCTGGCTCCTGCAGTCATCAGTCACATCCTCAATAAAAACAAATGACCTGAGCCAGTTTCAGTGGCAACCACACATGCCCACACTTTAAAGGAAAACTGTCACATCACAGGATTGATAATACTATGTTTACCTATTCCTTGTTTTCAACAAATATGTCTCTTTAAAATCTGAAAAAAATTTCCATATAGAAATAAACACTACTCTGTTCTGGAACCCACTGCCTCCATCTTGGCTCTCTGTCAATCAACATTAAAAGAAGAGCCAGTGTGTCTGTTTTTCCTCCTCATTTGCAATGTGTAAATAAAATGGAGCATCACAGGGAAAAAGCATTACCATGTTATAGGTGATTTTCAATGCATTATCCAGTAATTTCCACAGAACTGACGGACATTAACCTAATGTTCTTACACAGGTGAGGTGGTTTGCTGTGCTTAGTTTATCTGTACACTGCCAACCTTCTCAACTCTCTTCCTGTTGCAAGTGTGAGGCTAAGGGGTGGAGCTAAGAGGAAACTGTTGTTTACACTTTGGAAAAAAAAGTCTATTAAAGGACCACTATAGTGCCAGGAAACCATACTCGTTTTCCTGGCACTATAGGGTCCCTTAGGGTCCCACTCCCACCGGGCTCTAGGGTGAGGAAGGGGTTAAACACATACCTTTTCTCCACTGCCGGGCTCCCTCGGCGGTGGGGACTTTTTTCCGCCTCCTGAAAGCGCATGTGCGGCAAGAGCCGTGCGCGCATGAGAATGAGACAGCCACAGCGGAATGAGACAGCCATTAGAGGCTGGATTAACCTAAAGGTAAACATAGCAGTTTCTCTGAAACTGCTATGTTTACAGCAGAAAGGGTTAATCCTATATGGACCTGGCACCCAGACCACTTAATTAAGCTGAAGTGGTCTGGGTGCCTATAGTGGTCCTTTAAGATAAAATGTGTTTTTGTGAAGTACCTGAATAGATTTCAGGTTTGTGAAATATTCTACAATATTGTTTTTAGTCCTACTTCATAAACTTTAGCAGCACGACTGCTGTGAAGCACTGCTGTATGTAAGATAATTTGTGCTTTGAATGTTTATGGTTCTATAAACTTGCATTATCACGTTTTGCATTTTTATGTAATTATTATTTTCCTTTATCTTTACAGCTAATTTCTAAATGGTGCCATTTAGATGGTAATCTTAATTGGAAACACGCGATAAGTTGCAAAGTTTTTTTTTCCCCCAAGACATTTGTACATACTTAGATAGTGTGTAGCTATTCACCTGGACTCTTTATGCTAAAGGTAAAATCTCTAATGAGACAGAGAGGGGTATTTTTCTAGGCCCCTACATACTTATTAACCCTTAAACGGGGACACATGGGTTGGCCGGCAGCAATGTAACATGGCTGTGTGATACAAAAGCAGATACAAACATAAACAATTAAGCCCCTCTCTGTCTCATTAGCTCAAAGCAGCAAGGTGAATTGTTAGTGTTTGACTCATCTAAGAGGTTTTGCCTTGACGTGGCAGGTATTTTTTTTGTTCAATGACACTAATAAGTGTGTTCACATTACTGGTTATTGCCCACTTGCACTCCCTCACCAGTAGGATTTTTATTCTTACAAAGGTCACTCTAAGCACCATCACAACCTTGCATCATTGCAATGGATGGTGCTTAGAGCAAACTGAGTCTATTCTCATTATGCACAGCAGGGGTTGTGAGAGAGAGAGAAGAGAGAGAAGAGAGAGCTGAGCCAGAGGACACATGAACTGTGGTGGTGTTGATAGCTAAACACAGCCAGTTCACTAAGCAGTGAACCTTGCTAAATGGGTAAACTGATAGCAGCTTTGGTTCTGCTCATCCTAAGTCAATGGTGAGGTTGTTCTATAGGCACTTAAACCACTTCAGCTCATTGAAGGGGTCTGGGTGAAGTGTCCCTATTGCACTTAGTGCTGCAATGTTAAACATTGTACAGGGAGTGCAGAATTATTAGGCAAATGAGTATTTTGACCACATCATCCTCTTTATGCATGTTGTCTTACTTCAAGCTGTATAGGCTCGAAAGCCTACTACCAATTAAGCATATTAGGTGATGTGCATCTCTGTAATGAGAAGGGGTGTGGTCTAATGACATCAACACCCTATATCAGGTGTGCATAATTATTAGGCAACTTCCTTTCCTTTGGCAAAATGGGTCAAAAGAAGGACTTGACAGGCTCAGAAAAGTCAAAAATAGTGAGATATCTTGCAGAGGGATGCAGCACTCTTAAAATTGCAAAGCTTCTGAAGCGTGATCATCGAACAATCAAGCGTTTCATTCAAAATAGTCAACAGGGTCGCAAGAAGCGTGTGGAAAAACCAAGGCGCAAAATAACTGCCCATGAACTGAGAAAAGTCAAGCGTGCAGCTGCCACGATGCCACTTGCCACCAGTTTGGCCATATTTCAGAGCTGCAACATCACTGGAGTGCCCAAAAGCACAAGGTGTGCAATACTCAGAGACATGGCCAAGGTAAGAAAGGCTGAAAGACGACCACCACTGAACAAGACACACAAGCTGAAACGTCAAGACTGGGCCAAGAAATATCTCAAGACTGATTTTTCTAAGGTTTTATGGACTGATGAAATGAGAGTGAGTCTTGATGGGCCAGATGGATGGGCCCGTGGCTGGATTGGTAAAGGGCAGAGAGCTCCAGTCCGACTCAGACGCCAGCAAGGTGGAGGTGGAGTACTGGTTTGGGCTGGTATCATCAAAGATGAGCTTGTGGGGCCTTTTCGGGTTGAGGATGGAGTCAAGCTCAACTCCCAGTCCTACTGCCAGTTCCTGGAAGACACCTTCTTCAAGCAGTGGTACAGGAAGAAGTCTGCATCCTTCAAGAAAAACATGATTTTCATGCAGGACAATGCTCCATCACACGCGTCCAAGTACTCCACAGCGTGGCTGGCAAGAAAGGGTATAAAAGAAGAAAATCTAATGACATGGCCTCCTTGTTCACCTGATCTGAACCCCATTGAGAACCTGTGGTCCATCATCAAATGTGAGATTTACAAGGAGGGAAAACAGTACACCTCTCTGAACAGTGTCTGGGAGGCTGTGGTTGCTGCTGCACGCAATGTTGATGGTGAACAGATCAAAACACTGACAGAATCCATGGATGGCAGGCTTTTGAGTGTCCTTGCAAAGAAAGGTGGCTATATTGGTCACTGATTTGTTTTTGTTTTGTTTTTGAATGTCAGAAATGTATATTTGTGAATGTTGAGATGTTATATTGGTTTCACTGGTAATAATAAATAATTGAAATGGGTATATATTTGTTTTTTGTTAAGTTGCCTAATAATTATGCACAGTAATAGTCACCTGCACACACAGATATCCCCCTAACATAGCTATAACTAAAAACAAACTAAAAACTACTTCCAAAAATATTCAGCTTTGATATTAATGAGTTTTTTGGGTTCATTGAGAACATGGTTGTTGTTCAATAATAAAATTAATCCTCAAAAATACAACTTGCCTAATAATTCTGCACTCCCTGTAGTTCCAGAGAAAGTGCAATGTTTATATTGCAGCACTAAGATTGTCTCCAGTGGCTGCTTTACAGACAGCTACTGGACGCGCTTCCTGCATCCAAACAGATAACTGACTCTGGATGTCCTCACCCTTTACATGAGAACATTCAAAGTCAGATTTTTCCCCATAGGAAAGCATTGATTCACTGCTTTCCTATGGGGAGGTCTCTTCCTCAGGTACACCTGAGGAAGACCTATATATAGGTCGAAACGCGCTGTGCTGCTGTTTCAGCTTATTTTTAATTATATATGGAATAAAGTGATTTTGTTTCTTCTGGATATTTGCTTGTTCCAGCAAAGACCTTACTGCAATCCCAATGATGGACGAAGTGCCTATACAGATCAGAGCCATTCTTTAAGGGCTCTGAAAATTGTGAGTATGCTTTTTTAACCATTTTCTGTTATTTATAAATATACAGATCGCACAATGGTTTTTCTGTTTTATATTCATATTATTTAAAGATTATATTATATAGTCCTTTATCTGATTGTATATGTACAATACCCTCTTCACTGTTTAAAAGGTACAATTTTAATTACTGTGTGTGCTTTAACACTTTTTGGCTTGGTTTCCTACTATTTTCTGTTAAGTGTATAAGGTGACATTATACTTTAAGTTTTTTAAGCTGTACTGGATTATTATTATAAGAGCGCCATATATCAATTGAATACGTTTTTTTCTTATTAAAGAGCACTACTCACCACCAGACCACCAGGGCTGACAGTGTCCCTCCTTTCCTGGACACATAAAGCTTTTATCAATGTTTTTATTTTTTAAATAATAGACACATATGCTCCTTAACCCTAGGCACCCCTCTCACACACAGTAGCTCTCGCACACTCTGCACCCCTCACACAAGCTGCACCGTTCACACACACAGCACCACTCACACTCACAAACAACACCCCTCACATACTTTGCACCCCCTGCACACACACTGCATGCCACACACACACACAGAACCCATCACACACTCTGCACCCCACACACACAGCACCCCTCACACAATCTTTGCACCCCTCACACACTCTCTGCAGCCCACACACAAACACACATTGCACCCTTCACACACACAACATCCCTCCCACATACACACCACCCCTCACACACAGCACCCCTTACACTCACACATACACTGCAGTATGTGTGTGTATTTAGCAGTGCATGTGTATTCAGCAGTATGTGTGTATTCAGATGTCTGTGTGCATTCAGCAGACCGTGTGTATTTATTCAGCAGTCTGTGTGTATTCAGCACTCTGTGTGTGTATTTATGTGTATTCCGCAGTCTGTGTGTGTATTTAGCAGTCTGTTTGTATTCAGTAATCTGTGTGTGTATGTGTGTGTGTATTCAGCAGTCTGTGTGTGCACTCAGCAGTCTGTGTGTGTATTCAGTAGTCTGTGTGTATTTACTCTGTAGTCTGTGTCTGTGTACTCGGCAGACTGTGTGTGTGTGTATTCAGCAGCCTGTGTGTATGTATTGTACGTATGTATTGCTTATTGGTACTGGAGGTACCAATAAGTGCAAGCTTAATTTTATTGATAATTAACATTTTTATTCCTGTGAGTTATTGTGTAGGCAGGGCCCCAGCGCACTGCTTTGGCCAGGGGCCTGTAATGCTGTTAAGATCGCACTGACTGGAACAACCATATTGGCATGGTGATAGACGCTCCAAGGGATACAATAACGTTATAATTGCATTATGGCAACAGATTGATCTTGAATGAGAACCATATTGCATTTCAGTAAACATGCAAAGTTTGAGTGCAAGCTTAGTTAGAACATGCTCACAATGTATTAATTATATTTTATAAAATCGACTTTTAGTGCTTCCCAATTATGCTATAGAAGCAATTTCCTGTTACTTCTAAGCATGAGTTACTTGTATCTCTTCTGCATTATCTGTTTAACAAAAACCTTTGCTCTAGTTGTATGCCATACACACCATTAGACAGATCTTAGATGGCGTTAGAGGACTTCTGATGATACATATGGTCACGTCCACATATAAATATTTAACTAAGAACCTAATTAGACTTTGCTTCATCTCTTCCAATCTGATAGCAATTCAGGCAGTTCACAGATAACAAATATTGCTTTAGCAAATCCATGTCTTCATATAAAAACACTATCTCAATATGTCATTTCTGAAATTCTTGGTTATAATCTGTTTATGTGTCTCAGTTTGAGGATGTATATAATGCTTTCTGGAAATGGGAATTAAAGGGACGCTGTAACTTGTTTGATGTTTTGCACGGCCAACAACTAATTATTATTATTATTATTATTATGATATTTATAGAGCGCCGTCAAATTCCGCAACGCTTTACAATGGGTGGACGAAAAGACATGTAGTTGTAACCAGACAAGTTGGACACACAGGAACAGAGGGGTTGAGGGCCCTGCTCAATGAGCTTACATGCTAGAGGGAGTGGGGTAAAATGACACAAAAATCAGTCAGGAGCTATTAACAGTTTAATTGATACGCTTTTATGAAGAAGTGGGTTTTTAACGATTTTTAAAGGAGTGGAGACTGGGTGAGCATCTAACGGAGGTGGGAAGCGAGTTCCACAGGAACGGTGCAGCCCTCGAGAAATCTTGAAGGCGAGCATCAGAGGTGGGAGTACAGACAGAAGATAGTCGTAAGTCTTCAGCAGATCGTAAGGGCCTAGACAGGACATACTTGTGTATAAGGGAGGATAGATAGGTGGCAGCAGCATTATGTAGAGATTTGAAAGCAAGAACCAGAATTTTAAATTGAGCTCTATATTTTATAGAAAGCCAATGTAGGGATTGACAGAAAGGTGAGGCAAATTCTAGGTGATTTTCAATATTTTTTCAGTGGACATTTTCCCTTTAAATAGGAGATGTTTCAAGGGATTATAGCAGAACAGAAACAAAGTACTTTAGGTCAATGGTTATATTAACAGAATTAAAATATTCTTATCCAAGAACAAATATAATCTGTCCTGAAAAAAATGACCTCACTAAAGCCAAGAACTCATTCCAGAGCCAGATAAATGGAAGAGGACGGAACAGCATTAATGTGATGTTTTTATAAATTGAAGAAGATTAGGAGTATTTGGGGACTTTTTACACATTTACAGCTCGGAGTTTTAATGTAAACTTCCAATTAAATCATGTCCCCATTGCTGATTTTCATAAGGTAGTGCAGACCCAGGTATATTTTTCATGACATGCTATTACCTAGAAATTTGCAATCAAACATGTTTATTTTATATACATTTAGGTAATATTTAGGTAACATTTAGGTAACATTTAGGAAATATTTGGACACTGACACAATTTTCATAGTTTTGTCTCTGTACGCCACCACAATGGATTTGAAATGAAACAACCGAGATGCAGTTGAAGTGGAGACTTTCAGCTTTAATTCAAGGGGTTGAACAAAAATTGCAACCATTTTCATACACAATCCCCTTATTTCAGGCGCTCCAATGTAATTGGACAAATTAACACAATCATAAAGGAAATGTTAATTTTTAATACTTTATCGAGACTCTATGCAGGCAATGACTGCTTGAAGTCTGGAACGTATGGACATCACCAAAGGCTGGGTTTCCTCCCTTGTGATGCTTTGCCAGGCCTTTACAGATGATGAGGTTTGCTTCGGATCATGAGCTGTTCCAAGCCCTCTCCATACTTTTTCTTCCCATCATTCTGGTACAGGTTCATCTAAGTTTCTTCTGTCCAAAGAATTTTGTTCAAGAACTGGGCTGGAGTTTTTAGATGTTTTTTGGCAAAGTGTAATCTTGACTTTCTATCTTTGACGCTTATGGATGGTTTGCCCTCTGTATTTTCTCTTGTTAGGTCTTCTCTTTCAGTTAGACTTGGATAATTATATTACAACCTCCTGGAGGGTGTTCCACACTAGGCTGGAAGTTGTAAAGAGTTTTCTTTACCATGGAAAGGTTCCTACGATCATCCACCACAACTGTTGTTTTTCATGAACATCAAGGCCTCTTTGTGTCGCACAGCTCACTAGTTTGTTCTTTTTTTCTCAGAATGTTGTCACAGTTTACCAGGAGTTGGAGCCCAGTTGCAGGAGGAGAAGGCAAAAACCAAAGTGCAGTACAGATGAAGGGGTAAAACAAAGGCAGGTTCAGACGAGAAGCAGAAGTCAGGGCTGGTAGCGGAGTATCGTAGTCAGTAAGGCAGGCAGAGATCAGAGTCTAGGGAATCAGTCAGCAGAGTAACAAACAAACAAACAAAATGACCAGATACCAGGCCTCAGGCAGAGCTGGCTTTTACAGCCTGCTGATTAGGTGCAGCTGACCCTAATTGGAAAGGGGCTGCAGGTGGATCAGCACTGCTCCATCCAGGCAAGGAGTCAGGAAGCAGACAAATACTGGTAGATATTGAAGCCCCCTGGTGGACCGCAAGGTAGAGAACCTGAGACAAATGCAAGGTAGAGAACCTGTGACAAATACACCAAACTATAAACTTGATTTGGCAACTCCTCATGTTCCTGCTATCTCTCTGGTAGATTTTCTGTTCTGCAGCCTAAAAACAATCCGTTTCCCTGGCACTGCAGGTCCCCTCTCCCTCCCACCACCCATCCCCCGGTAGCTGAAGGGGTGAAAACCCCTTCAGGTCACTTACCGGAGACCCTGCTGATATCCCTCGGTGGTGGTTTCTGCTCGACGCCACTCCTCCCAGTGATTATGTCAGCTGGTGGGTGAGACTGATCCCGCCGGCTGGCTGAGGAAACCTAATGCGCATGTGCGTCAATGCCGCGCACGCGCATTAGAGCTCTCCATAGGAAAGCATTGAAAATTCCTATGGGGAATTGAGCGACGCTGGAGGTCCTCACACAGCGTGAGGAGATCCAGCGACGCTCCAGCACAGGTTTCCTGTGCTATGGACACAGAAGTGCCCTCTAGTGGCTGTCTAGTAGACAGCCACTAGAGGTGGAGTTAACCCTGCAAGGTAATTATTGCAGTTTATAAAAAACTGCAATAATTACACTTGTAGGGTTAAGGGTAGTAGGAGTTGGCACCCAGACCACTCCGATGGGCAGAAGTGGTCTGGGTGCCTGGAGTGTCCCTTTAAGAGCTCCTTTGACCTCATGTTGTGGGTTCACCACAACAGCTTCCAAATGCGAATGCCACACCTGGAATCAACTCCAGACCTTTTTTCCTGCTTAATTGATGAAGAAAGAATGAAGGAATAGCCCACAGCTGTCCATGATACATCTCAAGGCCAATTGTCCTATTACTTTTTGTCCCTTAACATAGTGAAGATGTAACCGAGTAAACTTGCAGAAGCCAGACACAGAGATGGATGCAGGTTTTCAGGAAGTAAGAGGCTCAGATCGAGCCTCAGATGAACTAACGTTCCAAAACAGGTCTGAGGGCCGAACACATGGAGTACATGCTTTTTATAGAACTATAACTCCTCCCAATAATAGCTCCACCCGCACATGCCCTTAACCAATCAGTGGACAAGATTTGGATTTCCTCATATGGGCAGACCACATGGCTCATCCAAAACAAAGGAGTGTAATTTCAGTTCCTGCATTCCTGCACATGCTCAGTACATTGATGACAGTATCTTAGCTACATGTAACTAACTAACTGATACAACATACACATATGTCACGTGGAAATCTTGGCCTACTAAATTAAAATTTCACCGAAATTCCATTACAGTGGCTACATATTAAAGAGCTTTATTATCTAAACCCTTCCTCAATTTTGGATGTGAATATCCTTTAATTAAAGCTGGGAGATTACACGTTAACCCTAAAAAGCTGAAATAAAAAAAAAACTGTCAGTATTCAAATATTTTGTGAGTGTCACTTACTTAGAACTTAGAATTGGGTGTGTTGAAAACGCATGTACAAAATGAAGTCCTTGAAGTGCAGAGATCATTTGAATTAATTGCCTTTTTTATAATCGGTAAGTCAGTTCGGATCCCCAAATAAGCCAGCCTGGCGTGCAATTTGGGAGGACATTCGCTATTCTTGGGTGGCTTTCTCCCTGTGGGCAGAGCCAGTGATACAATTGCATTTTTCTGGATGCCGGAGTTAGGAGGTATGCCCTTGCTGATATGGTCCGGTATGGGAGGAGGTCCAAGGTGGAGGGGTCACACCATGAGTTACCACACCCGGTGACACCAACTATAGAGATGCCACTGGCACCATCTACTGAAATATGCTCCTTATCAAAAACGTGAACAAAAAAGAAAAATTATAGTAAACCATATTATACCTCTACATCATGTTGTTTTTTTTTTTTTCTGAAAACAGCAGATTATCGCAGAACTGTATTTACAATAACTAAAAATAATATAATCTAGAAATTGACACATTTTATCTGCTGATTCCTGAAATGAAAACACATTGTGAAGTACCAGTTCATTAGCCTTTTGGAGTCCCCTCGCTTCTTTTTAACGTAAGTCAAACTTGTCATGTTGAATTCAGTTGTTTGTTTCGTCCTCTCATTACACAACGCAGCAAAACATGTTGGTGTTTAACAAATCACTTTTTTTCCTTGGCAGGTGTTTAAGTTATATTAGGAATCACCAACCTATGGCACAATTACAAAAAAGAAAGAAAGAAAAAGATAAAAGAAGTCGAAAGACTCCACTCTGGTCATCACATGGTTAAACCCTGATATGTATTTACTACTTCTCTATAATAAAGCAGTTCAGAGATAAGCTCCTTGGTTCGGACAGAGGAGGAGGGAGATGGAGTGGGTGTGAGTCTGTGAGTACAGGAGAGGGGGGTGGAAATTGCTATTGTGCAGTTATAAACAAACCATCAGCTACAGCCTGCACTTTGACCAAGACATCTCTATAAATAACCTTCGAAGAGAACAAGTGGGGAAACGGGTAGAGACAAGCCATCTTTTACAAGCTGTACCGGCCATGGAGAGTAAAAATGCACTGGTGGAATCAGTGGTAGATGTTATCTTCTGCGCAAACCGCAGCGAATGCCCTGAGCCAGTAAAAGCAGAAGTGCAAGGTAAGCACCAATTTGCATTCCTTGCTGTACCCCCACCTGGTTAGTTGTCTCTGGTGGTAACAGAGGGCAGCGAGAGAAGGACTGTAGGTGCTTTGGACCAAGACGCCTGTGATGCTTAGAACTGGCTGTCAATCATGCCGGTTACAGTTCATAGCACCTGCAGTGCCCAGAGGGAACACAAGAAGCAAAAATAAATCCAGGTGTAAATGTAAGCTTGTGGCACTATATATTACCGCCATGCGATGTATGTTAAAATATATATATATATATACTAAAAATTAATATACTTTAAAAAAACAATAAAATCATTTGTAGCTCACAGTGCACGTGATAAGGTATATTTGTCATTTGGATAGCACCAACACAAGACAGGTGTATAATACTTTGTAATATGGATGAATAGAGTTATTTGCTTAAGTGCGAACTGTCAAGAATTTATAGTGACTTACAAAATTTAGGCCTAAGTAGCCAAACTTAAAACATAGCTGACTGGGAGACCTCAACCTGCGCAATTTCTGCTATTTTCCCCCCAGCAATTTCGGCTATTTTCGTCTAAAATGTAAAATTTATTTAAAATTCTAGACAATTTACACTTTAGTAAAAAAAAAGTTGTCTTTTCAGCATCACTAAATAGGATTGCTCTCTTAATTTATTGTAGTTGTACTACATGTGATATTTGCAATAAGATAAGAGGTACTTGTCTGCTGTGCTTTCTATGCAAAATGAAAGTCAGGTTATCAAAAAAAGGAACGTGTTGATTTAAAGTGTAGACTTTAAAATGAAAGTCATAAAAATAGGGCTTCACACCCCGATTGTTTGTTTATTTTTGGGGGGAGGTTTTATATTTGAAAATCTATAGGGTAGTGCTACATATTAAATAAAATTGCCTGCTTTTTCACGCTTTTTAACAAATTAAAATGAAAGTAAGTTTTTCTTATAATTTTTCTAGTTCATATTTTACTATGTAGCGTAGGATTTCATTTTGTATTTGAATAAAAGTTTAAATTAGGAAAATTAAGTCAGCCACATTATTTTGTAAATTAGCCTATTTTGACTATATGTACATAGGTATGTGTGTTTGCGGTACGGAGGTATTTGTGTCCATGTAAAGATATGTGTGTTTATATGTTTATGTAATTTTTTTTTCAAGTAGTCCTATTAGTCCAGTGATGCAAAATAATAGAGTACTACAGAATTATTAAGTATTTATTTTTTGGCAGAGTAAGAGAAAGAACTGGAATCATACTGCATCATGGGAACTTTGAGTAAATTGACCCTTCCCTCAGAGTGTCAAGCTGTGTTAATTAGAGAGGAGTAGCTTGTTAAGGAAAACATTAAGCATGGTCCATAGGGTTCAAATGATGTGTCATCACCTCATGACCCTGGCCATGTTAGTTCTACATCACTGGCAGATCCATTCTATCCGGTTACTATTGTTATTATTAAGTCAGGTGGATTTGTGTCTGCTTTGTGCAATATGTTGCAGGTCTCCTAATGAGCACTGGGAACCGAAAAATAATACACAGATATCAGAGACACTGTCGTGTTCAGTTAATTAGTAACATACGCAAAACAGAAATCCATTGAAATATTTACTAAGCGAAACATCCTGGTTAAGGACTCTGCCATTAATAAATTGTGCGCCGATATTTATCCTTCTGCTGTTTTTAAAAGCAACGTTGGCTTGATCGTGTCATGCTATGAAAACAGCTGTTTGAGTTACAGTCTAGAAGTACAGCTGAAGTGCAGAGTTTTGTGATTTTTTTGTTTCCCCTGCGGAGCTTTGTGCTGCCTTGACACAATACATGGCCTTTTGGTGCCT
This sequence comes from Pelobates cultripes, assembly GCA_933207985.1. Taxonomy (NCBI): domain Eukaryota; kingdom Metazoa; phylum Chordata; class Amphibia; order Anura; family Pelobatidae; genus Pelobates; species Pelobates cultripes. Next base: position 31,761,912 of record OW240923.1, on the reverse strand, counting down.
TCTATACAAGCTGTAGAACCTTGTGTTGCCTCCAGAGCCCTTCAGTGCCTTCTTGTTTACTGTAGAGCCTTATCCCCTGTTTCCAATTGCAGCACCATTTACCGCATTGCTCATCTAAAATGAGCCTCCTGAGCCTTGTGCCTCCCGATTTCTCACTGTAGAGCCTTGTGCTCCATTGCTCATCCATACTGAACCTTGCAATGATTCATCATCACCCACCCCCTGCAAATGTCTGCCTTTTGGACTTGCTCTTGCAAGTTGTAAACCTCAAATTGGTCCCAAGTTGTGTAGAGTATGCTTCTCAGTTTAAGAGAATGGATCCAGATTTTACAGCTAGTTTGCTGCCATATCCCCTTCAACAACCAAAGTAGCCTGACACTACTTTCTTCTGTCTCCTCCAACACAAGCAGAGCTCAAGGCGGCTTCTTTCCCATCCAGAAGCTCAATCTCTTAGTGCTGCCTTCATTTGGACAGGTCTGTGTTGAAGTGAAAGCATCTCACATCACTATCATGCGTTTATAGACCTTCTACTCCTTAATTAGCTTGAGTAGAATTTCATTCCTTGATTTGCGTTAGAGGATCTTTACGTTATCATTTAAAAACCTTCCGTGCTTCTATCAATGGCCATCCTTGGCTCTATAGCAGTTATAACCATCAATGGCCCCCCAGATGTTTGTGAACTCCTTAATGATGCTTTGTTAGTTTGAAGGCCCCAGATGCTTAGCTGAGTAGCAACATTCATTATCACAGCAAACTATAGCGATAAGCATACTGTGATCATACAAACAAATAAAGTGATTTAGCACACATATACAGGAATGGATTTACCTTATGAAATATATAAACATATATAACACAGGTTCTTCGTGTGTAATTATTCTTTTACCTATATAAAATAAATATACATACACAGAGTGTAATCTGTATTTGCATAAAATATAATAAATAGGAGTAGTCTGTAAACTCACAATTTTTTGAGCCTATTAAAAGTTGGCTCTGGACTTTTAGCGCATTTCATCTCACTCCAGGAGATAAGTAGAAAAGATATTGGACAGTCACACGAACAGGAACTCAGGAGCTTGATCGTGTCAGCAACAAAGATTCCAGGATCCCAGGTGACAGATATTACAAATATTTATTAAACTTCAATATATCAAATAAAATGAAATAAATAAAAGCACAACGCCTTTCAACCTCTGTAAGGTCTTCCTCAGGTGCAGGTATGCAATCCACTGGACATATAACACATATATATAGCACTTTCTTAATTACAGCTGGTATTGATTGTAATGTAAAATTCCCTCCCACTTACAAATATGGTCACGGCCGGATGTGTTTCGCCATCCCCAATATGGCGCCACTTCCTGTTCATGGCCATAACCCATGCCCTCCCGGCCACATAGAGCTTGTCTCTTGTCCATGTTCCTCCTCTTGCACTACATCATTTCCGATGTTGTATTCCCGGGTGCCATCATGTCACTTCCGCTGACGTTTTCCTGACTTTCAGTCCGTCGCGTCATTTCCGGTGACGTGTTCCTCTGCGATCTCATCCCATTATATCATCATAATGTGGCAATCATTTTCTCGTGGGCGTCCCAGAGGGATGATATAAGGCATATAAAGTCCGTTTTGGAAATGGGCATATATCCCCATAATATCCATAGTGTCCATAAAATATGTGCAGCATAAAGATAAAAAATAGAAAATAACACAAGATTTTAAATATACATAATTAAAAGTATATATATATAAATAAAAACAAATATTATATAAATATTTTCTTACTTTTTAAAAATGACAAAACGATATTAGATATATATATAATTTTAAAAATATATATATATATGTATATAAAAAAAAAATAATATTTAAAAATTGGTTATGTTAAGAATATAGATATATAAAAAGACCAAAGATAGACATCAACCCAGATAGTGTTAAAGGGAGCACATAAAACAAAGAATAAAATCATAGCATACAATTGATCTCAAAATTTATATTTAGCCCTAGAGGGGTTAATGTCCTCATCTCAAAGATCCATTTTGATTCCTGTAGGCTCAATTTTTTTAGCTAAATCTCCCCCTCTCCAATGATTACTTACTTTTTCTATTCCATAAAATTCTAAAGTGCTAGGGTCTGAATTGTGTTTTTCTAAAAAATGCTTAGATACACTATGATTTATGAAACCTTTCTTGATGTTTCTAATGTGCTCTCTAATCCTAGTTTTGATCATTCTAGCTGTCTTGCCCATATACTGATAGCCACACGTACATTTTATTAAATAAATTAAATTTTTAGTGTGACATGAAATGAAAGTTTTAATTTTATACTTTTTATCGGTTAACGTGGAAACAAATTATTTTATATTTTTATTAATTATGCTTGAATTAGTACATGCATTACACAAGCCACAATGGTAAAAGCCCGCTTGGTTTTGTGCCCACATGGTCAAGAAGTTATTTGTAACCTTCGGGGCCTTTTTTTCTATAAAACTTTTTGTCAGTTTTTGTTTAAAATTCTTAGCCCCCCTAAAAATAAACTTAGGTTTCTCGCCAATTAATTCTTTTATTTCATGTTCTTGTCTAAGAATGTGCCAATTTTTTCTTATAATATGTTTTACTTTTCCCACATTGCTTGAATAATTAAAAATGAATGGGATAAGATCTTTAGAGGTATCTTTGGTTTGGTTCTTTTTTCCATATTTTAAAAGTGGTGATCTTTCTATAGCAGCAATATCTTTGATCTGTTTTTCCAAAATCATCTCACTTTTTCCACAAATTGTTCTTTTAAAGTGCATGCTTGTGAATAAAAGTCCGAAAGATTTGAACAGTTTCTCCTCATCCTCAAGAACTGTCCCTTAGGAATATTAGAGAGCCAAGGTTGATGGTGACAGCTTTTAATTTCAATATAGCTGTTAACATCAACTTGTTTAAAAAACTTCGGGTCATTATTTGATTATTTAAAATATAAATATTTAAATCTAAAAAATCTATGTTATTTTTACTAATATTCTTAGTTAAAATAATTCCCCAGTCATTAGTATCAAGAGTGTTAAAAAACGTATCAAATAGAGTATCTGATCCCTTCCAAATTATAAAAATATCTATATATCTTTTATAAAGAACCAGGTTCGCACCGAATTCATGATCTTGATAAATAAACTGTTGTTCCCAATGATTCATGAACAAATTAGCATAACTCGGTGCGAACCTGGTCCCCATTGTTGTTTCTTTCATTTGTATGTAAAAATCATTCTCAAACCAAAAATAATTGTTTTCAAGGATCATCTTGATACCCCATAAAATAAAATCTCTCTGAGTCTCCTTATATAGGTTAAATTGGTCTAGGGAACATTTTATAGGCTCGCATCCTTTTTTATGCTCAATTATTGTATATAGACTGGTTACATCGCATGTAACTAAGAAGTAGTCTTTTTCCCATTTAAAATCCTTTAAAATATTTAATAAACTCATCGTGTCTTGGAGATATGATTGGCTCTTTTTAACTAAAGGTTGGAGATGGAAGTCAATGTATTGAGATAAAGGCGATAGGACTGAATTAATGCCCGATATTATTGGACGTCCAGGGGGATTGATAGGGTTCTTATGTATTTTCGGAAGTATGTATATTACTGGTATTCTCAGGTGTTCTTGCAATAAGAAGGACATTTCTCCTTCATTAATAATACCATTATTTAATCCTTCTTTTAGATATATTCTATACATTTCTTTGATGTCACTTGTTGGGTCTTTATTTAATTTTTTATATGTATCTTTATCCCCTAATTGTTGTTCTATCTCCTCTAAATATTGCACTCTGTCTAGAATCACTACTCCCCCCCCCTCTATCGGCTGGTTTCACTACTATTGTTGAGTCCTTTTGTATCTCCTCTATAGCTCGTTTTTCCTGAAATGTAAGATTTTGACAGTACTTAGATAAGGGTTTTATTTTATAAATTTCTTCAAGACATGCAAGTTCAAAAACTTTCATATTGTCCGATTTTAAAAACACAGGATTAAAATTAGATTTGCTTTTTAAATTTGAATGTATAATATCTAAATTGTCATTTTTAATTATATTCTGATTCGATAGTATTTGTGTTTCTTACCGTGTCCATGAACATGTGACTGTTGACACTACTGGTGAGATTATAGAGCCCTACAAACTGTGGTTTGTCAACAACATCAAAAAGTATTAGAGAAAATTAAACATTTTTAATGTAGCTTTCTTTTCCTGGCTATTATCCATGGCAGCATATATTGGGTTAGCAATACCCGATCACAGCAGATGGTACCGGAAAAAGATGAAAACTGTATAAAAAAAGCCATCTTTGTCATGTGAACCTCAGTGTCCCAAAGCTCCCAAAGTAAATAAAAGCCTAATCAACATATTACCATGGATAACAGCCAAGAAAATAAAAAATGGCATTATTCAACTTTCATTTTTCCTGGCTAACAGTGGCACCATAACATCAAATCTTTGAGTGAGAGGAAGGAAACCAGAAACAACATTCTACAGTTATCATGAAATATAGGTAGATAAAGTAGTCATGAAATAGCTAGAGGTATTATAACTAGTGTTGTCGTGAACCGTTCGCGAACTTTTCACGAACGGTTCGTGGCGAACTACGGTCAGCTGACACATCCCGGCCAATCTCCAGCAGACCCTCCCTCCCAGACCCTCCCACCTCCTGGACAGCATCCATGTTGAAGCTGCCTTCAGTAAAGTAATATGCTCCGATACACTTTCCAAGCATGCCAAGTATGTTTACCATCCGTTACAAATTTTCATATTCATATAAAGAAAACAGAAAAAACTTAGAAACATAGGTACAATTGAGTGAAGCACTGGTAGTATTGTCCCTCGGTATCCACATGGGCCAGTGCGTGTTTTATCGGGTCCAGAGCCGGGCCAGGGCTCCTTTATGCACTATAAGCCATGACCCTGACCTGGTTCTAGCCCAGAGCACCCAACCAGCAAAGCCGCAATAGTCTGCCACTGTCCCGCTCCCGGCCCCCCAGCCTGTCACCGTGTCCCTGTGTCTGTGTGGACCCTCACAGGCTGATACTAGAATCTGTTAATGGCTGTATTACCGGTCAAGTGTGCTATGTCCCCCCCGAGCTGGTCATCACTGGAAATGAGATCAAAGGCTAGTGATGCCCCCAGTGGGACCAACTGTTGTTATCGTTCTGTGACCAACTGTGTAATTGCTCCGCGCTGGGAGAGCGAGATCCCCCCCCCGTCACCGTCTGGTGTCAAGTGGGTGTCACTTCTCAAACTGTTTCCATAGATCCCACACTCTTTGGAAGGTGATCGTTGTATTTCGAACCTGTGCCATCAACTTATCCATCAAATAATTGTCTTTGATTTTGACAATGAGCATTTCTAATTGGGGTGTCTCCGGTTTTACCCAGTTTTGAGCTAAAGTTCTGCGGGCTAGCTATATCATGTTTAGTAATCTTTGTTCAAACTTATCCAGTCCTTTTGTAGGTCTGGACAAAAGACATGCTCAGGGATCTAAAGTTAGCCTCCGTTGTAGGATGCGTGAGCCTAGGTCTACCACCCCCTTCGAGTAGTCTTTGACTTTGGGACAGTGCCACCACGTGTGGATGTAGCTGCCTTTCTCCCCACATAGGTGCCAGCATGTGTCCGTTGGGCTAGTGTTCATGTGGTGCTGTTTGACGGGAGTTGTGTACCATCTGAAAAGTGTTTTGTACGCTTGTTCTTGTAACGTTGTACAAATTGAAGCTTTTGCACAGGCTTCCCAGATGTCCTGCCAATCTATCCTCTCTAATGTCTCCCCCAGGTCCGTGTATTGTAATGTGCCCCCTGCCTCTGATTCTGAGCTTAAGTGACTATAGAGTAGGGAGATTAGTCCTGTTGCACCCTTTTGATACTGATTTGTCCCAGCATCATTCTAAGGGGGATACATCTGGCTGAGTCATTTCGGCAATGCCCACTACGCACATGGTGGCATCACAGTAATGGTGCTGGCAAATAGCATTCTTCTTCTCCATATATATATATATATATATATTCATTTCCCCATTTAGTCCATGTCCTGTCATGGTTCTTGTTATGCGATTGTGTGCGATTTCCTTGTTTTTGACCTTGTTCGACTATTCCTTGACTATTATCTACATTAAGTCTGGCCACTATATGGACCGGTAATTTGTGGCTATCCTGTATTTTTCCTTTTGGGAATTTCTCACTCTTTGTCCTTTTCTCTGCATGACTGAGGTGTTGCAGCTGATATGTATAAGAATACTGACGAAGGCACCAAATGACTTTGATAGGATAGTACAGATGCGAAAAACCAACATATCAGCATAAACAACAAAACATTTCAATTAGCACTGAAGCAAAGACAATAACAGAGAAAGTGCCTTTGAGGAAGTATATGTAGTATCACAGAGAACATGACTGAGATACAATGTTTATGTAGTCATTGTTATCATATGACCAGTGTTTGTCAGTAAGAGAATAGATATCCTTCCTAAATTCCTCCAGTTTAAGTACCAGTGAAAAAAAAAAGTGAAATAGCAAACAACCTATCTGGTGATAACGAATCGCCAGGAACATAAAATATGTACATTATCTAAAATATAAAGAAGATTACATAGTGATATAAACTATAACTAAAATATAGTTTCCAGAATTGTTAAGGTGAAGAGGCTATAAATGATGATTTGAGACAGTCAGGAGGTAACAGCTTCTGTGTTTGGATAGGAACACGCTACTTCTGCATAATAACACATATTTCATTCGGGCTTTTGACATTTCACTTTCAATATAGAAGAGATGGGTGTCTCGAACGCACCCTACCCCAAGCATGCTTGCAACTTAGTTCTGGGTGTGCAAGGATTAGAAATCACTAATTGTCTGTACTAGAACGAAAATATTGATTTAAAAAATCCATTCACCCACAGTGACTTCTAGTATCAAAAGCTGCCACCACCATAGCAAGTTATAATATAGTATCATAGGTTTCCCGAAGCAACCCAGAAAACAATTTTACAATAAATCTATGCAATTAAAAGTACTAATAAATTGGTCTCTAAAGGTAAAGTGAATCATTACCAGTCAAAGGCAGATATGAACAAAACAGTCACAGTGCATACATAAGAAACACAGATGACAAACAAATCATTTACACCAACAACAAAAAATAATAAAAAGGAGACATTAACAGAGACTTACTTCTCTGTTAAAATAATGGCGTTAACGTTAGATATACAGAGTTTAATCACTTTGCTGCCGGAGATGTAACTCCACCTCCAGCAGCATTATTGGGGTGTCATTAACTAGTCTAAACCAAGAGTTCTGGCTGGAGAATGTCCGTTCTTTGCAATTAGAGTTTCTCACAGCAGCACGAGTCATGCTGATGGGCGTCCAATGGCGGCATGGCCCCTGCCTCCACGCCTCCCATATCATTTCCTCAGCCCTGATTAGGCTGCTAGCAAAACCTGGCCTTACCGCTGGAGCGGAGGTAAGTTTTAACTTTAAATTTGTTATTTAAAAAGTAATTTTTTTAAAGAGGGGAGGGGGCGGGGAGGAATGGACCAGGATAAGAAGGATTATTGTAAACAAACCACTGTTTTACCACCTTTTTTTTTTTTTTTTTGATTGGAGTAACCCTTTAAGTATAAATGTCCAAAAACCCATGAATTTCTGATCATGCCAACAAAATGAAATTTCTATCATAAACCCAAAAGCCAAGCTTTGAGAGGCGTATTTACTCCAATCTCAAAACAAATGATCCAAAGAGCATAAGTCATGGATACTTTATATCATTATTAGGAAAAATAGAGAGTAAATGGAGGGTACTGTTCCTTAAAATAAAACAAAACAAGTTCTTTATATCTATTGTATTTACACAATAATTGGGGACACAGATATCAGAACTTGTGTAACTTTTAAAGGAACACTTGAAGCACCATAACCACACGGCGTGCTGTAGTGGTAATAGTGCTTAGAGTGTCCCTTTAATCTTTTAATGATCACAGTCTATGCTGTCATATAGAACACTGTTTTAACATTAAGTAATGGCATAAACTGTCATGTATTAAAGGTTACATCCCTTCTAGTGCCAGGGAGCCTTAGGTAGCAATCAATACATGAGAGTCAATTAGTGGCCCCAGAATGAGAGATGAACTGGCTGTAGAGTTCAAAGTGAGCACACAGCTCTTTAAATCCCTTTAAAATACTGTGACTGACCTGTCGTGATCAGCAGGGGATTCCGCACTTGCAGGTGACGAAGCAAGACCACCAATGTATAAGGGTGCTTAGTACAGTGACACAGATGGTGTCACTTTACCAAATCATATCTCTAGTAAGTAAGCAAAGAGGCATGTTAGGGTGTCTGCTATTTGACTCTACGGTCCCTCAAACTACTGGAAAAGGCATACATGTAGGCAGAGGTGTAACTAGAAACCACGGGGCCCCAGTGTGAAAATTGCCCTGGGACCCCCCCCATACATCTAACTCCTGCCACCCCCCCCATACGTCTATCAAACACACCTCAGTCATGCCCAATGTGTTCCTTTGCAACCGCACCATTGTCAGGGACCCTAAAACATACTGTCACCATTTAGACTGTTTTATAACCAATTTTACATGCCCTTTTCCTGCTCCTGTTGGCTTTCTTATACTCTGTTCAGCATACTGTTTTTATCCAAATACATACAACTTTTTGCCTTTTGTGTACAGTAAAACCTGGAATTGCCGCAGTTGTCACAATTGAGTAGCCACCCCTCCCCCCACCCCCTTTTAAGGCAGCGTAGGACTGATGTAAAAAGAAAAGTACTCTATGTTTTGGATAGATGGTCACATTAACTGCAGTATTACAATCTGAAGAATGGGGGGGAATAGGGACACATCCCCCAAAATTGCCCATTCTATAGGTTAGGCATCGATTATGTTTTATTTAGTTGTCTATATTAGCATTTATTATCATTAGTTAATATTAATTAACTAATGTTGTAAGAATGTGTGAAGACTACTTGCTAAGTGCTAAGAGGACAGTTGATCTGTCGATGTGAGGTTATTTATGCTAGCTCTATTATTTTTAATAGGACATGTTTATGATAACAACCTACATGGGCACAGTAGTTCATGGGCACAGTAGTCCACTCAAGCGACAGTATAGGGACGCGTTTGTTCAGGCCCCCTAATATGAATAGGCGATGTCAAGGTGTGTTTCTCTCCACTTCCAGCAATTGGACCAGGGAAGGAGGCTCGGAGAGAACAACATCACCCACCTGCTGTAAATGGTTAACTGATAAGTGGGGACAAGCAAGCAGGCATTTAAAAACCAGGCTATAAGGTGACATTGTGTTTCAGGGTCTCTGATGATGATGCTTCGCACCAAAACATACATTGGACCTGCACAGGTGGTGTACATACGATTTGAGCACTTAAAGGACCACTATAGTGCCAGGAAAACATACTAGGGTCCCCCTCCCGCCGGACTCTAGGGGGTGGAAGGGGTTAAACTTACCTCTTTCTCCAGCGCCGGGCGGGGAACTCTCCGCCTCCTCTCCTCCCTCTTCTCACGTCACTGGCTGAATGTGCATGAGCGGCAAGAGTCACGCGCGCATTCAGCCAGTCTCAAAGGAAAGCATTCTCAATGCTTTCCTATGGACGCTGGCGTCTTCTCACTGTGAAAATCACAGTGAGAAGCGCGGAAGCGCCTCTAGCAGCTGTCAATGAGACAGCCACTAGAGGCTGGATTAACCCTATTATAAACATAGCATTTTCTTTGAAACTGCTATGTTTATAAAAAATAAAAAAAAAGGGTTAAACCTAGGTGGACCTGGCACCCAGACCACTTCATTAAGCTGAAGTGGTCTGGGTGCCTATAGTGGTCCTTTAATTATCATGTTTGATATTTCAGTAGAGCTATGTAGTTTAGTATCCCATATCCTAAAGGGTATGCAACTTTCTTATGTTAGGGCAACTGATGTATTATTTATTTCCTTTTAGTGTATAAGGCTCAGTAAGTAAGAGTGTATTATATGGTCTAGAGGAGTTATAAAAGATTGTGGGAAGATTTGCAAGATTTGGGGAATGTTTGTTGTAAGGATTCATTACATTTTGGGGGCCCTGTGTTTTAGGCCTGCAACATGAAATTAGGTTCCCTTCAGTCCCAAGTAAGATGGCTGGTATAAATCTCCTTCACTTTCCAAACCGTCACTGTTTTATTCGAGTAAGATTGTGCCACTCTGAAGGTTAATTGTTTGTATGGAAATGGGTCTTAGTTTCTAAAATAAGTTAGTGTTCTGCTAAACGGACACTAATACTTTGTATCACGGAAATAATGACTAAATATTAGGAGCTCCACTTATTACAGGCATACAAAATTAAATAGGCGATACTATTCTAACCCGATATTTTATTGATATTACAGGACAGATACCAAAATGGCTGCAGGGAACATTACTACGCAATGGCCCTGGAAAACACACTGTAGGGGACATGTCCTATAACCACTGGTTTGATGGCCTGGCCTTGCTACACAGTTTCACTTTCAAAGATGGTAAGTGTTGGCTTTTCAAATTAAGTAGAAGTAAATCTTCATACATATCATACGCTATTATGCAAATATATTGTACTTAAGGCTGTCATCATCTTTACTACTGAAAATAAAAGGCTGAATTGTAACCTTTTTGTATATACGTATGTATATGTATGCCTCTGTTCACGGAGTCCTTGGTAATTTCTCTACTGTAAAGTAATCGGCAGGAACATTCCATTCATTTATCTGGAGGTGTCCCAGTTCTGAACTATATACATGAATGTTGTTTTTTAAACTCATTGAGGGATATTTATCAAAGTGTCTTGAAACATCACACTTCCATTTTGTCATCATATTGATCATACTTATTAAAGTCTTCTAAGAGTCGTCTAAAAATTGGATGGGTTTCTTTGTAGCAAATTCAAATTTTTACAGACAGTTCCTTCTCGGAAGATCTCAAAACTTAAAATGGTGGAAAAACGAGAAATAAAACAGAACATATTTTTTTGTTGTAAAAGTGTCTGAAAGATTGCTATATTCAAAAAATGACAAGGAGCAAAAGAATCAACAGATGAAAAAACTGACAGATGTAATAAATCTCGTCAACAATTGGCCAAAACTGAGATGTAAAAATGTTAGCAAGACTTTGATAAATCTCCCCCATTGTTGTATGTAACCAAATGACCTGCTTCAGTAGATAAATTTCCTATTTGTATATAAGACTGCGTTGTGGTGACACACATATATAACTATTTTAATATATTTGTACTGTATAATGTTTAGGCAATAGGTCTCAATTTCAGTCTGAATTTATAGTTATGTTTTAGATAGATCAATAAAAATTTTTAAATAAAGGTGAGGGAAAAAAAACAAAAAGGTATAAGAGCTTGACTGAAGCTTCATATTAAGAGGGTTACGCCAGTTGCCCCTACCCACTTCTCCGTTCCTTTTTCCACCTCAAAATGGCTGTCTGTCCAACAGCTTTCTCATACATAACTCCACAAGTGCGGAATAACCTGTCAGAGAATATTAACTCAGTCACCGGTCTAAACTCCCAAAAATACTTTAATTCCCAACGATTTCAACCAAAAACAACTGCACTCAATGCAAATTTATAATCGTGACTACACAATTATAATTTTAATTGTAAATATATCTGATTTATGTGAAGTCACAATCTGCTTTCCTAATTGGCAGGTGAAGTTTACTACAGAAGTAAATTCCTACGCAGTGATACCTATAACTCTAATATGGAGGCCAATAGGATAGTGGTTTCAGAATTTGGCACCATGGCTTATCCAGATCCCTGCAAAAATATATTCTCAAAGTAAGTAAACTGATACTTCCTCTGTGGCTAATACTATTTGCTTCATGCAGTATCTTAGCTCATAAACCTGGCTCAATAAATTATTACACACCCAACATGCACACTGGCGTTATTAACTGGTATTTGAGATCAACCTTAGTAATACATTTTAAGTACATACATTTGGTGTGCCAACATCATTTGTCATAGTATATGTTTGGCAAATTGAACAGTAGGTGGAGCTGTAGCAAGCTGGACGTACTCTTAAGGAAGTGTAGGGTTTCCATTGTTTTATAATATTATGAGAGGGGGGGATTGAACTATAAATAGGATAATTACTTAAGAAAACTTACAGGAACGATAGGTTGAAGAGGACCCTGCTCAAACAAGCTTACAGTCTATAGGAAGTGGGGTATAAAACACATTAGGATAGGAAATATCAATCAAATAAGGTGAGGGTGAAGCAGAGCTGGAGAAGAGAGTAGAGTGTTGCCCTTTAGGAGAGAGCAGGTATGTAAGATATGTAAGATAGAGGTTACTCTGGGAGGACATATGCTTTCCTAAAGAAATGGGTTTTAAGGCACTTCTTAAATGATTGAAGACTAGTAGAGAGTCTGATGGCGGTAGGCAGGCTATTCCATAGGAAGGAAGCCACCCGCAAAAAGTCCTGCAAGAGTGAGTTGGCAGTACGGGTGCGAGTAGCGGACAGGAGAATGTCATGGGCAGAGCGGAGGGAACGAGGAGGGACATACCTATGGATCTGTGAAGAGAAATAAGAGGGGCTAGAATTGTTCAATGCTTTATAGGTATGGGTTAGTACTTTGAATTGACTCCTATAGGATACAGGAAGCCAATGTAAGGACTGACAGAGGGGTGAGGGGTGAGTGGACTGACTAGAGAGGAAAATCAGTATACAATAGTGATAGTGGAATGCACAGATTGTGGGTATGTGTGGTAACACTAAATGTTACAAACCACCTGAGTGGAAACCCATTACACCACTCAAAAAAATCATAAATAATACATACAATAGGTGGAACACACATATTTGGCTCTATAAAAAGAATATAACATAGTACAATATTGTCAGAAAAAAGTTAAATATGGTTATTGCAGGTAGTGGTACTCACAAACATGGAGCCAAATCTTAGCATATGGCTCTCATGGGTAGCGCAGTGGGACTCTTAGCAGGACGTCCCCATCACTCTTCTAGTTGATCCTTATCAAATCTGCAAGGCTGCTGGTATAATGACAGATTCAGAGATATTTCTGTCGTATAAGGGTGCCTTACTCTGGCCTATAGTGACTGATCATTACATAGGATGATTGGAACTGCTCAATAAGCTAATAGCACCCATATATGTTCTGATAAACACAATTTATGCTCCCTTGCCCTGCTTATGACATATATGTTTGACTGCAACTGAGCAAACATGATCATTGAAATGGAGTAATTCCAAATTAATTCAGGAGATTTTAAAGCGGCACTGTCACCCCCACCCCTCCTCCGAAAATCTGAAAGTGTCAACCCCCCCACCCATCACCAGTGATGGCTACAGGGATATGGCTCTATCTATGGAGGATTACATGGTCTTTTTGGATCCTCCATAGACCTTAATGCTGTACTCTCAGAGCTTAGAAGGATCCAGCAGAGGAAGATGGCGGCGCCCACAAGGGACATATTCAGGTAAGTAAGTCTCACCTTTAACTTTTCCCCTCGGCCACCATGACCCTCAAGTACGATGTCACCATCAGGGGTCATTGCAAATTCTGCAAATTCCTCAGACTGCGCATGTGGCACTTTAAGTTTACCTTAGACTTTAGCTACTGAGTGTGAAAATTTGTTTTTTTTCTACTTGGTTTCCAGTCCATGTATTATCCAATCACAAGAAAGCAGCTTCAACTTCAGATGCTACTTGAATTAAAAAAAAAAAAAAAGCAACTTATGGGTGCTAGGGAGAACTTCTCAGAAATATATACTTCTGGTGTGTGGGATGCCCCCACATATCTGACTTATAGCACCTTAACCATGACAATGAATTTTATCGGTATGGTGCATAGACCGCCTCTTTAAGTTAAAATAATATACTCCTAATCCCAAAGCAACAGCTATGTAATAATGCTCAGCGCAGACATTTACTGAAATAATAGATGCGGACATATTTTGCAACAGATTCACAGTGTTTATTCTCTATGTGATGTGGTGAATTGACAGCTGGTTTGTAATATGTAATCCAATAATAATTATTCTTTTAATGTTATTTTTGCATGGTATTTTATTAACTTAATTCAATTTAATGCTTTATGAATAAATGTCTAGCTTGTATAACCCCATGACTCACCTAAAACATTAACCATTATTATGACGGGGAGGTTCTGTGTCCATATCTACTGATTAAGTTGTTCTTTGCAGAGCTTTCACTTACCTGTCACACGTGGTGCCCGAGTTCACAGATAATTGCCTTATCAACATTATAAACTATGGGAATGATTATTATGCCTCATCTGAAACCAATTTTATCAGGAAGATTGATCCTTCGACCTTGGAAACACTAGAAAAGGTATGATCCCTGCCATTTAGAGATACAAAAACACACAAACACCCATATATATACATGGCCGGTGCAAGGATTTTTGACTTCACATGCAACGATGCATTTTGCCTCTGCCTCACTCCCTGCTGAGCAATTTGCAATTTGCTCAATGCATTTTTCTTACAGAGGATTTCAGAGTTAGTATTTCGGAGTTAGCTAACGTCTTTGCGCTAGACAAGAGGCTTGTGTTGAGTTTTGATTGTTAGCGTCAGTTGCTAATGAATTGCAACATGACCAGTTGAAAGCCAATCGCTATGTAGAGATTAGTGGCTGCAATTGGCTTTCATTAGTGGCAGCTGGTAACTCCCCATCTCTACTAAAAGTAGCAAAAGGCATTTTAGCGAGTAGCGGTTAGCCAGTAAAATATAACGACAAGATTGTAAACGAGCCCTTAGAGATGTCGCATTGCCCTGTTGGTAAACCCTAAAGCTGAACTTTATTGTGTTGAGCAGGTCCTGCATGTACTCATATAAATTGCTCATCATACCTCCAGCAAGCTGAAGCACCATAGGTACGATATGCCTCCCAAATTCCATCCATGTAACAGAATAACTGTGTACATGTCTCAGGGTTTTTTTCCCCCATGATGCCAGCAAGTATGCCAAAAACTTTTAGCCAATTACCGAGAGACTTCGGTATCCTCTGATACCTCCGTCTCCTCTATTCCTCCTCCTTTTTGGAATCCTTTCTATCTTCATCACTTACATCTATATACCCATCTAGTGAATATGTCGACATATTCCCCACGCAAAATATTTTCTCTTCTGTCAGGCTTAACATGAGCGCCCACTGGCCCTGCAAAAGGAACATGCACATTCTGCCTAGCCGTATCTGGAATAAAACCTGTTAGTTCCATCCTCTCATTTTCCTCCGATACCAATGATGCTGTTATTGATGTGGAGACTACGTCTGCCCCTTCGAACCTTTCCCCCGGCCCCACACTAGCACCCGAACCGAGTCCCAACCCCTTGGATACCACACCTGTACAAAACCCTTACTCTGGCACTCCACTGCACTCCAAGAATTAACTAGAGATTTTAGACTTTCAAGTAGGCCTCCCGATTGTGGTGTATATTGGGACTCACCATCCGAACCCTCACACGATGTGATCCTTGGGGCTGCCGATTGCGCACCTGTCTCCGCCACTCCTGTCATCTCCCTGTCCACTGATAGCGATCTAGTAGCCTGGCACCAAGTCTGTGCTGTATGAACTTGTCTTGAAGATCTACAAAGAGGTGAAAACTTGGAAAGGCCGTACCCTAGATTCCTGACCTCACCTTTCCCCTCCTGTACCCTCTGATTTGCTCTGTCCAGATCGTGTCTTTTGTCTTGGGCCCCTATTGCGGTTATGATTTACTGAAGTGCCCTATTCCTTATGCTCGGGTTACTGGACCTAGAAGCAGGATGTTGGTGGGCGGGTAAAAGGGTGGGCCATTGATGTGAATCATGTAACCAGAACCGCCCAAAACGCTGAACATGCTTAAAAAGCGGGCATGTCTGCACGAAGAATTAGACTGCCTGCCAATCATGCAGAATGACCAACCAAGGGCATACTATGCAGACAGCACCCTGAGATTGGCATAAATACGTCTAATGATTTGCTCGCTCAGCGCTTTCTAAGGACTGTCCACTAGCACTCGCTGGTCCACTCCTCTCCTAACCTTCTTACCAGCAGGAAAAGGCTCCTGTTATACAGTCTGGGCAGAGAAAAGCTGTATGTAGTAAGTGTAGAAGAAAGGGAACATGCCACATTGTTTGCATAGTGCACAAAGTCAGCTTTACCTTTACTTAAGCAAGAACATGTGAAGAGTAGTTTTAAAAAAAAAAAAGACATCTTTCTCCATCAGCCTCTATATTAATCCAGCCCTGGCGGTAGGGCTTTGGCTCTCGTTTCATCTCCAGAACTCCTGACATAGCTGTTCAAAGCGTGTGTCAAAATGTTCTCTCCAAGTCTGGAGTGATGAGCTCTCCAATGTGTTGAGGTGCAGCGGCCATCTTGGGCATGTGTTCGGACCACCCTGAGATTCTGTTGCAGGGGAGCTGTGAGTGCCTCCAGTGGGGACCGGGATATCCCCCACTGGTTCATAGGGTGGTTGCGGGGCTGCAGTATGGTTGTCATGCTGAGCTTAAACAACTCCCTTGCTGTTACTCAAAAGGAGGTTTTCTCCACTCCTCAAAGCTAACGGACGTGGCAGGCGTGCTGGGCTAGAAAATATCTACTGGCACTGAAAGTTAGTGCCAGGGAAAAAGAATAAAGCTTGCAATGGCTGCAGATACAAGGTCTTCATCTTTTGCCAGCTGTTTTTTCCTGTCCCCCACCTCCTCAAAGAAAAAACAGAAGAAAAAAAAAAAGGAGAATAAATGCATGCGTTTTTCTTTGGTATATCTACTAAAGAGTTAAAACAAATACATTAAAATAAATTAGTGGATTTCTGTACCCCAACCCGGCCCAAGTTATACACCTATGGAAAAAAGTCAATAAACTTTAAATTACAAAAAAAAAATCAGTGGAGTGTTCCTTTAAACTTGTTGCAGTGACAAACCAGACTTAGGTCATGTAAGAAGCTGATGTTCTATAGTAATACACCATTCATACTGAATACTTCAGAAAGACGAGAAACGTTTCTACAATTATTTATAAACACTCGGCATCTCTCTGTGTGCCAGGAATGTGTGTGCTCAGTTCACCTCCCTTAAGGTCACTGGTATTTATTAGCTGATGTTGAAACCCACAATTCCGTTACACTACTCGGATCTGTTTGTGCCAAATAAGATACATCAAAAAGTACAGCTAATATTAGGTTACTGAGTGCCAGACTATCATTTATCTGGAAAGGAATTATAAGGAAAGGCCAATAAGATTATTTAAAAATATACACTGTACATCAGCAAAAACATACGGTCTTTCTTGTCCTGTTGAAATGCTGCATCCTCTATCACCGGGGTAGGCAACCTTTGGCATTCCAGATGTCATGGACTACATTTCTCATGATGCCAGCATTGTGACCATACGTGCATTATAGGAGATGTAGACCACAACATCTGGATTGCCAAAGGTTGTCTAGGCAAGCTCTATATATTTATATATATATATATATTTATTCATCCTCCTTTCTTGATCCTCCTGCTTCCTCATCTTCTGTCCTTCTTTATCCTCCTTTCCCTCACCTCTCCTACTTCTGCTTCTGTTCCAGGTCAAACTCTCTTTTTAATTCCATCTGTTCCATTCCTACACCATCTGCTCTTGTCATACTTTCCCCCTATCCTGCCCCCTTCTCCTACCTCTGCTCCTGTCCAACTTCATCATACTCTAATCCTGCCCCTTTCTCCTATCCCTGACAATTTACAAATTAGTGCTATCCAAAAAGCTTCTAAAAGCCTTACATTGCTTTACTCTGGTATGAATGTCTTTTTGCAGGTAGATTATCTGAAATATGTAACAGTGAATTTAGCGACCTCTCACCCCCACTATGATAGTGCCGGGAACACATTAAACATGGGAACATCAATTGGTGACAAAGGGAAGACAAAATACACTGTGTTTAAGATTCCTCCTGCTTCTGCAGGTAAGATACATCACTAAGGACTCTACATTTATATGAATAGAGATTTCATTTTTAAAGCCAATATCTGGGTTACAAATGGCATAATACTGCAGCTGATTGACCAAGTCTATGAAATATGATTTTGAAATAGTACTTGAGAGAAGAAGTTTGAATTTTTTTTTAAATCAAACCAATTTTCGAGAACCACCAATATCTGGGTTTTAGCAAGTATTTTTTTGGTTCTTTATTATTTGTGGTTCATGAAGACTGGTTCGAGAAAATCAGTTTTAGCCATTTTCCTTACTAAATGTTGATTGTTTTTAACATTTTGAGAAACTTTGACAATTACTAAAATCTTCACAATGTAAGGCAGTGGCGGATCCAGAGCCTGATCTCGGGAGGGGCACTTGTAGATTATTTAAATAAATAATCCAGGCACAATAACCACTACAGCTCAGTGTAGTAGTTATGGTGTCAGTAGTGCCAGGATTCCACCCCAGAGTAAGTAGTCATACCGTTTAAGAACAGTTTAACAACTTACCTGGGATCTGCTGGGATATAGGGTATAGGAGCAGTGGTGTGTGTTAAGGGTAAAAGTGTGTGAGTGCGGCAGTGTATGTCAGGATTGTAGTGTGTGTGTTAGGGGGCAGTGTATGTATGGGGGCACTGTATGTGTTTTTGGGGCAGTGTGTGTATGGGGGACAGTGTGTGTATGGGGACAGTGTTTGTGGGGCAGTGTGTGTGTATGGGGGCAGTGTGTGTATGGGGACAGTGTTTGTGGGGCAGTGTGTGTATGGGGACAGTGTTTGTGGGGCAGTGTGTGTATGGCAGTGTTTGTGGGGCAGTGTATGGGGACAGTGTGTGTATGGGGACAGTGTTTGTGGGGCAGTGTGTGTATGGGGGGCAGTGTGTGGGGCAGTGTGTGTATGGGGACAGTGTTTGTGGGGCAGTGTGTGTATGGGGGCAGTGTGTGCATGGGACAGTGTTTGTGGGGCAGTGTGTGTTTGTGGGGCAGTGTGTGTATGGGGGCAGTGTGTGTATGGGGGCAGTGTTTGTGGGGGCAGTGTGTGTTTTGTGGGGCAGTGTGTATGGGGGGCAGTGTGTGTATGGGGGGCAGTGTTTGTGGGGCAGTGTGTGTATGGGGACAATGTTTGTGGGGCAGTGTGTGTATGGGGGGCAGTGTGTGTATGGGGACAGTGTTTGTGGGGCAGTGTGTGTATGGGGGGCAGTGTGTGTATGGGGACAGTGTTTGTGGGGCAGTGTGTGTTTGGGGGGCAGTGTGTGTATGGGGACAGTGTTTGTGGGGCAGTGTGTGTTTGTGGGGCAGTGTGTGTATGGGTGGCAGTGTGTGTATGGGGACAGTGTTTGTGGGGCAGAATATTTATTTTAAAAATGTATTATAAAAAAACCTCCTCCCCCCCCCCCATTACACATACTGCCCCACAAACACTATCCCCATACACACACACTGCCCCCCTGTAATGGGGCAGTGTGTGTAATGGGGGGGGGGGGAGGCTTTTTAATAATAATTAATAAAAAAAAATTAAAAATTTAATAAAATAAATATGTCCCCCCTCCCTTCTTACCTTTATTGAGCAGGAGGGGGGACATTTCTCCGTCCCTGGTGGTCCCAGTGGTGATTCCCTGGTGGTCAGGTGGTCAGAGTGAACTCTAGCCCACGCTCCCGGGCTAGAGTTCACTCTCGCGAGATTTGGAGCGTTGCCGTGGTAACCGCGGCAACGCTTTAAATCCTGCGAGAGGAGGACCCGGAGGAGCTGCAGACTGAGCTCCGGGTCCTCTCTCTCACTCCCTCCCTCCACTGCCGGCCGCCAGCACAGTGCCTGCGGACCGGGGAGGGAGAGCTCTGATCTCCCCTCCGGTCCGCAGGCACATTGCAGGGCTGGCACTTGGGCAATGCCAGCCCTGCGTTAGCCAGCAGGGGGGAATCTCGGGGGGGGGGGCAATTGCCCCGTTGCCCCCCCCCTGGATCCGCCAATGATGTAAGAAAACATTCCATAATTATGGGAAATCTCTGTATTTCAAACTTGCTATCTTTGGTGACATAGAGGTCAGAAATAAAGTCTACACCAGGGGTAGGCAACCTTCGTCACTTCAGATGTGGTAGACTACATCTCCCATAATGTTTTTATAGCCATAATGCTGCCAAAGCATCAGGGAAGATGTGGTCCACAACATATGGAGTGTCAAAAGTTGCCTTCAAGTAGATAAGGAGCTGCTTTTTGGTAATGACAATATTTTGAAAAGAATGTGTAGCCTTAGAATACAAAGATAAGTACTATCTGGCCATCCTGTTGGTTTGGATTATTGACCTCGATTCTTAGCTAGCTGTGTTATTTGACATCATCAAGTTAGTAGTCCATTGCTTCTTTTGTGTTAAAGACTGGGTACATCTCTTATGTGTCATACATTTATTAACATTCTGAAATACTTCATCAGATACTTTAATATGTTCTGGTTCTCTTAGATAACGAAAAGAAGTCCCCCTTGAAAAATGCTGAAGTTCTGTGCTCCATCCCAGCTCATCGTCTTCTAAGCCCCAGCTACTACCACAGCTTCGGAATGACTGAAAACTATATCATCTTTATAGAGCAACCATTAAAATTAGACATCTTGAAAATGGCAACTGCCTTTTTCCGGGGAGTCAACTGGGCTTCATGCATTGACTTCAATAATGACGAGAAGGTATTATTATTGTAAATTAAGGCATTTTCATTTAAATCTTGTGGCACATGGCTCCATTCCCTTTAAATAAAAATATGCTCTTCTTCCAATATTAAATGATAACACATATGATGTTCGTATTGGTCGGGGCTTGACAATTTTCCCTAAAACTTAGAAGCCATGGCCATATGTTTGGAAGCCGCAACTTGTTCTTCACATACACACTTAACCAAACTCTCCCACACTAACTTTCTGACAAATATCTCATTATCCACACTCACAGTACACCAGCCATTCTCAACTAGCTGCAGACTCTAACCGAATGAGCTGCAAACTGTCACACACAAAACAAGCACATACAGCATACATATACACACACAATTAGTAAATAACTCACATACATAAACATACACAAACAAAGATAACTTACACATATACATACATTCGTGCACACAAACATGATCATACACAGACACTCACACGTGTAGATACTAGGCAGCTAAACCCATAAATATATGCATTCATACATTTACCCACATAAACACATCAATGTATGCACATACACACAGTCCCCTATACATATATGTTGATTAATAGGCACAGACAGACAAAACCGTCATAAAATACAGGGATCTGACCGACCCTTAGTCTTTAAGATGTTTGGGAAAGTAGGAATTCTCTGTGATATTAGTAATTAATTTACTGAAACCATCCTGCTGCTGCACACATGCTTCTGTACATTTTGTTTTTACATATGATATATGTTACATATACAACAATTCACCTTCCTCAGTATTTATCCAGAGCACCTGCACAGAATCTTGTTTACAAGCAATATAAGATCAGTGTGTCCGGCTCCAGGCTAATTTAATCATTATCTTAGTTTTGGCAAAACAATAACAATTCATTCATTACACAATTTCAATATACTCCACACTACAATGGTCACGTGTCTCTGATCAGATTAACCCGGTCCAGCAATCCATTACAACTCCTTATGCAGCTGTTTAAATGAACACTCCTTTAAAAGCAGTGCTGACGTCCTTTATGTGTCAGGATCATCTCATTTTAATTGCACTCAAACAAATTTTGATTTCTGTTTTAAATAAGCTCTTTTATAATTCACTACAAAAATGTCTCTCAGGCTGTCAACCAGAATGCTGTGGAGTTACATTCCACTTCCATTAGCTCCACGCAGCTAACATGCCTTCTACTCCAAGTCACCACACATCCACAGAGCTCATTGTAGCCATGCGTGCTGCTTGTCCAAGGGCCTCACTTGCCCGGCTATGACTTCTCATTAATCAGTACTATAACTCAGGGACAAGTCTATGAATTGGAAAGCCACAAGCTCACAGTTTAAAATCAGAAATGTCTCAATGAGAAGAAGACAAGAGGTCTGCAGATTTTGCAATCTGTTTTTGATATATAACCAAAGAAAAAATGCAGACCATGCATATCTACTAAATAGTTTTTCTTTAATGTAAACAAGTTTCAAAGACAAGTATCTGAGTGGCATGCGCTCTAATTTAAAATTATTCAATGTTTTGACTCTAGCCCTTTCCCCCTTTCCCCCTTTGCCTCTTATTCTTCTTTTCATCTTTCTTTAGCCTTCTTTCTCTCCTCCCCTCTACATCAATATCCCAAATTTGTCCTGTGACTCTTCCTGTCTCTGTTGTAGTTATTTCACTTCTTTCCCCTCCGGGTTGCACCTGACTTTTTTATTAATATGAAAAAGAGGTGCAGAAACTGCTGACTACCCCGCAGTGAGATCCAACCCTAGATTCAATGTTCATTCCTGTCCCATGTTTAATTCCTCTATTGACTCTGTTCATGTTCACAATGCTTGTTTTTCTTCAACTTACTGATTTTTATAAACTTGGTATGCAAATAAGAATCAATCATTGCAAATATTGATTGTATTGTATCTCATCATTCGTAGACTTGGATCCACATTATTGATAAAAGGACCAAAAAGCCAGTTCCAGTGAAGTTTTATACAGATGCCTTGGTGACTTACCATCACATTAATGCATATGAAGAAGAGGGACATATAGTTTTTGATATTATCGCATATAAAGACAATAACTTGTACGAGATGTTTTATGCAGCAAATTTAAGGAAGGATCTTTCTGAAGAATCTGTGTTGACCTCTATTCCTACCTGCAAGCGTTTTGTCATCCCATTACAAGAAGAGAAGGTTAGTTCAACTTAAATTAGTTTGAAGATCTGCCTGTCTTACCTGTGGACACCTACCAAAGCCAGTACTGGCACCCTGAGGCTATTTATACTTGTGAGTGAAACCATATACCCACTCATTGTACATTGTATTGTAATAGATTACACTATGTATGTTTTATCTATTTCTTTTTAGACACAGTATTCCTGTACTAGTGAATATTGCCTGATACTGTTAAGTATATGTTATTATTTTTATCTTTCCACTGCAACACAGGGTGCTGTGCATTTTAATAGTGGTTTTACCTCTATTTGCTTTTGTTTATTTACAGCATATAGTTTGCAGCTTTCGACATTAAGCTTTTCCCAAAGTAGAAAGTACAACTGTCAGCCAATTGTAGCTTATTTCCTGTATTAAATAAACCTATCCCATAAACTTCACCTGGGACTAATAGAAACTGATGTCCAATACCCAGGAGCAGGTCCATTCTGCAATATGTATGAAACACATCTATTTTAATAGCAGACAGAGCATGACTGCTATATGCATACTGGAAGCTCCATTCATTGTTTTATATTGGTAGTTATAGGACCCGATTTAGGTCCATTACAGTAATCTGTGAAGGAACCTAAAACAGTAGGTGGGAACCTCTGCAGCCTTAACTGGATTGTCTTCCCTACCTTCTATTAATTATATTTAAGCTTACAGGAAGTGAATATAGTAGACTGTATGTGCCCATTACTTGCAGCCACTCAATCAATATTATCCATATCGACACTTTATCAGCATTTACGAGATTGTTAACTTTTACATTGTAGTTTTCTAAGAATGCAGATGTGGGAGTCAACCTAGTGAAACTTCCAACGACCACGGCAAGGGCTACAAAAGACAAAAATGGAGAGATAGCGTGCCACCCAGAAGACTTATGTGAAGGTATATATATATATATATAAATGGATCTCTATCTATCTCACTGTACACTCACTTACTAAACACCAGCTTCAAAGCTCACAAATATGTACAGGGCTCAAAATTTAAAGCCTTCAGCTAAAATGTACTCGCCACCTCAAAAGTGCATATAATTGCAGAATTTTGGTTTTAATGTATGTCATGATCAGGGCATGAAGTGCCAGTGTGTCTGTGAATGCAGGTGTCATATGAGTAAGATAGGAGCTCAAAAAATGCAGGAAAAAAGAAATTATGGGAAAATCCTGAAGGCGAGGTGAAAGTCCGTTCCAAGGTCATAATCAAAGAATAGAAAATATGTTCTAAGCGTATAGACAGTATAGGCAAATTCTAGAAACAGGGAACTTAAGCCAAGGGTCATAACATGAGAAATATACAGTATTAGAAACTGGTCAGATCGTTCTTTGCTTTTGAAGAAAGCACCTGTTCAGGTCATACCCCCTGCTGACCTCCCTGCACCTCTCAAAACTCCCAGCGTGAGCTGGGATTGGAGCATTGCCTTTGGAGGTTGAAAATGCACCAATCCACCGCCACAAGTCCCTGGACAACCCAGAAGGTGTCTGGTCTTCCCCATCCTGAATAGTGTCGCTGACCCCCCAGCACCATGCCTCCTTAGTCTGCAGAACAGCACACTAGCCGGGAGCAGGTAAGTGCAAACCTGACAACATAAGTGACGTGTAGGTGTGTTACAAATGCAGGAATGTGTTTGTGTGAATGCTGGAGTATATTTGTGTTGTGTCTGTGTGTGAATGCGGGGATGTACTTGTGTGGATGAAGGAGTGTATATACACCTATCCTCCTTCCATTTTTACCTCTCCCCATCCATGCCCCTTCTTCTTCCTTATATATATGCCTCATCCATGCCCCTTCTTCTTCCTTATATATATGCCTCATCCATGCCCCTTATTCTTTCTTTCTATATGCCTCTTCTTCTACCTATCCATACTCTGTTTCTACATGCCCCATTAATCTGCTCAGTCATTTCCATCTCTATGTTTCTTCTAATTCTCTTTTCATCCATAAACTATGATCCAAATGTGTTACTTCCCTGGTATCTGGTGGTTGGAAGGATCTGTGAGGAGTTGTACGTGGGCTGATTCTAAATACAGCTCCCTCACGGCTCATTTATGTTTCTGTCCATACAGCCCTTGCCACACCTTCACTGGCTGTGACTGATTAAAGGTTAACTTTTTTCAAGTTTCTATCTCCTGCTATGCAAATTGAACTTTACTCACAGATCCCCTGCAGGGTCTAGCAAGCTATCAATAGAGTGGGAGATAAGAAATTCAAAATTAAACAAACTGTGCAATAAAGGAAGTGTAAAAAAATAAATCACACTTTACAGGAAGTGTTTAGTAAGGTGTGACTAGAGCTGTATAAACAAAGTGATTTAACTCTTAAAGAGAATTGAGCAGTGAGACTGCAGGGGCATGATCTGTACACGAAAACGGCTTCATTGAGCTAAAGTTGTTTTGTTACATAGAGTGTCCTTTTAAGGACAGGGTTGGGAACCAATGAACATATACATCCCATTTAAAACTCAGGCCTCAATTTAATATCATTTGGGAGAGTCTAATTAGATGCTTTAAGACATGTGTCTTGATGTTAATTTTATTACATTTGAAGATTCGGTCCTTGAGCTAATTTTTAAGTTGACTAATGGATCATCAAGCTAATGCCATGTTTAAACATTGGGGCTGTGTAAAAAAAAAATAGGTTAAGAGCTGAGAGTTGCAGTGGATGTTGGGGGAAAAAAAAGGTATGCAGCAAGTTTATTTTATATTGTAGAGTAAAATGTCTTCATTAATAGAACTGGAGTCACAATCTGTGAATCAGCACATACAAAATGTTTAAATATGTTTTTATATTTTTTAGGAATCGAGTTGCCACGTATCAACTATGACTACTACAATGGCAAAAAATACAGATATGTGTATGCATCGCATGTGGAATGGCGACCGATTCCTACCAAGGTAAAACATTTTTATCTGAATGTATCATTTTTCTTGTATGGCCATAAAAAATACATAAGTCAATTATGATATATACAATTAAACATACAAGAGAATGTTAATGAGTGCAGTGCTCTAATTATTATTATTTATAAAGCTCCAACAAAGTCTGCCGCACTGTACAATGGGTGGACTAACAGACCAATATTTACAACAAGACAAGTTAAACTCACAGGAACAGAGGGTGTTGACGGCCCTCTGACGAGCTTACATTCTAGACGGAATGAGTTTAGATTTGAAAAGAAGTGGGTTTAATTCATTAAACAGTAATAATATGGATTTCTAAAATAGTGTGCTCTATTTACAAGAGGTTTTAGTACACATGTGTTACAAAGTATTATGATATTTTAATTTACTATGCCAGAGAAGACATAGGTTCAAATGAGACATGTGTCCATCAAGTTCAGCCTTTCTCATATCTGTTTTTGCCGTTGATCCAAAAGAAAGCAAAAAAACAGTTTAGGGGCAAAGGGGGTAGGGGTCTAGGCTTGACCGCCATACTGAGCAGTTGCACTGAGAACGAGCACCAGGTGAAAGCCTATGAATCTGATAAATTACTGACTCCTCATTGAGTAAATTTGCACTGCCTGGGCCGGCGACGACCTACAAGTCTCGGGGAGACAAACTCTACAGAGTTACATTACTTACCACTTTTGTCAAGCTTAAAAATTTACCATTATTGACAACTCTCCGTACTCTATCTTTTAGCCAATGTTCTACCCAAGAACAAGAATTTTCATATAGACCAATTTCTTTACTAAGAAACACTATCCTATTTTGTGGACCTGTACTAAATGTAGTAACCTTTCAAATACTTTCTCAATCACAGAAGTTAAATAAACACTATCACTGCTGTGGAGTCAGTGGCTGGTGGTGAGGGGATGGGGGGGGGAGGGCGGGTAAGGTTGAGATTTACTTACCTGAACCTGTCCCTCGCGGATGCAGCCATCTTATTCCGGTGAGTCTTTTTCAGCCAAGAGCCGACCTCACTGCTGTTTTCTTGTCCATGTGCGAGTGTACATCATTGAGGTCTATGGAGAAATGTAGAATGTGACAGCAGATAGGAACCATTTGACCGATCGAGCCTGCCAAATTTTCAAAATACTTTCATTAATCTCTGGCCTTATCTTATAGTTTATGTCTTGCGAGACAGCGGGATCCTACATAGACAGAGCCACTTCCTTTCAGCTGTCACTGGAGATGACTGTCTGGATTGACACTGAATCTCTAGGAAAGTCAGACAGAGAAAATATACAAAGACAAAGTAGTCCTTACTTTGTGTCTGTACATCTCTTGAATGGGTTGGAATTCCTGTGAAATTCCAACACAGTCATAATGAAAATTTCATGAAGATTCTATCTTTATGAAATATTCATTTTACAGGGGAGGTAATTGTGCCGCCTTAAGCTCACAGGTCTAAAATTTCCAGGCAAAGATTTCAAACCTATACCTTAAGTGGGTGTTACCTTAAGAACCAGGACTTTAAGGCTCTGGAAAAGGTGAGCTCAATACCTACATTTATCATTGTATGGTATTTTATTAACTATATTACACATTGGATGCATCTACCATTTCATTCTTTTTGGAGGAAACATCAACGGAAAATAATGGTGGGATGCTGCCCTAAAAAGCATACAAGCCCTGTTTACGGAGCCAATTCTGTAGGCTCTTTGAAATGTGAGTGATCCATTCTGCTATTTGATTGAATTATCACAGTGTATTACAATCTAAACTATATTGCATCTTCTATTTTTATATATATATATACACATACACACACACATTTGACGTGCACGGTCCGATCAAGACCTTGAGGGGCAACCCGAAAATTCTCATAGCGCTCCACTTAAAAGGTATAGGTTTTTCATATACCAATTTCTGTCTTTTTGTAAAATTGTGTGTGGAGTAAAGGGTAATCCACACTAGTGTACAGAGGTGCTATATACCATTTTCACTATAAACACTTTTTTTTTGTAACACACATTCTCCCAAAAGGAGATTTTGTTTAAAGATTTCAAACCCTTTTTGGATATAGGAACTAAACTGCCTTCCTCCAATCCTCCGGTACAATTCTTGAAATAAAAGAATCCTGAAATTAAATCCATTATAAACAGAGGTTCACTTTAGACACGTGCAATTCGTTTCAGTCTGAATATGAATTCGGACGAATTTCGGACAATTCGAACATTTGGGTACTTCCGAATGTCCGAATAGCCGAATTGCCGAAGTGCTGAATTGCTGAGGTCCCGAAGTTCTGAAATTAATGAATTTCCAAAGTGTCGAAGTGCCGAAGGTCTGAATTGCCGAAGTTCCAAAGTATCAAAGTGCCGAAGTTCCGAAGCACAATATTGTCTAAGGACTAATATACTTACCCAGTGGAAGAAGAAGAATGTTACACTGTATACAAGTTTAAATAAAAAGTATACAAACATAGCCAGGATTCAGCTATACTGCGAGTAGGGGCACGTCTATTAAAAAAACAAAAAAACAAAACACATTCCCCCTCCCAAGCCCCCACCTGTGCCGCGCGAGTGGGGGCTTCTATCCTGAAGGGGGGACCTATTGCCCCCCCCGGCCCCCACCCCTGAATGGCGGGTGGGGGCCCTAAAGTAAAATAAGGGGGGGGACCTATTGTCCTCCCCCATGGGTGGGGGCCCTAAATTAGAAAAAAGGGGGAACCTATTGTCCTCCCCCTGGCCCCCACCCATGAGCAGTGGGTGGGGGCCCTAAATTAGAATAAGGGGGGGACCTATTGTGCTCCCCCCGCCCCCCACCCCTGAGCGGTGGGTTGGGGCCCTAAATTAGAATGAGGGGGGGACCTAATGTCCTCCCCCTGGCCCCCACCCCTGAGCGGTGGGTGGGGGCCCTAAATACTAATTAGGGGGGTGGACCTGAGCGGTGGGTGGGGGCCCTAAATTAGAATGAGGGGGGGACCTAATGTCCTCCCCCCAGGTCTCACCCATGAGCGGTGGGTGGGGGCCCTAAATACTAATTGGGGGGGGGACCTAATGTCCTCCCCCCTGGCCCCCACCCCTGAGCAGTGGGTGGGAGCCCTAAAAACTAATTGGGGGGGACTAATGTCCTCCCCCTGGCCCCCACCCCTGAGCGGTGGGTGGGGGCCCTAAATTAGAATGAGGGGGGCCTAATGTCCTCCCCCTGGTCCACACCCCTGTGCGGTGGGTGGGCGCCCTAAATACTAATTAGGGGGACCTAATGTCCTCCCCTCTGCCCCCCTAATTAGTATTTAGGGGCCCCACCCACCGCTCAGGTGGGTGGGTTTAGGTCCTCCCCCCTGGCCCCCACCCTTGAGGGGTGGGTGGGCCCTAAATTAGAATGAGGGGGAGGACCTAATGTCCTCCCCACTGGCCCCCACCCCTGAGCGGTGAGTGGGGGCCCTAAATTAGAATGGGGGGGGACCTAGTGTCCTCCCCCCTTGCCCCCACCCCTGAGCGGTGGGTGGGGGCCCTAAATACTAATTAGGGGGGGGCCAGGGGAGGACATTAGCTCCCCCATCTAATTAGTATTTAGGGCCCCCACCCACCGCTCAGGGGTGGGGGCCAGGGTGAGGACATTAGGTCCCCCCCTCATTCTAATTTAGGGCCCCAACCCACTGCTCAGGGGCTGGGGCCAGGGGGGAGGACATTAGGTCCCCCCCCCAATTAGTATTTAGGGCCCCCACCCACCACTCAGGGGTGGGGGCCTCGGGGGAGGACTTTTGGTCCCCCCCTCATTCTAATTTAGGGCCCCCACCCACCACTCAGGTCCCTCCCCCATTATTTTTTTTAGGGCCCCCACCCGCCGCTCAGGGGTGCGGGCCGTTGGGGGCAATAGTTTAGTTTAAAAGCCGGGAGGGGGGGACCCTTTTTTTTTTTTTAACAGTGAGCAGCCACTGGCTGCTCACTGTTTACTAGAGATGCCCCTACTCGTGGTATAGCGAGTAGGGGCATAATTTACTAATACTAAGTAATCTTAAACACCTGTGTGGTAACCTCTCTATCCACACCAATCCAAAACAAACATATACATACACAATAGGTGGCGTATCTTTGGTTCTTGGGTACAAGGTATGGGGTAATTTGGGGTAATTTGCAAAAGTACAATGAAGTAGCTGTAGAGACAAAAGATATTGACAAGCACCTAGTGCAACATCATACAGTACATGGGTAACTTAATATTAGTTGTATGATTCAGTACTCACAAGGACAGAGCCAGATGAATATGGCTCAGTTTAAACGCCTGTGGGATAGTTTGAAGGGATCCCACTCCCTATAGGTGTAGTGGCTGATGTTGCGTCCTTTAGTAGTTCCGAAAAATAATCCACACCAAGAAATGAGGAAAAACAATACTTCTTTTAATAAAACGTTATAACAGATAAAATACAAATAAAAAATTGGTAACAAACTTCTAGCATGTCAGACCACTCGAGGTGGCTAAGTAAAAAAGTCCACTTTGGGGTAGCAATATACACCTATTGTGTATGTATATGTCTGTTTCTTTTATATGTATTACCCAATGGTACATACTGAGAAGTGTTTTTTAATGTTTGTTAGAAGATAGTCCATTTATCCTCAGATTTTTTTTTCACGAAAGAGTTTATGCCAGTCAGTATGTTGTAAAACTGCTCTTATCTTAGGAAATTGACCTTTTTACAATTATATATTTTAGTATACCACGTGTGCTTTTTTTTCTTTGTTTATTTCAAAAAAGTGTTTGGATGTTTGTCAAAAGATCTACATTGTTTGTTATAACCAGATCCAGTTGGGGCATGTGCCATTTGTGACATGGTGTCATTTAACACATTCAAAAACCTTTCATTCCCTTACTGAACTAGTTCCTTTATCCCAGTTTATGTCCGGGTCATTATAATCTCCATTAAAGGACCACTCTAGGCACCCAGACCACTTCAGCTTAATGCACGCATGCGCATTCAGCCGAAGAGGAGGAGAGGAGGAGGCGGCGAGCTCCCCACCCGGCGCTGGAGAAGGAGGTAAGATTTAACCCTTTCCTCGCCATCCAGCCAGGGCCGGACTGGCCCACCGGGATACCGGGAAATTTCCCGGTGGGCCGTCGGCACCTGGGGCCGGGGAGACATTTGGTGACCTGCGGCCACAGGGAGAACTTGGATGGTGGCCGCAGGGAGAGCTCTTCCAGCGGCCGCAGGGGGAGCAGGCTGTTCTGTCTCTGCTCCCCCGCCCTTGCGCGCTAGTTAATTAGACCAGGGGCCGGAATATGATGAGGCAGCGCAGGGGAATGGCAAGCTAACCTGGCAGGACACCAGGTAAAGCAAAGCCAACCCTGCTCGCCTCCCGCCGACATGCTGCAGAGCCGTTCCTGCCCGCCTCCCTCCCCCACGCCGCAGAACCGGCCAGCCGCCCTTTACCCTGCGTGACCTCAGCGCCGAGAGGAAGTTATAACAGCTCCCTTCACTTCCTCTCGGCGCACACGGGACTGGAGAGACAGGAGGAGGCAGAAGCAGGGAGTCTGAAACAGCGGCTGCCTACTCCCATTAGCTGCAGCCAGCCCCACTAACAAAATGTCACCTGCTGCTGCCCAGTCCCACTGGAGCCCAAGGGAGTCACCCTCCTGAGCTGAAAAGGTAGGAGGGTTGCTAAAAATATGTATTTTTCTTCTCTAATTTCTGTATATCTGTCATGTGTGTATGTCTGTATGGGTATTTATCTGTGTGTATGTATGAATGTTTGTGTTTGTGTATGTATATATTTGAGTGTATCAATAATAATACTTTGTGTGTGTGTCTGTCTCCATGTCTCTGTCAGTGTGTGTGTGTCTGTCTCCATGTCTCTGTCAGTGTGTGTGTGTCTGTCAGTGTGTCTCTCTCCATGTTTCTGGCAGTGTGTGTCTGTCAGTGTGTCTCTCTCCATGTCTCTGTCAGTGTGTGTCTGTCAGTGTGTCTCTCTCCATGTCTCTGTCAGTGTGTGTGTCTCTCTCCGTGTGTGTCTCTCAGTGCCTGTCTCTGTCAGTGTGTGTGTGTGTCAGTCCGGGTGTCTGTCAGTGGATGTGTATGTTTAGGTCACCAGCCCCCTCCGATCGCAATGGGAATTATGTTTTTATACATCTTTTACCCAGCGCCGTACCGGTCTCACTGTAGCTGGCCCACCTTCGTAGCTCAGATGATCAATTACCAATCTTCATCTCCTCATAGAGATGCATTAAATTAATTAAAAGCATCTCTATGGGTAACGTTCAGCACCTCCATGCAGAGCGTGGAAACGCTGACTGTAGGTGCTGCTCATTGTGGACTAAGATAGGAGACACTTTAGTGGCCATCTGAGTGACAGCCACTAGAGGTGTTACTGGACAGCAACGTAAAACTGCCTTATCTCTGAAAAAGCAGCTTTTACATTGAAAATTCTACAGGGACAGGCTATATACACCAGAGCCATTACATTAAGCTGTAGTGGTTCTGGTGACTATAGTGTTCCTTTAAGAATTGTATTTTTGTTGTGAGGATGGGGCGGGGGGCAAGGGGGGAGAAAAGCTGTCTCCTAACTTTTTTAGCTGGCTCCTAGATTGAAAGCAAATTTGTCAAGCCCTGATATATATATATATATATATATATATATATATATATTATATATTGCTTTTTCTAATATAAAATATTGGTCCTTTCAGACTAAAACATTTAATTATACAGTAAGCATACTCACATGCAGACACAGACAATCTCACTGACACACAGAAGCTCATTGATACACAGCCTCATAGGCAAACAATCTCACTGATATACATAAGCTCATTGACATAAAAACACAAGCTCACTCACTAGCAGGCACACACACAGCTTAATGTAGTGGTTCTGGTGTCTATAGCCTGTCCCTGCAGGCTTTTGAATGTAAACACTGACTTTTCAGAGAAAAGGCAGTGTTTACATTGCTTCCTAGTGACACCTCTAGTGACAGACACTCAGACGGTCACTAGAGGCGCTTCCCGTGTCAGTGCGGATTGGCTGAGATCAGGGCCGGCGCTTCCTATAAGGCGAACTAGGCAGCCGCCTAGGGCGCCATATAGGAGGGGGCGCCCTGCGCCCCGCCCGGCCTTTAAATTCTGCAACGCCTGGCGCTCTATAGCGCTCCAGCGCTACAATACTACCTCCCGGCACTGCCGTGGCGAAACTCTCCCTATCGGTCGCGGCAGCGAACGGCAGAAGTACACGCAATTGCACTATCAATCCCGCCGGAGTCCTGGTGGCTGCTTTTCGACACGCTGAAAGGCTTTGAGAGTAGTATTATAAAGAGAGGAAGGGAAGATTATTGCAGAGGGGAAGAGACATTACAGGAGGAGAGGTGATATTGTGGAGGAGGGAGAGAGACATTACAGGGAGAGGGTATGCCAGAGGTATTAGAGAGACATTATATAGGGAAGGAGAGGTATTGAGTAGGGGAGGAGAGTATAGGGAGAGAAAGGTACTGGTAGGGAAAGGTATTACAGGAGAATTGTGGAGAGGTATTAGAGTAGGGGAGAAATTACTATAGGAGGAAAAGGTATGAGAGTAGGGAAATTATTAGAAATTATTGGAGAGAAATTATAGAGTGAGGAGAATTATTGGAGGAAAATTATAGGAGAGGAGGGAAAGTACAAGGGAAAGATAGGAGGGAGAGAACATTACAGGAGAGGAGGTATTGGAGAGAGAGACATTATAAGGGAGAGAAGGTATTGAAGTAGAGGAGGAGAGGTATAGGGGAGGGGGGGAGAAGATTATGGGAGTGGGGGGGAAGATTATTAGGGGGGGATTATTAAATTGTATTTTTGAGGATTAATTTTATTATTGAACAACCACCATGTTCTCAATGAACCCAAAAAACTCATTAATATCAAAGCTGAATATTTTTGGAAGTAGTTTTTAGTTTGTTTTTAGTTATAGCTATGTTAGGGGGATATCTGTGTGTGCAGGTGACTATTACTGTGCATAATTATTAGGCAACTTAACAAAAAACAAATATATACCCATTTCAATTATTTATTATTACCAGTGAAACCAATATAACATCTCAACATTCACAAATATACATTTCTGACATTCAAAAACAAAACAAAAACAAATCAGTGACAAATATAGCCACCTTTCTTTGCAAGGACACTCAAAAGCCTGCCATCCATGGATTCTGTCAGTGTTTTGATCTGTTCACCATCAACATTGCGTGCAGCAGCAACCACAACCTCCCAGACACTGTTCAGAGAGGTGTACTGTTTTCCCTCCTTGTAAATCTCACATTTGATGATGGACCACAGGTTCTCAATGGGGTTCAGATCAGGTGAACAAGGAGGCCATGTCATTAGATTTTCTTCTTTTATACCCTTTCTTGCCAGCCACGCTGTGGAGTACTTGGACGCGTGTGATGGAGCATTGTCCTGCATGAAAATCATGTTTTTCTTGGAGGATGCAGACTTCTTCCTGTACCACTGCTTGAAGAAGGTGTCTTCCAGGAACTGGCAGTAGGACTGGGAGTTGAGCTTGACTCCATCCTCAACCCGAAAAGGCCCCACAAGCTCATCTTTGATGATACCAGCCCAAACCAGTACTCCACCTCCACCTTGCTGGCGTCTGAGTCGGACTGGAGCTCTCTGCCCTTTACCAATCCAGCCACGGGCCCATCCATCTGGCCCATCAAGACTCACTCTCATTTCATCAGTCCATAAAACCTTAGAAAAATCAGTCTTGAGATATTTCTTGGCCCAGTCTTGACGTTTCAGCTTGTGTGTCTTGTTCAGTGGTGGTCGTCTTTCAGCCTTTCTTACCTTGGCCATGTCTCTGAGTATTGCACACCTTGTGCTTTTGGGCACTCCAGTGATGTTGCAGCTCTGAAATATGGCCAAACTGGTGGCAAGTGGCATCGTGGCAGCTGCACGCTTGACTTTTCTCAGTTCATGGGCAGTTATTTTGCGCCTTGGTTTTTCCACACGCTTCTTGCGACCCTGTTGACTATTTTGAATGAAACGCTTGATTGTTCGATGATCACGCTTCAGAAGCTTTGCAATTTTAAGAGTGCTGCATCCCTCTGCAAGATATCTCACTATTTTTGACTTTTCTGAGCCTGTCAAGTCCTTCTTTTGACCCATTTTGCCAAAGGAAAGGAAGTTGCCTAATAATTATGCACACCTGATATAGGGTGTTGATGTCATTAGACCACACCCCTTCTCATTACAGAGATGCACATCACCTAATATGCTTAATTGGTAGTAGGCTTTGAGCCTATACAGCTTGGAGTAAGACAACATGCATAAAGAGGATGATGTGGTCAAAATACTCATTTGCCTAATAATTCTGCACTCCCTGTATATATATATATAACTCAATCATCTGGGGAGGCAAGACATAGCCTTACATATTACATGCGACAATATATGGCGCAATGGCTTATGGGGCTGGCATAGATTTTTTTTTCCAGGGCTGCTTTGTATCCCCAGTCCGGCCCTGCATCCAGCCCGGCGGGAGGGGGACCCTGAGGGTGGGGGCACCCTCAGGGCACTATAGTGGTCCTTTAACGTGTTACCCAGATGTGCAGCTTTCCCAATTTGCTCAAACAGCTGTCCTTCCTCTTCAATATTAACATTAGGTAATTGTGACATATCCCAACCAATAAGGGATGTCCTTTCTTTTGCACCAAGCTGATAAAGCTACCCATAAAGCTTCCACATTTTCTTTGTCACATTCCACTTGCTTAATATTTGACTTAACTCATAGCTGACTTACAAACCTATTCCACCACATTTAATTTCTTTTTCTATCCTTCCTAAATGATTTGTACCCATTTAAGTTACCTGCCCAGTCATGTGTCTCATCCCACCATGTTTCCGTTACGCCTATTATGTCATATTGCTTAGTGTATGCTAATGCTTCATGTTCCCCCATTTTGTTATTTAGACTCCTTGCATTATTAAGTATACACTTACTTATAATCATGAGTCTCTTACGATGGGAATTATTTATGGAATTGTTTATTACCGGGGGTGCAACTAGCTCTGGGCGCACAATTGCAAATAATTCTGAATGTGCAGTCTTTAGAGCTAAAACTCTGCAAATCAAGACATCGAAGTGGTGATGGTGGCTTGAGTAACCCTTTAACCCCTTAAGGACACATGACGTGTGACATGTCATGATTTCCCTTTATTCCAGAAGTTTGGTCCTTAAGGGGTTAAACCCAAAATTTAAATAAACTGCTAAATTTATGCACTGATTTGGAAAAAATTTGCAGTTCAGCTATAGTCAAAACATGGCTGTATTGGGCCAAATTTTAGCATGCTTTTATTGCTGAACTTTATGCCATATTTGTTTTCATTAATACACCTACAATCTTGTATTGCAACTTCCTCTAAAACCCCGACAGTCACATTCCCCAATATTTGCTGGCAGAATAAAATTGTAAAATAGTGTCAGGGTGAGAAAGTTTGCTCATTCCTGACTTCCCTAACTTCTGTGAATTGTCCCTACAATTGACGCTGTACTTAATAAACCTGTGAGGTACAGTTTCATTATACCTAAGGATTGTAGGAAAATACATTATAAAGATGCTGCTGAGAATCATGGGAAGTTGAGCTGTCAGCCTGAATTATGGCCTGATTGTGAAGGAACCTCCGTAGGATTCTGCAGCACTGCTAATAAATACCAGTTGGCTTAACATCAGCATTTTATGGGTCCACAGGTTCAAGTTCACTTCCTACAAAAAACAGGAATAGCTATAATTATCTCTCTTTATCATACAGCAACCATTTAGCAACTCTCTGTTTTGCATTGTCCTGGAGAACTTTGTATTTAATGTTTAAGTATAAAATATTAAGGGCGTATTATTGTTGATAGAAGGTATGATGATTCTTAGAACTGAGAAAGGAACATTTACTTAAAGGAACACTCCGGGCACCATAACAACTTAATTGCCAAGTTCTGCGGGCGCTTTCTTACCTGAAGGGGTTAAGTCATTCTTGAATTGTTTAACCCAAAAGGCTGCCTTTAGTGCCTGACCTCCATTTCCCCCAGCGGTATGCACTTCTGAAAATGACTTTTTTCTTTATAAATGGAGAACTACGGTTTGGCTTAGAGCATTAGCTGACTACTCTAGGCAATCCGTGACGCCCCTGCCAGATTCAGAAGCCAGATGGCACTGGGGCAATTTAAGATCTGGCGCTGGAGACAATCTCTGGTGTTCTTGAACAGTTTAAAACCTTAAGGTAGGAGTGTGCACCATAACCACTAACTTTATATGAAGTGTTTCTTTAATTAGTTGGGTATTCTGTGTATAGTGGATAATCGTGACAATTTTGCCTTTTGATCAGATTGTGAAGTTCGACATTGTGACAAAAGAAATGAGTATTTGGACTGAAGACATGTGCTGGCCTGCTGAACCACTGTTTATACCACACCCTGATGCTAAAGACGAAGATGATGGTAATTTGTTTGTTGTTTATTAAAAAATACTATATTTTGCAGTCTACACTGAGACACACTAAAGAAGATTAAGAGAAAATCAGCTCAGATGGCGTGAAGAAATTATGCAGGAATAATCCGCTTTGGGAGACTTAAAAAGGGGTTATTTATGAAAAAAAAGCAGTCTAAAATGGAAGAATTAGCAGGAATGTTAAATTCAGGCCTATGGTGACAGTTAACAATTTTACCTACAGTTTCTCTTTAAAAATAACCCTTAATATCTATTTTGGTGATTGTTAGAAAGAGTGTATTTGTCGTATATGGTCAAGAAGGGCACTGAACTTGCTGGTGTCTACAAAGTTGCAAGATCTTAAATAAGTCTCTACTGCTAGGAATAGTGCCTGTTTTCTAAAGATGTTGCTATGTTATTTAATCCTGTGTTTTTACATGCCGTTTTTTTTTGGGATGGGACAAATTATTCTAAATACTGTGGGATTGAACATATTTTTAATTTCTTGGTGCACCTTGAGTATTTTCCTGGGTATCTTCCTCCAACAACCTGTCCATAACTACCTCCGCTTCCCCCAGGTTCCATTGATCCCTCATTTCTGACCCCATCACTCCACTTCCCCCATGTGATTATTTAATCAGCATGCCAAATCATAAAGTGGAATAAAACCAAATTACTCATCTTAAAGGATCACTATAGTGTCCTGACACTATGTCATTCTTAGGTACCCCCCAACCTCAGGGCTCCCCTCCCTTGGCGCTGAAGGGGTTAAAACCCCTTCAGTCACCGCTGGGCTCCCACGGCACTGGTGACCTCTCCTCCCCCACCGATGTCAGCGCCTGAGTGGAGCGTGCATTCAAACAGTTCATAGGAAAGCATTTCTCAATGCTTTCCTATGGACGTTCTGCACGCTAGATGCGAATTGTAGAAGACAGGAAGACAGCCACTAGAGGTTGGATTAACCCTGCTATGTAAACATGGCAGTTTCTCTGAAACTGCCATGTTTACATCTGAAGGGTTAAAACCTGGGGGACCTGGCACCCAGACCACTTCACTGAGCTGAAGTGGTCTGGGTGACTATAGTGTCCCTTTAACATATTCCTCATTCATACATACATCAAGTTACCTTCAAAACTCCAGCTTTTTCATATTCTTTATATATTCTTTATATAAGTACAGGCATTTAATGTTTAGTTCAGCTATCATTTTGGCCTTGTAGGGTATGAGCAAAAAGATGCAGCATTATAGGACCTAAATATATTTAGAACTCTCTGTAGATGTTTTAATGTCTGATTGTGCATTCTGGCCCAATAATGTCATAATTTCCTTTGTGTGAAACAAATATTTGATTTGTTTTTTTATATTTTGGGTTATTTTTTATTTTTTTTGTAGGTGTGATATTGTCCTCCATTGTATCTTCTAACCCAAAGAAGTCCCCGTACCTGTTGGTGTTAGATGCAAAAACATTCAAGGAGTTGGGGCGTGCATATGTCAAAGCAAACCTTCATCTTGACCTCCATGGAATCTTTATCCCAGAGAAGAATTAATTCTAGCCACCAAAAGTCTGAAGTCACAAAACATGGAGTATCTTGCATGATGATATTGATCAGATATTTCCCTAGTATTTTTTAAAAATAAAGAATATTCTGCTCAGTTCAGTCCTCAGCAACGGAAAAGTTTTTTGTTTTTTTTAATGTGTTCTTTATTCATAGCACATATTAACATTGCATCCAAGCTTAAGAATCTCCAAAGACTCCAATGAAAATCCTCAAACTTAGGCTCATCTTGGAAAGACAAGCATATTCTATTTTAGAAAATAAATCATATTATAAAGGGAAGCATCTTGTGCTTTCAAACTGGACTTTGCAACTGACAGAAGGGCAACTAAGTTCTATCAAAGTAGATATTCTGCTTGATAATAACATAGACAAAGAATATCTGTAGTTATGGTAAATACTGCATATCAGTAGGTGAATTATCTATTTTCTTCATATGCAATGCACAGAGAATTTCAAGGCCTCGTTATGTTATGCAACAGATAGAATAGCTTCCTTTTACAATACTGTCAGGTCTGCGAAGCCGGGAGTAGTATTTTTATTCTTGGTCTCAAAATTCTGTAATATGTCCTTTATTGTATATTGTTTGTACATAGAATTTTAGAAATTAATTGTTATTCAAGTTTAAATCTAGTAACATTTTACAAATAAGTGCATCCTTTTACAGAGGCACATTCATTTTTTGATTGTGAGAAGGTGGCTTGCCACTTTCTCGCTGAACGGGACACAGTCCATTTATAGCTGAACTACCTCTGATGCGGATTTCATTTGAAAATTAGTTATGCACTGCATACACTAAGAGAAAACAGCCTGATATACAATATCAGAAGCTGTGCATTAATGCTGCTAACAATAACTATATCTGATAATCATTAGGGGCTGTGCATGGGGAGGAAACGCCATGCACTTTAAAATTTACATGGTATTTTCTCAAATTTACCAGGGCATCCCTTCTCCAGTGTTTATATCTCTTTATTTGGGTTTCCCATTTCATGTATAATTTGGAGTATATATAATGGTGTTAGTATACCCATTTCTGATTTGATAAGCTTATTATAACTTTTTTTCCAGACATAGGATTGACACTGTAGTCAATGTTAGACCATTGTTGTTAGATCCTTAACAATATTTTGTTAGCTGGTCAAACTTTATAATGTACATTATTTGTCGAGCAATAAAAACTACTTATTTAGCATCAATAATTTGTGCTAATACCAGCACCACTAGAACTATTGAGTGCCAGTACCGTATTTTGTATTTTCAGTAAAAAAAAAAAAAAAAGGCATACTACTATACCATCACACTGCTCACATTTGATTAGTACTATTGCAAAAAATCTTTGGGAAAAATATGCCCATATTACAGATGAGCAGTTCACTCACACGTGACATGTTCAATTGTCAGAGCATACTATAGGATGATGTTATTGAACTAGCTGCAAATAAAAAAAGCCTCATAACATATGTATAATTACTGTATAAATGATGGCACTGATAAATGTTTCTATTCTGTATTGTATCTTTTGTAATGTATGTGTAATATATAAATTAACACATTTTGATCAGTAATTTAATAATTTGACTGTCTAAAAACGGTTTATTGTCTGTCAATAAATTTTACTATGGATTATAAAGTTTGATAGTTATTTGCATGTTGGAAAAAGATATGTATTGTGAACGGTGGTCTGTTGAAGCTAAATCGTATACAGATCCACAGAATATTTATCTTTTAAAGGGAAGTATGAGCGCCAAACAACTATAGCTTAACAAAACTGTATTCCTAATGCTACAGTGTCCCTTTCTCTCTAGTGTTACTTACCCGCACCCCCACCTTGTGAGTAAAGGGTTAGAACCCCCCCCTTTTTAAATTCCTTATTTGTGAGTGAGAAATTAGGTGGAAAGACAATAATCATACGTCACAATAAACAGCAGGCGTTAGCGAAGTACAACATGTATC
This sequence comes from Pelobates cultripes, assembly GCA_933207985.1. Taxonomy (NCBI): domain Eukaryota; kingdom Metazoa; phylum Chordata; class Amphibia; order Anura; family Pelobatidae; genus Pelobates; species Pelobates cultripes. The sequence goes on along the minus strand of OW240923.1, from coordinate 31,721,210 downwards.
AGTTCAGAAAGTCGCACAGTGGTACATCCACTACGGAAAAATAGTAGAGAAGGGTTGCATGCAGGCAACCTGCTCTTTATATCACCATGCCTTTCGGTCGTCTTTCCCCCCCCTAATCCCTAGTTCACATTTGCTAGATTTTTAAATTTTCATAACCGTACTCATTATCTAATTATGCCTTAGGTTGTGGGTGGTCCATGGAAAGCCCGTTGTTGTCTCCACATCGAATTTTACCTGACAGTGTACCGCTCTGCCACTGATCCGGTAGCCCCAAGATTCGGACCTAGCTTTCAGTATTTTGGGGTGATCAAATTAGAATGGGTAAGCAACCCAAAGGTAATGTGTCTGTGCTTGCGCACACAATGTTTTGTCATGAACCTCAACGCTCAAGACCAGATAGCTTCTCAGAAAACAGCAAGTTAGGTATCTTTGCAGCCGTCAACATAACAATTATAGCTTGGATGCGTATGGGTCCACTTCCCAACGGTGTGTCATGCGTATAAAAAAAGAATACAAGAAGAGAAAGACAAGAGAGAAAAGAGAATAGAGAGAGTAGGGTAGGCAAGCTAAAATGGACGGTGGATGAGGCACGGGGGTGGGCGGGCTGCTAAGAGGCAGGCAGCCAGCGAGCCATCTTCGGCTTAGCTCTCTACAGTGCGCCTTAGAGCCTGGACCCCTCTCACGTGCAACCGCCATGTTATCTTTACTCAATGTATTCCTCCCATGGTTCCCATGTCTTCTTAAAGGCCTTTGTGGTCCCCCTTACTTGTGCTGTCAATTTGTCCATGAGATACGCGTCCTTCAGTTTGTGGAGTACCGTGTGTATGGGGGGAAATGTGGGCCTGAGAGGTGTCAGAGTTGCAGAGACGCTCGTAAAAAGTCAGTGGGGTGCAAGCTGCCTGTTTAATGTATGGTTGGGTGGCAAAACCCCTGACCTGGATATATCTAAAGAAGTCAGCTGGTGTTAGCGTGGTTCTAGTTTGAAGAACGTTAAAGGGAATGACCGACTCTCCCGTGTATAGTTATGAATGCGCTGACGCCCTGCATATTCAATTCCCTTAAATTCACTGGCTTGCATGCCTGGCAAAAGGCCAGATTTCAAAGTATGGGCATCATAGGGGGATAGGGTAAACATGAGCCTGTATTTCCCAGCTACGGTGTCCCAGACCCTGATGGCATTTGTTATGGTGGGGCAATTCGTGCGTATAAGTGCCCTGTGTTCCCTGGGGGTCTAGATATAGAATTGAGGTAAGTAAATGCCCATCATCAGGACATCTAAATCTACCCACCTCCTTTCCTCAGGGGGTGTGTGCAATAAAGCTATTTGTGTTAGTTGCGTTGCCTAATATTAAAAGTGAAGGTGAGGGAGCCCTTGGTCTCCTGCTGTCTTGGGTCTGTACAAAATATTGCGGGCTACCCTGTGTCATTTATTCTTCCTGACAAACCTGTCGATGGCAGTCTGTAAAGGGGCTAGGTCTTTTTTTGGAGATCGGAATGGGCACTGCTTGAAACAAAAATAAAATACGGGGAAGAATATTAATTTTAATTGAGTGGATGCGGCCGATCCACTTGTCCATGTCTGCCATAAGAGTTTTCATCATGGCGGTAAAGTTAATTTGGTATAGGTGTGCTGGGTCCGAGGGGAGGTTATTTCCCCAAGTATTTTATGTATTTGTGCGTGATTTGTATATGGTACATGTCCCTGATGGTCATTGTGTCCGCAGCCGACAGGCCCACTGGAAGGGTGCTAGATTTGCTCATGTTGACCTTATACCTTGATAAGGAGCCATACTCTGCTAGTAGCGGGACCAGGGCTCGCATGGACTCCGTGAGGTTGGTGAAGGTCAGTAGGACACCGTCTGCGTAGCCTTAAACTACAAAGCGTTGGTCGCCTAACCGTACTCCGGTGATCAATGGGTGTTCTCGGATAACCTGCAGTAATGCTTCTAGGGACAGAACAAAAAGTAAAGGGGAGAGGGGGCAGCCTTGCCGGTAGCCGTTGCTCAATGAGAAGAAGTTGCACCAAGAAACCGCGAGTTGGATTTGTGCTGTGACGTTGGTATACATGGCTTGCACCGTATTGAGAAAAGCATCCGGGAAGTTCAGGTGTCGTAAAACTTCAAACATATAGTGCCATTCCACGCGACTGAATGCTTTCTCAGCATCTAGAGATAATATCAGGGCAGGGGTCTTGTTCTGTGTCAATTTCCAAAGTAAATCGATGTTACGTTGTTTGATTTTTAATAACTGTCACCCAGAGATGAAGCCCACTTGGTCCGCATTGATCAGGTGACACAGGTAAGGATTCAGTCTTTCTGCAAAGATTTTTGCCAATATTTTGGCGTCTTTGTTAATTTAAAGATATAGGCCTATAAGCCTCAGGTGTTAAGTTATCTTTACCTGGTTTGGGTAAGAGGATAAGCTTGGCATGTGACATGTCCCTGTCAGGGGTGCCCCTTATCATTAGGTCATTAAATAAGGTTGTGAGGTGTGGGGGTTATCTCTTTGCGAAATATTTTATAATATCCTCCCTCACAGATGTCTGGACCTGGGTCCTTGCTGCCTTTTAAGAGAGATATTGCCGCGTCTACCACTTCTGTTGTAAAGGGAGCAACGATCGTCATATCGGCGTCTTGGGTTAATTTTGGTAGGTTTAGATTCGCAAGAAATGAGCAAATCTTTGTACGTTCAGCCGCAATGTCCGTCGTCGGGTTGTGGTCAGAAGAGTGATTGTATAGGGCCTTGAAGTATTCCATGAACACGTGCTACAGTGCCTATTTTGTTACATTACAGCCTTAAGTTCAATGTTTTATTAATCTGAATTTTATGTGATGAATCAGAACACAATAGTCTAAGTTGGCGAAGTGAAATGAGAAAAATATATACAAATACAAACAATTTTTTTAGAAGTAGAAAACAGAAAATTGGCATGTGCGTATGTATTCACCCCCTTTGTTATGAAGCTCATAAAAAGCTCTGGTGCAACCAATTACCTTCAAAAGTCACATAATTAGTGAAATGATGTCCACCTGTGTGCAATCTAAGTGTCACATGATCTGTCATTACATATGCACACACCTTTTTTGAAAGGCCCCAGAGGCTGCAACACCTAAGCAAGAGGCACCACTAACCAAAGACTGCCATGAAGACCAAGGAACTCTCCAAACAAGTAGGGGACAATGTTGTTGATAAGTACAAGTCAGGGTTAGGTTATAAAAAAATATCCAAATCTTTGACGATCCCCAGGAGCACCATCAAATATATCATAACCAAATGGAAAAAACATGGCACAACAGCAAACCTGTCAAAAGATGGCCGCCCACCAAAACTCACAGACTGGGCTAGGAGGGCATTAATCAGAGAGGCAGCACATAGACCTAAGGAAACCCTGGAGGAGCTGCAGAGTTCCACAGCAGAGACTGGAGTATCTGTACATAGGACGATAAGCCGTACGCTCCATAGAGTTCGGCTTTATGGCAGAGTGGCCAGAAGAAAGCCATTACTTTCAGCAAAAAACAAAATGGCACGTTTTGAGTTTGCGAAAAGGCATGTGAGAGACTCCCAAAATGTATGGAGGAAGGTGCTCTGGTCTGATGATACTAAAATTTAACTTTTCGTCCATCAAAAAAAAACGCTATGTCTGGCGCAATCCCAACACATCACCCAAAGAACACCATCGTTTTTCAGCAGCCGGGACTGGGAAACTGGTCAGAGTTGAGGGAAAGATGGATGGTGCTAAATACAGGGATATTCTTGAGCAAAACCTGTACCACTCTGTGCGTGATTTGAGGCTAGGACAGAGGTTCACCTTCCAGCAGGACAATGACCCCAAACACACTGCTAAAGCAACACTTGAGTGGTTTAAGGGGAAACATGAAACGGTGTTGGAATGGCCTAGTCAAAGCCCAGACCTCAATCCAATAGAAAATCTGTGGTCAGAATTTAAGATTGCTGTTCACAAGCGCAAACCATCACAACTGAAGGAGCTGGAGCAGTTTTGCAAGGAGGAATGGGCAAAAATCCCAGTGGTAAGATGTGGCAAGCTGATAGAGACTTATCCAAAGCGACTTGGAGCTGTGATTGCGCAAAAGGTGGCTCTACAAAGTATTGACTTTAGGGGGGTGAATAGTTATACACATTGACCTTTTCTGTTATTTTGTCCAATTTGTTGTTTGCTTCACAATAAAAAATTTTTTTTAAAAATCTTCAAAATTGTGGGCATATTCTGTAAATTAAATGATGCAAATCCTCACACAATCCATGTTAATTCCAGGTTGTGATGCAACAAAACACGAAAAATGCCAAGGGAGGTGAATACTTTTGCTAGGCACTGTATGTCATCTGGGGAGGTTTTAAGAGAGCCATCTTTGGCTCTTATTGTCGTGATATGGGAGTGGCGTTGCCTGGGTCGTAGGGCCCTGGCCAGGAGGGTGTCCATTTGATTGGACTTTTCATAGAATGTTCTTCAGGACCATTGAAGTGAGCAAGCTGTGTCTTCAATCAATAGGTCTTTGATTGAGTGTCGAGAAGCGTGCAGCTCCCGTAGACCTGCAAGTGATGGGTCGGTTTTATGGAGTTGTTCTGCGTGATGGAGAGATTCAAGGAGTGTAATTTAAAACTGAGTTTTTAGTTTTTTCTTGCGTCTGGCGATTTTGATAAGGGTTCTGCGCACTACCGCCTTATGTGCTGCTCACACCATCGCAGTGGAGTCGTTCGGGGCTAAATTACTCTAAAAATAGTCTTTCAGTTCGGTATGAGTAACAGCTGTCATGTTCTCGTCTTTGAGTAGAGAGTTATTTAAATGCCATGTCCATGGCGTCGAGACACCGAGATTATTTAATTAGATAGTCACGTCTGCATGGTCCGACCATCTGATTGAGCCGATCTCTGCCCTGGTTACTTTGGTCATACCCAAGTCATTGACTAGGAAATTGTCAATACGGGAATTTGTGTTATGGGGTGCTGAGAAAAAGGTGAAGTCTTGTGTGTCAGGATGGTGCGCTCTCCATGCGTCTATGAGTCCCATGCGCCGTATGAAATGGTAGAGAAGTTTATCTTCGTCACCCAGTCGGCAGCGGGACACGACACCGCATTGAAGTCTCCCCCCACTATAATGACACGGCGCGCTAGGGAGTCTAGAAGTGTAGCAGGGACATCGGCGTTGGGAAACAGTAAGTAAATAAAGGGCTTTTAACCCTTTATTTACCAGGGAGAGAGGGCGCAGGCAGAGGGAGCTATAGTGCTAGGAATACAGCTTTGTATTTCTGGCACTATAGTATCCCTTTAAGAAAATCCCTACAGTAAAATTATAAAGGTTACTGCACATATAATTTAGGTCTTTATAACATCTTATACAAACACTTTTGATCGCCATGTTGTGCACTGTAATATCTCCTGATATCATCAGAGAAGAGGACAAAGTAAATTGTTTTAGAGGAGAGATGCATTTAGAAACATCAATTTTCACTTCCTTTGCCATTGGTGAGCTGATTGAACTTCAAGGAGTTCTTTGTATATTACATTGTGGATAGTTGCTCAATATATGGATAACATCCCACTCTTTGGGATTTATTCTCTACACACAGACCTAAAACATGAATTGTAAAAAAACAAACAACTAAAAGTGCTGATTTGGAGTTGCCATGGTCACAGTAGCTTGCCTATTTAGGCTCAAATATCTATATTTTAGTTTTCAATTCACTACAAATGGGTGTTTAGTGAATAAACCACTTTTAGTTTGCCAATATCTGAACATCTGTTTTAATCACATTTTACTCTTTCACTTTTTTTTTCTTTATAGGCAGAATGTATTTGAAGTGCATTTATAATGACATTAAAATACAGTTCAAATTGTGTCCAATCACTTGCTAATCATATTATTATTAATGAAGGAATGATTGTACTTCTTATGTACTAGAAGTACTATAGTATTGGGTATAGACAGCTAAAAACTTACACTGAGAGTACATTTTATATAGTATTTGTAACGGCACCCCCCAGGCATAAAAGGGTTAAACCACCATTTAGTAGATCTTCCCCTTCCAGAGACACAGGCACAGCTACTGCAGAACACCAAACTCCTGAACAGAATACAAGGGAATGCTCCAAACTCCCAAACTGCATTCAAGAGAATGCTCCAAACTCCAGAACTGGAACCTCACGAATAGCTGCTAGCAGACGAACAGGAAAAGCACCCAAGCAGCTTACACTCCTGGCAATCAGTCTCTAACAGCATACAGTAAATCCCCCCAAAGACGAGACAGAGCTCCGTGTTGACGGTCAAGCAGTGGTCTGGTTTACTAGCTGCCCGGTATTTATGCAGGTCTCCCACCTGGTGGACACTCCCCTAGGGGACCAGATGGAAGACTGAAACACAGACATGTATCACATTCAGACACACAGAAGTAAAACATCCCCACAATGCATCCTAATTTCCCTCCCTCTATCCTGGAGATAATTGGGAAGTAATCCAATTATCTCCCAGGACAGAGGCAAAACTCCATTACACACGTGGTTATGATAAAAAACTAAAATACAATAAAATACATAATGTTACCTTTATCACATAAAATATATACATGTAACCCATCCCCAGATAGCTGGGATCTGAGCGCACAATTGTGCCGAATAGCGCTCAGATCTTATACACACAGTTTAATTGCCATGGAGCCAAAGTCTTTAATTACACGAATAGGCTCCATAGCAGTGCTATCTGGTTTAAAGCATTCACATAAAACAAAGTCCCGAATGATCAGGTGTTCGGTTAAATAGCCATGAATAGAAGCAAGGAAGGCTGGAGGCTCAGCGGTGCCTGCACGTAAAAGTGTCCGCTTTTAGTGCACTGATTCCGGGCTGAGCACCACTGGCCGTCCAGGATGTTCCATAACACCGCCACCTAGCGGCCGCTAAGTGTAACCGCGGCCACTCAGTAATAGTCAATTAAGCTGCGGTTAACCGCAGCTACTGGGTGGTCAATTAACAGCGCCTGCCGGCTCCCCACGGCTCTGGGGAGGCTAATAGAAGGCGGTTTGTGCGGTAGACTAAATCTACCGAACGGCTGTTCAGAAAGGCATGAATAAACCTTTCTGCACAGTAAAATTAAAGGTTTAACTACCGGTCCATAATCCAAAGGCAGCAGGCAGGCAATCAGGCACCTCCAATGCAATGTGGCGAGATTGGTCTCGTCCCATCTCTCCCCTTTTCTAAACAGACTAACAGGGTATCTGACCTCCTGCCGGTCATTGCCCTTGTTAGTCCAGCAGCCCACCCATAAAACACAATCAGCAGTACAGCCCACCCACAATAAATGGTTACTACACCTGGGTAGAGGAGAAACTTGTCCATGTCCAGGTGCCTCACCACAGCTGTGCAGGGGGACTGGTAGGCTGCCTTGGTGGGTTGCTGAGTGGGCAGAGACCAGCGGTACTCTGCCCTGGTGCCAGCGCTACCACGGAAATAGTCTGTTTGGAGCCTGGTTGTGGGACGGGGAGACTGACTGTCTCCCCTTTGGATACACAGCTCTGCTGCTGGAGGGGGAGACCGACTGTCTCCCCTTTAGATACACAGCTCTGCTGCTGGAGGGGGAGACCGATTGTCTCCCCTTTTGCTAAACAGTCCTGTTACTGGGGAACAGGACTGACCGTCCCTACCCCCTTTGCTGTAAGTGCAGAGACCACGGTCCCATCTGCACGGTTGTGGGGCTTACTGTCTCCCCTGGGTATGTCAAGCTGCCGCTGGAGAGAGGGGGTAACAAGCTCCTCTCCCATACATACTCCCAGCCGCTGGAAAGGGAGACCGACTGTCACCGCTCCCAATACAAAGTCCTGCTGCTGGGGAAAGGAGACTGGGCTCTCTATTCCCTGTAACACACACTGCTGTTGGGGAGCAGGACCGACCGTCTCTGCCCCCGGTAGCTCAGTCTGCCGCTGGGGAATGGAGGCTGGGCTCCCAATTCCCTGTACATTGCTCTGCCGCTGGGAAATGGAGACTGGGCTCCCAATTCCCTGCATATCACTCTGCTGCTGGGGGACAGAACCGACGGTCTCTACCGACTCTGCTCTCCTCTTCCTGTAACTGTACCTGCCGCTGGAGTTCCTCCCAACGTGCCAGCTGGCCCCTCTCTCTGCCCTGTCTAGCAGAGTCCCGAACACCGAGTTCCTAACGAACTGCACAGATCTCTCCAGTGGATCGGGTCCGAAGAAGCTCAGCCGGAACCACACCATACGGTCATACTCTGTCAGGGTCGTTGTACTCAGACATGCGTTGCCCTCAATTTGTAAAATCCAAAGAAATGGTGTCACCTGTAGCTGTCCTTCTGGCTGTAGGAACGATCCCGCAGCTTGCCACCAATTGTAACGACACCCCCAGGCATAAAAGGGTTAAACTGCCGTTTAGTAGATCTTCCCCTTCCAGAGACACAGGTACAGCTACTGCAGAACACCAAACTCCCGAATTGAATACAAGGGAATGCTCCAAACTCCCGAACTGCATACACAGTTCAATTGCCATGGAGCCAAAGTATTTAATTACACGAATAGGCTCCATCATGGCTGTGCTATCTGGGTTAAAGAATTCACATAAAACAAAGTCCTGAATGATCAGGTGTTTGGTTAAATAGCCACGAATAGAAGCAGGGAAGGCTGGAGGCTCAGCGGTGCCTGCACGTAAAAGTGTCCGCTTTTAGTGCACTGACTCCGGGCTGAGCACCGCTCTCCGTCCGGGGAGTTCCATAACACCGCCACCTAGTGGCCGCTAAGTGTAACCGCGGCCACCCAGTAATAGTCAATTAAGCTGCGGTTAACCGCAGCTACTGGGTGGTCAATTGACTGCACACGCCAGCTTCTGGGCGGCCAATTAACAGCGCCTGCCGGCTCCCCGCAGCTCTGGGGAGGCTAATCGAAGGCGGTTTGTGAGGTAGACTAAATCTACCGAACAGCTGTGCAGAAAGGCATGAATAAACCTTTCTGCACAGTAAAATTAACTGTTTAACTGTCGGTCCATAATCCAAAGGCAGCAGGCAGGCAACCAGGCTCCTCCAATGGAATGTGGTGTGATTGGTCTCGTCACAGTATTTTATTATTAATTGCTTCTGCAGGGAAGGGGTTAACAGAGGTTGGCTGACAAGGACTGGCAGGGAAGAGGTTAACAGTGGATAGGGAGGTTGGAGGAAACTTTATTACAGGGAGGGCGTTGTCAGGGTTACAGTACGATCCAGCACGTATAATTGTGTAACACAGAAAACTGATAGGTAACGTATACCGGACCTTAGAATGGCCGGACTAACGTACCAAAGAATAGTCAGGAATAGCCGAGGTCAAGGGATACAGAAAGAGACACAACGATAAGGAAAAGCCAGGGGTCAGGGATGCCAGAAAACAGGGAAGTCAAAAATAATGCCAAAGTCAAATAACCAGAATTACCAGAATCAATAACGCGCTCTCGGACAACCACAAGGGAAACCACGACAGGGCACTGAGCAGGATGAGAACTGGGCCTAAATACCCCATCTCTGGATCTGATAGACTGTAATCGGCCTTTGATCCCAAAGGCAGTTACCAGCTTCCCATTTGCATAATTGCTGCTCAGCACAAACCTTCCTGCGGATTTGATTGGTGCTTGGCACAACTTTTCAAGTCAGGACAATAATATTGTTCGGCACAACTTTTCCTGTCTGAACAGTAAATTGCATTAATCACATTTTTATAAGCGGATGAATACGTGACATTACCCCCCACCTGAATAACGCCCATTGGGCGGGCAGGACCAGACTTGAGAGAAAATATGGCGTGAAAATAGCGAATCTTGCGGCCAGCATGTATATCAGATGCCGGAACCCAAGAACAATCGGCCGGTCCATAACCTTTCCAATCCACCAAGTACTGCAAAGTGCCCCGAGAAAACCTGGAATCAATTATGGAAGAAACCTCACACTCTTCCTGTCCAGAAACAACCAAGGCAGGAGGAGGGACACTTAGGACAGTATACTTATTGCAAATAAGAGGTTTGAGTAAGGAGACATGAAATGTGTTAGGAATTTTCAATGAGGCCGGAAGGGCCAGAGGGTATGAAACATGATTGAGTCTTCTAAGGACACGAAAAGGCCCAATGAACCTGGGAGCAAATTTCATGCTATGGACTAAGCCTGATGTTGCGTGATGATAACCAAACCCTCTCACCCACCTGGTAAACAGAGTTGGCGCCTCGCCATTTATCAGCATAATGCTTAAAACAGTCAGCAGCAGTCCCCAGTGCGGAGTGAACTTTGACCCTGGTATCATGAATAGAAGTAAGACGGTCATCCAAAGCAGGAATAGCCGTGTCAAAAAAACAGCTGGGAGGACAGTAGGATGTCGGCCATTATTAACAAAAAATGGACTATGTCCAGAGGAGTCATGGTCAGCATTGTTCCTAGCAAACTCAGCCCATGGTAGTAATTCGGACCAATTGTCTTGAGTGCTATTAACGAAACAACGCAAGTATAATTCCAAGGACTGGTTAGCCCTCTCAGCTGTACCATTAGTCTGGGGGTGGTAAGAGGACGAAAAAGACAATTCAATCCCTAATTGTTTATTGAAAGACCTCCAAAACCGGGACACAAACTGAGAACCTCTATCTGATACTATATTGTGAGGAATGCCATGCAGACGGACAATTTCTCGTATAAAGATTAGTACTATGTCTTCAGATGACGGCAATTTCTTAAGTGGGATAAAATGAGCCATTTTCGAAAAACGGTCCACAACCATGAGAATCGTGATATAACCTTTAGAATTAGGAAGTTCGACAATGAAGTCCATGGACAAGTGGGACCACGGAACCTCAGGATTGGGAAGAGGTTGCAACAAGCCACAAGGGAATTTATGAGGAACTTTAGAAACCGCACAAACAGAACAGGCCTGCACATACTAACATCCTTCCTGAGGGAATCCCACCAAAATGATCTCATGATAGCAGAAGTGGACTTATTAATACCCGGGTGGCCGGCAGATACGTTGTTGTGAAACACCTTCATGATATTAACCCTTTCCCCTAATGGAACGAACAATTTGTCCTGAGGTTTACCGCAGGGCGCCTGAGACTAAGCCTCCATGATGGAGCCAAGCAGCGGAGATACATTGATGCAATTATATATTCCGCGGGAATGATATGGGACTTTTCTTGCTCTTGTATAGACTCAGTATCAAACTGTCTGGATAAGGCGTCGGCCTTGACATTTTTAGAACCAGGTCTATAAGTAATGAGAAAATTAAAGAAACAGAAAGAAACAGAGACCACCTAGCTTGTGTAGAAGACAATTGTTTAGCATCTCCTATGTAAGTCAGGTTTTTGTGATCAGTAATGATCAAAAGGGAACCCTCTAAAAGATGTCGCCACTCCTTGAGAGCTGGAATAATAGCCAACAATTCCCTATTGCCAATATCATAATTGTGCGCGGCAGGAGACAACTTTCTAGAGAAGTAACCACAAGGATGCAATGGAGTATCCTGGCTCTCCCTCTGGTAGAGAACTGCCCCTATCCCTGTCTCTGATGCATCAACCTCCAGTATGAAAGGTTTACTGGTGTCAGGATGTATCAATATGTCGGTGGAGGCAAACCGCTGTTTGAGAGTTTCAAAGGCTTCTATAGCCTCTTTAGACCATATTGTACTTGCCTGTCATATTGGTGCTGGGGGCTATTACTGAAGAAAATTCCTTTATAAACCTTCTGTAATAATTGGCAAAACCTATGAAACTTTGAATGGCTTTCAATCCAGTGGGTAAAGACCACTGTAGAACCGATTCCAACTTTTTAGGAATATTTCTGAAACCCCGAGGAAGAGATTTTATATCCTAAAAACTGTACTTCAGATTGGTCAAAGATGCATTTTTCTAATTTACAATAAATTAGATTTTTTATAAAAGTGTGCAGAACTTGTCTCATGTGATCGTGGTGAGTCTGAATGTCAGGAGAATAAATAAGGATATCATCCAGATAGACCAAGACAAACGAGTAAATGTAATCCCTGAGTACATCATTTATGAAATCTTGGAAAACCGCTGGAGCGTTGCACAACCCGAATGGCATCACTAGATATTCATAGTGTCCACTTCTGGTATTAAATGCAGTCTTCCACTCGTGGTTTTCCTTGATTCTCACTAAATTGTAAGCTCTTCTAAGGTCAAGTTTAGTAAACACTTTAGCACCTTGGAGTCTATCAAATAATTCAGCAATAAGAGGAATGGGGTAGGCGTTCTTAATGGTGATTTTGTTCAATGCTCTGTAATCGATACATGGGCGCAACTCACCGTTCTTTTTAGATACAAAAAAGAATCCTGCCCCAGCAGGCGAGGATGATTTTCGTATGTGGCCTTTATTCAATGAATCCTTAATATATTCCTCCATTACTCTACTCTCCTGAGGTGACAAAGCATAGACTGGGTAGTAAATGAATGGAACAGTCATATGGTCTGTGAGGAGGTAGAGTATTCGACTGACTTTTGCTGAATACTTCTATAATGTCTTGGTACTGTATAGGGATTTCCGGGTTTTGAGGTGTACTAGTGGGTAATTCAATAGTGCCCACTCTTTTGGCGACATTCAAAATACACCTTTCATAGCAGTCCTTACCCCAGGGCTCGACAAATCCCAGGCGCCAGGTCGCCATGGTGAGTAAATATTTCGCCCTGGCACTTGGGATGCGGCCGCCCTGAGGAGCATGGTGGTGGGCAGCCGCCCTGAGGAGCATGGAGGTGGGCGGCCACCCGTGGGAGCATGGAGGCGTTTGGCTGCCCTGAGCAGCATGGAGGTGGGTGGCCCGCCCGCGGGAGCAGTACTCTGCCTGCAGCTCCTCTCTGCTCCCTCGCGCTGTGTAATGATGCCGGGAGCCGGAATATGACGTCATGCCGGCCCCGGCATCATTACAGAGCGCGAGGGAGCAGAGAGGAGCTACAGGCAGAGTACTGCTCCCTCGCACACAGGAAGAGTGCAGCACCACTGGACCCCAGGAAAGACCCTCTCAGGTGTGTGTGAGAACCTGTCAGTGTGTGTAAGCCTGTCAGAGTGTGTGTGTGAGAACATGTCAGTGTGTGTGTGTGTGTGTGTGTGAGAGCCTGTCAGTGTCTGTATGTATGTGTGTGTGCCAGTATGTGTGTGCGAGCCTGTCAGAGTGTGTGCGTGTGTGAACGCCTATATGTGCGTGTGTGTGAACCCCTGTCAGAGTGTGTGTGCGTGCAAGCCTGTTCTCAGCGTAAGACTGTGTATGAGCCTGTCAAGAGACTGTGTGTGTGTGTGTGTGTGCGAACGAGTCTGTCAAGAGTGTGTGTGTGTGTGTGCGCACGCGTGCCTGTCATGTGTGTATGTGTCTGTCAAGAGTTTGTGCATGCAAGCCTGTTGGGAGAGTGTGTGCGGTTTAGGTACCTGCCCCCTCCGACTGTTTTTACTCACCTTTTTTCCCCATTTTCTCACGCCGTGCCAGTTTCCCCATGATCTTTATGATCCCAGCTAAGCCAATGCTTTCCCTTAGGAAAGCATTGGGAGGATTTTGTGCATGCGCAGCAAATGTACCAATCCGCATCTCCTCATAGAGATGCATTAAATTAATGAATCTCTATGAGGAACATTCAGCACCTCCATGCAGAGCTTGGAGATACTGAACCTGGGTGCAGCAGTGACCCAGGACTCTCTAGTGACCGTCTGAGTGACTGTTACTAGAGGTGTTACTAAGCAGCAATGTAAATTCTGCGTTTTTACAGAAAAGGCAGTGTTTACACTTAAATTCCTGCAAGGACAGGCTATAGACACCAGAACAACTACATCAAGCTGTAGTAGTTCTGGTGACTATAGTGTCCCTTTAAGAATTGCATTTTCTCGTTGAAAATGACTGGCTGCTAACTTGTTTAGCTAGCTCCCAGATTCCAAACAAATTTGTCAAGCCATGCCTTACCCCATTCTAATATTTCCCCATTAGTCCAGTCGATATGAGCAATCACATGTGACTATACAAAAATAAATACATAAAGTGCGCTGTGCCTTTAAGACCATTAAATATTGAAATAAAGTGAGAATAATATGTGTAATATTATATAACACAGAAAGTGATCAAGTGCATATGTGCAAAATCACACAAAAATACTTAGCTTATTCCCACTTTGGAATATACCTTTGAACTTGTATATCAGTATTCCAATTTAAATCTCAAAAAAAGGGAAAATACACAATCATAGGACAGTATGTTTGATAAATAAATGTATAAAATATGGAAAAAAAACACTCACAAGGGTAGAGCAATTTAGCCTGCTCTGAACTTAGATGGCATCTTGTGCAACATATGCAAACTGGAAGCTGTGGTGACGGTAGAAATCTTTATTGGTATTCACAGAATAAAAACCGCTTTCCAGGCTGTAAAGTCCCTTTATGTAATGCTTCCTCTGTGTAGTAATGAGCTTTTAGGCTCCTCTGGTCCTGCGCTGGCGTTTTACAGGACACTGAGTGCCGAACACGCGTTTCGCCGATATAGTCGGCTTCATCAGATTTTTGTATTTTTAAGTGTGATTTTGCACATATGCACTTGATCACTTTCTGTGTTATATAATATTACACATATTATTCTCACTTTATTTCAATATGGGTTATGCTTGATAAGCCATGGAAAGCCTAATATGATCGGACAGGAAGGGGATGCAATAACCTGAAATGTAATCTTTTCCTTATGTAAGGCACCAATGGAAATATTAATGGGTAAGGTTTCATGCATTATCAATGGTTGTGAGAGTGGTCTCCCATGATTAGCTTCAACAGCTAGGGGTGATAGTCTCTCCTTGATAGGTATAGTATTACCTTTAACAAATTGAACGTCGATTAAGTTTCCAGCGGCACCTGAATCCATCAGAGCTTTGCATGAAAAGTTCTTCTTTTCAAAGGCAATAGAAATATCAAGGAGAAACCTTGCTGCATCAGGCTTTCATCCCACTACTTCTCAATTAGTTACTCCCCAGGCCATTGCTGTTGGTTCCCCAAACTCCGGTGCTCCGGCTGCTCAAGCCCCTAATTCACAAGATGCCGCCAGCTACCACGGTCTCCCGTTCCCGATTCCCTCCGAGGATGACAACGTGCAGGGCCTCAGCCCATTTCGCCCTGCGAATCATAGGGTTTCCCAGAGGCCCTTCTTTCGGAGGGTTGCCCAGATTCGCAAGACATACTCAGCTGCCTGGCGCGATCTGTTTAGTCTGTGTGAGATCAAAGCTGGGGATGCCTATTGGCCCATTATGGAAAGGAGTTTTATTGACGCTCTCCTCACTACTGATATGGATTTTCAGTCGGGTATCACATTCTGTGAACAGCTTCGGGCCTGGGCCCAGGATAAACTAGCTGACCAAGCAACTTGTATAAATGATATTATACAAGATAAACTTGAGTCTGTGGAGAAGTACCATTCACAATTGACTCAAACTTTCTCTGATCTAGGATTTAGTGTATACAATAAGGCACATACCCAAATGTTGTCAGCAGCCTTTGTTGCGGGCCTTAAGGAAGCCATCAGGAAAGGGTTAGTGCTTTCCCGCCCTGAATATAGAATTATTCCTCTAGACACTCTCCTTTTGGTTGCTAAAGGCCTAGAATCTGCACAACAGCCACCCCAAAGGAAAAGTAATCCCCTTTTGTTTTCCTTTTATAGTCCTACCACCAGACCCGCCCCAGCACCCGCAGGGTATCCCGTGCCAGCTACACAGGTACAACACCATACACACGCACCTAGGCCTCAGACCAGAGCTTGCTTTAATTGTAACCAATTAGGTCATATCAGGAAAGATTGTCCACACCCCAGAGTGCCTAGACAACAACAGCCGACCACTAGACCACCTAATCCTGTGTTCAACTATCCTATGTACCCCAATGCCCCTGCAATCACACATGGTTGCCTCCAGCCAGGTTACCCTCCACAGGTATATCCTGTTCTTTGCTCTTTGCCCCTACTATACCCAAGCTGCCTGTCAGCCACCTCCAGCTGATGATCACCCTCCACACCGCAGCTATGTTCACAATTCCCCTGATAATTATGATAAACATGATTATCAACAAGATGACCGTCCTGTACCCAGTCAACATCGCCCTACACGTCAGACTCAGCAGACCAGCCGCTCCACCGGACCCACATGTCACTACACTGGCCCTGATCAATCTCATCTAGACCTCTTACAATAGGTAACTGGCAAACCTGTGTCATGGCAGTGTCTACAGGGTACAAAGGGGGGCCTCTCGCTACAGTAGTCCTACCCGTAGAGGGTCATCCTACTACCTTTTTAGTTGACACAGGTGCAGCCCGCAGTGTTCTCAGAGAACAAGACCTGCCTGACTCATCTTAACGATCCGACACAGATGTCTCTTGTGTAGGTGTCGATGGTATCCCTAGAAACAACCCATTAACTAGGCTCTTGCGGGTGGGTTCAGACATTCTCTCACGGTTTGTTGTCTCTTCTACTTGTCCACTTAACCTATTAAGTGCTGATGTTCTGTCGCGTCTTCAAGTTTCTATCTCCTTCACCGCTGATGGCCAGGTTCAATTATTAACCCCCCTTTCTCGCAAAGATATTTCTGTTCTTTGCTCTTTGCCCCTACTGTTACACATGACTTCCCCCTCTGAGGAGGTAAGGGTCCCAGATGCCCCCAGTGCCCTGGATAGGGTCCCAACCAAACTTTGGTCTACAGGCCCAGATGACATTGGACGCCTAAGAGTCCCACCCGTGGTTGTCATGCTACTAAAGGGAGCTAATCCACCACGAAGACCACAGTACCCATTAAAGCCTGCACAAGCCCTTGCCATCTCCAAACAAGTTGAAAGTCTGTTAGCAAAAGGTGCTCTGGTAAAGTGTGTTTCAGAGTGTAACACCCCTCTATTTCCAGTGAAGACGAAGACTGAAAAAGGCCAACCTGACCAATACCGTATGGTTCAAGACCTCCGCGCTGTTAATGATGTCACCAATTGAGACACTGCTGTTGTCCCGAATCCACATACACTGTTGTCACAAGTCCCTCCAACAGCTAAATTCTTCACTATGGTTGATCTTGTAAACGCCTTTTTCAGCGTGCCCTTGGATCCCTCTTGCCAATATCTGTTTGCTTTCACACATGATCACCAACAGTACACTTGGATTGTCATGCCTCAAGGTGCACAAAATTCCCCTACTCAATTCGCCAAAGCTATGTCAACTGTCTTAGAACCTTGGCAGAAGTCTCACTCTGACGTTGTCCTGCTCCAGTATGTGGATGATCTTCCAACTGCTGAACAAAATTCCGAAGATCTCCTTTGTTTCCTCGCTGAAGGAGGATGTAAAGCCTCCAGAACGAAACTTCAGTGGTGCCGGCCCTCTGTGGTTTTCTTGGGACATTGCATTTCCCATGGCACCCGTCACCTAACAAAGAACAGAGTACTTCCTATACAAATATCTCTCTCCCATCTACTCATCAAGCTCTTCATGCCTTCTTGGGCCTCATCACATACTGCAGGTCTTGGATCCCTGAGGCTTCTCAGCTCATGCAACCTCTCTATGATGCCTTGAAGACTGAACCATTTTCATTGTCTTTGACAGCTCGCGCCTGCTACTACGCCCTTCAAAGGGCCATCTCCTCTGCTCCAGCTTTGGGCCTACCTAACTATCAGCGACCATTCAAACTTTTTGTCTCTGAAAAGATGGGTCATGCTTCAGTGGTCCTTACACAGTCAACGTCAACGTCCTATTGGTTATTTTTCATGCATGGTGGACCCCGTGGCTTGAGGCGGTCCTTCTTGTTTACGTGCTGTTTTTGCTGCCAGTGCCCTGCTGGACAAAGCTAATGACTTTGTTCTCGGACATAAACTCACTGTCCTTGCTCACCATGATATCACGGCCATCCTGAATCAAGTCCAACCAAAACATCTCTCCTCCTAGAGACACCTCCGCCTTCAAACCTCCCTCCTCTTGTCTGATAACGTCACTCTACAAAGATGTTACTCTTTGAATCAGGCCACTCTTCTGCCACATCCCAAGGGGGGAGTACCACAATACTGGTACAGTCTGGACATAAATCCTGATGTTCATATGGAACTTCAAGTGAAAAAGCCCATGGTTCCACATGACGAACAACCTGATGGCTACTTACATTGCACCCTGTGGTTCAGGAATACCCCAGGTCCTGACCCATACTATGAAGAAGAATTATTCAGCCTGGTGGAAATACGCATCACCCTGACAGACCTGTTCTGTGACTCCAGAGGAAATATTGTTATCTTGGCCTACCTGCCCATGGAGGTATCACATTTATACCACCACTGGGAGGTGGGAGTTCCTCATATCTCTTTCACCAAATCTCTCATGGAAAGAACTCAGCCCAATGGCCAAAACATGGAGTACCGCAACTCAAGAACAGCACACATCGACGGGGGTCACTAAAAGGACCATAAATTGCAAAACAGTCAGTTACCCTCAATATCACACAGAAATATGTGAAGACATCCCTCCTACAGAACAGGACCCGGATGCCCCTCATGACTGTTTTGAACAGATGAAAATGGAGACAACCCATCTCCCAACAGTGCACGAGGCTGCTCTGCCAGATCCTGACTTTACCCTGTTTGTGGATGGTTCCAGATTTGCTGACATACAGGGACAATATCATACCGGATATGCTGTCACCACAGAAGACTGAGTACTCCAAGCATCTTCACTTCCATCATCTAAGTAATCACAAGAAGCCGAACTAATAGCCCTTACAGCAGCATGTAAGATGTCTGAAGGGAAACGTGTTAATATCTACCCAGACTCAAGGTATGCCCTGGGCGTAGCACATGATTTTGGCTTAATCTGGAAAACAAGGGGGTTTCTTACAGCAACAGGTACTCCGGTGAAACATGGCGCAGCTATCAACCAATTAATGGATGCCTTACTGCTCCCTGAAGAGGTGGCCATATTGAAGGTAAAGGCCC
The DNA here is from genome assembly GCA_933207985.1 of Pelobates cultripes. Taxonomy (NCBI): domain Eukaryota; kingdom Metazoa; phylum Chordata; class Amphibia; order Anura; family Pelobatidae; genus Pelobates; species Pelobates cultripes. The sequence continues at coordinate 31,702,272 of OW240923.1, read as the reverse complement.
ACGGGAGATTGAATTCAGAAGAAGGACGTGGCAATTACTTAGCTGATCAGGCTTCTAAAGATGAGGCACGCCAGTGTCTGAAGTGGACAGAAGAGTGCCCGTTGAACAGACTCCTATTTACATTATGCAAACCCTACCTACCGATCTCAAGTTCCTGAGAGAACAACAGGCCTCTGCCACCCCTCTGGAAAAACAAAGTTGGAAAGATAAAGGAGCAACCCTCCAGAATGAAGTGTACACAATCAACCTCAAATTCTGTCTACCCAATAATATGTACCCAGCTGTCGTTCAGTGGGCCCATGGACCAGCCCATTTATCCAAGCACCTCATGAACTCCCTGATTGATAAATATTTTGAGGCACCTGAATCACTACTTTGACAAGAAATTACTGCAGATCCTATACTATCTGCGCCAGATGTAATCCGGGAAAAATAATTAAAGCTGCACCAAACCATTTGGCCAAGCCACAGTACCCTTTCCAAAGGATCCAAATGCCAAAAAGTGGCAGGTATGAATATGCACTGTTCATAGTGGATATGTTTTCAGGCTGGCCAGAAGCTTTTCCGGTCACTAATCTCACTGCTAAGACCACAGCAAAGCGCCTACTTACCGAAGTCATCTGCAGATATGGAGTTCCTGAGGTGATTGAAAGTGACCAGGGAACATCCTTCACCGCGTTGCTAACCAAGGAAATCTGGGCAGCACTGGGGGTGACCCTTGCATTCCACACACCCTATCACCCACAGAGTAGTGGTAAAGTAGAACGCATGAATGGCACCTTGAAAGCCAGAATGCTTAAGATGGCCCAAGAAACTAACCTACCCTGGCCGGAAAGTCTTCCCATAGCACTAATTAGTTTAAGGAACACTCCAAGAGGGAGATTTAGCTTATCCCCCTGCAAGATTTTATTTGGTACAGCACCCAGGTTAGGCTGTTATTTTCCTCAACAACTTCAAATTCAGTCAGATGCAATGGTAGATTATATAACTGCACTCTCTCATGCCTTGACCAAAATCCATGCACAGGTGTTTTCTTCTATTCCAGATCCAGAATCAAATACAGGCACACAAACTCCTTCCTGGTGACTGGGTTATGGTCAAGAAATTCCTGAGAAAGCACGCTGTTGAATCAAGCTTTGATGGTCCATTCCAAGTCCTATTGATAACACATCTACCTCGGTAAAATTGGCTGAGAAGAATACCTGGATACGCGCCTCGCACTATAAGAAAGTTCCTGAGCCAGAGGAAGCAGATCCCGCTAAACTATGAGCTTCCTGTGTCTATTTCTGCTGCTAGGCCTAGTAAAGGCCCAACAAGTTGCTATCACCAAAGATAATCGTGTTTACACATTCTGGTATAACTCTTCAAACACACATGTAACTACTTTTACCTTTGATTATTGTGATATTGTTCTTTGTACTTTTCCACAATCACATCACTCAGCAATATACAAAGACATACCCAATAGAAAGGACCCATACATTTCTGTGACAGGTGACCATTGGGGACATCATTGTAGTACCCGGAAAGCAGCAGGTTGAAACATAGGCCGACCATGGGGCTACAGACCACAAAGCACTTTGGATAGGGTGGACAGACATGGGAAACCCTTATTAAACAGAATGACCTTATGTAAGCCAACAGGGTCTACCCCAATGAAACTCACATATAGAACATCCCAGCCCAGGAGACAATGGAGAGTACGTAATGGGGATGTACTGGAGAGGGGGTGGCTCATATAACAAGTTGGGGACCTTCTATTTACAAGACATGCATACTTCACCTGACTGGGTAGACTCTACACACATGACCACTAACCCTCTAAAACCACACATTAAAACTCTTAAGGACATGGTGGCAATTGCCAATCCTACATTCGAGGACATTATGGCTGTGGAGACCGGTTTTTCAGATACCAATCTATGGCTTGAGTGGATGAGGTATAATGCTAATTCACACAATAAAACTAACTGTTATGTCTGTGGCGGGGCCAGACCCCATCTGGGTACAGTGCCTTTTAATCTCTCCCCCGATGTTGAGATGTGTTTTCTAAGCCAATATGTACAATCAGCCACAAACTCATCAGTATGTGAATCATGGAAAAAGGTATATCCAATAACTCAAGGGAATCTCAGGCCACCTGATGGAATCACTGTGTATCCAGGTAATTACACTTGCTACACTATACATGGAGCCACAGGTAAATTTGTGGGTAGTTTCCCTCCCGGCTACTGTGCCACCTATCAGACACCTCCCACTACCTTATTGGTAAATCAAGTCAAGTCCTTGGGAGACATTTATTGGCTATGTGATGATATGCAACTCAGATCCAAAATGACTGGCCTGTGGTGGGCAGAATGCACTCTGACCAAAGCCATCATACCTATACATATAATTTCTGATAACCACCAAGGCCCACTTGATTCCCCACACACGTACTTCAGGATAAAAAGAGAAACCCCTATTCAAGGTAGTTTTGACCCACATATATATATATCGATGCCATAGGTGTACCAAGGGAGGTACCAAACGAGTTCAAGGCCAGAGATGAGGTTGCGGAAGGATTCGAATCCTTGATCCCACTCATCACCGCTAACAAGAGTGTTAACTGGATTCATTATATCTATTATAATGAGCAATGTTTTGTCAATTATACTAGAGATGCCCTTCAAGGCTTGGCAGAACAATTGCAGGCTACCTCCCAAATGACATTCCAGAATCGAATGGCTTTAGATATGATCCTACCAGAAAAGGGGTGTGTGTGTAAAATACTCCCCGACACTATGACATGCTGTACCTTCATTCCAGATAATACAGGCCCCAATGGTAAAGTAACCATGGCCATAGAGAAATTAGAAAGTCTCTCTGACGAATTAAAAAAGAACTCAGGGGTCTCCAATTCACGGGACAGATGGTTGGGATGGACAAGTGGATGGCAGAGAGTTCTCTTTCAAGTCGGTATGGCAGTTCTTACAGTAGTGATTCTCCTCCTCTTCCTGGTTTGCTGCGTGATGCCCTGGGTGCAAAGGTACTTACAAAAGACTGTAGATCAGACCATTGACCGCACCACACCTACATTCCCACATCAAGATATTGACGATATAGACTGTGACACCCCGCACACACCTCTTCAGTCCCACCACCTCAAAAGGACAACGACTTCTTTATAGGGACAGCGTCTGTCTCCACGGGTAGGAGTCTGACGCGGGAGATGTAGTGGGTTAGCCACTACGGGATACCCGTGCAGTGAAGCATTCGAGGCTTGTTCAGACAGATGAGCTGCAGCCAAGTAGGGACATTGTTAGGGTCAGTTAGTAGTTGTCTCTTTAGTAAATAGTCATTTTAAGGGGGGACTGTTGTGGAGAAAAATATTAACCCAATTCATATTAATAAAATGCCTATTTACTCAGCATAACCACAATCAGCATTATTCAACCTTATATGTGATTTACCTAAGATGGCCACTAGGGAGTTTCCCTTTGACATCGACTAACACCCTCATTAACAAGATGGCGCTGGAATCTGGGGAAAGACCTCCAAGATACCAGTGACATCACACCCGGTAGGAAGGGCACTAAATGAACCACTTAACACCTAACCAATTATTGATGTATTATTCCATGTTATCTCTGACAATGCATATGATGTAATTTTGCTTTATAAGGGGCATGCCGCTCCCCCCGAATAAACATTCCTCAAGTTTTTCATTAACCCAAAACCTTTGTCTGGTGTGAATTACTTCAGGAGCGTGCACGCATCTTTTTAAATTTGGCCGGGGGCAGATACGCAAGATAATCAATTGATTGATTGATTGATTGATTCCACATCACCTGCTAATGTTTTTATAAATGTATGTTTTAATGTAAGTGTGAAGCACTTGGGCAACAACGTTGCAATTAAATGTGCTATATAAATAAAAAGTTGAAATGCATTTCTCACTCTATCAATATCGGTATCTTTAGTGGCTGATACCGATATTGCCGAAAATACCGAATACCGCTTGATCCCTAGTTGTAGACTACTGGTGGAGGCAAGAACACTTCACACAATTTCCCCAGAAATTGTAGCTTTTCTAGTTAAGTGTTCTTGCATAGCAAGACCACTTAATGTTATCTCACATATATATTATTCTTATTCTTATTATAGCCACATTTACCACCCTAACTCCTCCCACAGTTTTTACACTACATAGACAGTAATATACCGAAACGTGCGTTTTTATTCCCCGATTGGATTGCTATTACTTTGTGGAACGTTTCGCCGAATGGTTCACGGAATATCGTCGTTCTTGTGGCAAAATTGGTCCTATAGGAATGAATGGCAAAATGTTCAAAACTAAAAATACCCGGTGATTTATTCCGCTTCTTTAAAAGGAAAAAAGAAATGTGGTGTATCTATTATTTTTTCTAGAGAAGTTTTCTTTGATTGTAGTTATAACTATTTAGACCCGGAAGGGAGATTTATTATTCTGGTGGGTCAATTGAATGGGCTGGATTATACTTTGGTCAATGTTTATTTACCTAATAAAGATCCAATCAAAACTTTGACGAAAATTTTAGGTTTGGTAGAACAGGTTAAAAAAGGGAGAATTATTTTTGCAGGCGACTTTAATTGCATCTTTGATGCCTCTTGGGACAAGCAATTGGCTAAAAATCAGAGGATAGATAAATCTCTTAAAAGGCAAGCGGCATCCTTAACTAGAGTGATTAAGAAAGCGGAATTGTTTGATTGTTGGAGACTGTTCCACCCTAATGACAGAAATTTTACGCATAGATCTATTCCCCATAATTCGGCTGCTCGGATAGACATGATTTTGGGTAATTTAAAATCAGTTCAGGCAATCTTCTCAATTACTATCATTGAAAACACGTGGTCAGACCATGATATGGTAATTGTAGACTTGATGGAAAATAACAAGCGACCTCCTCAGATTTGGAAATTAGCAGATTATCTGCTAAAAAATAAAGCAAATGTAGAACATATAGAGAAGATAATCGATTTCTTCATTAAGGAGAATTCCTCTGAGGAGGTATCTAAAGAATGTCTATGGTCCTCGTGTAAAGCAGTCATAAGGGGTCATTGGATAAAACTTTCAAGTTTTCAAAATAGAAATGTAGATAAAATTTTGTCGGATCTTTATATCCAATTTTATAATCTCTCTAAAGCCAATAAACAAGTTTATTCTGACGATAGAGCTTTAGCAATTAAACTCTACCAGGAAAAGATAAATGAACAGATTAAGATTAGGGTAGAACGGAATTTAAACAAGTTAAATATTAAATATTATTATAAGAATAATCGGGTAGACTCAGTCCTAACAAATAAATTAAAGAAAAAGATGACAGATCATAAGATATCTAAGCTAAGAGAAGGGAATGATCATTTTTATAAGCCTGAAGAAATTGCCAATAGATTTAGAGTGTTTTATCAAAAACTTTATAATTTGAATAAAATGTCCTGACCAAGATGTGCTGGATAGCTATTTGAAAAATTCTAATCTGTTTAAATTATCTAATGACCAGAGGGTGAAAATTAATGGAAATATATCTTCTCACGAAGTGGAACTGGTAATTGATAAACTTGTTAACAGTAAAGCTCCTGGACCGGACGGGTATACAAATTTGTTTTTTAAGGTTTTTAAGAGACAATTAATCCCGTTGTTAACTGACACCTTTAACGAACTGGCAACTAAAGGGAATGCATCTCAAGATCTATTAAGAGCTCATATCACTCCAATTTTGAAACAGGGTAAAAATCCAGATGATGTGAGTAATTATCGTCCTATCTCTCTGGTTAATGTTGATATGAAACTTTATGCCGCAATTTTAGCGGAACGTTTGAAAATAGTTTTGCCATCACTCATACACAGGGACCAGATAGGCTTCATGCAGGGAAGACACTCCTCTAATAATACTCGTAGGGTTCTAGATATTATAGAATGGGCTCAAGTTGAGGGAACCCCCCTTCTGACCCTGTCGGTGGATGCAGAAAAGGCCTTCGACAGGGTCGGATGGGGGTTTTTGAATAAGACTTTGATACAGTTTGGTTTTGACGGATGGTTCCTGAGTGCGGTGGGAGCTATATATTCAAACCCTTCTGCTCGTATAGTAGCCCGCGATTTATGTTCAGATTGGTTTAATATTAAAAATGGGACGAGACAGGGGTGCCCTCTCTCACCTTTATTATATATCTTGTCAATTGAACCACTAGCAAATAATATTAGACAAAATCCTGGGATTAAAGGTATTGGAACTCAATCTGATGAATGGAAGATATGTCTATATGCTGATGATATTTTAATTTCTATTACTGACCCTCTGGTTTCTCTTCCGTACTTAATGCAAGAATTTAATAAATATAGTAGTGTTTCAAATTATAAATTGAATACGAATAAAACAATAGCCATGTCGATTAATATTCATAAAGATAATTTATTATCCCTAAAGAGAGATTTTGATTTTAAATGGACAAAAAAAAGAGTTTATATATTTGGGGGTAACTATAACGGCAGAGATAAGTCGGACTATGGAAACCAATTTCTTGAAGTTGTTAAAAGAGACTAATATGTTGTTAAAGGAATGGAGAGTGCATGAAATTTCCTGGTGGGGAAGGATAAATACCATTAAAGCTTATATAATACCTAAATGGGCTTATTTATTTAGCATGCTCTCTCTCTCGATTTCGAGTTATTGGCTGAATATGTTGCAATCTAGTATTACAGCGTATATCTGGAGAGGGAAGAGACCAAGAATTAGTACTTACAATCTTTCAAGGAAGGCCTTCCAGGGGGGGTTGGGTTACCCCCTTGCTAATCAAATTTATCAGGCTAATATACTAGTTCATGCCAGTAAATTACAATTAACCAACTCTATAGACCAAGCCTGGTATAAAATCGAAGCAGCCAGACTTGGTTTAGATAACCTTGAATTTCTTTTATGGAGAGAGGCAAGTCAGAACAGGCATCTGTGTGAAATGGGTTCTCACTGTCCTTCGACCTTATTACAGACATTAAAAGAATGGACGTCTATAAAGAAGAAGTTGAATATTAACAGAAAAATATATGAGAATTTGAGTCTGAGGTCGTTGGAAAGTTTCATGCTGGAGATAAACCTGTCAAATTGGTATAAAGATTTTAACTATAAGATAAAAGATCTCTATAAGGACCATCAACTAAAAAGTTTTGATGTTTTGAAAAATTGGCTAGATTTACCCTCTAGAGACCTATTTAACTTCCTTCGTATTAAGAGCTATCTGAAAGATAATATATTGGTTTTAGAAGGCCGACTTGGAATAATGTTCAGGAAACTTTTTTCGGGGGATCCTGTCAAAAGGGTTTTCTCTATTGCAGTCGAATTAATAAAGATGATAGGGACTCCTCTCACCCCTAAAGCTTTAACTAAATGGGAAACCGAGTTAGCAATTTCTATTCCTTTTAATAACTGGTGTAAATCCTTTGTGAGGACCAAAAAAATTATTCATTGTTTGAATATTTTAGAGACCTTTATAAAGGTGCTGTATAGATGGTATTTGGTTCCTATTAGACTTGCTAAAATTTCTATTACTAACCCGTCTAATTGTTGGCGATGTTTTCATCTTGATGGCTCAATGGTTCATATATGGTGGTCCTGCCATCGAATCAAATCTCTCTGGATGATTACATATGAATTTATAAATAGATTGGGAGGTTCCTATTTGGAATTCAAACCGGAAATCGCTCTACTCCATCTTTTGGGCTCAGAAATAAAGGATAATTTTGATATTGTGATCATACATTGCTTAATGGCTGCTAAAATATTAATTGCTAGATTTTGGAAAAGTTCTGATATTCCCACGAGAGATCAAGTTAAAGCACAACTTTTATTCCAAGTTGAGATGGAAAAGGGATTAATATCTATGAGAGAATATTCTAATTTGAAGGCTTTGACATTTTATTCTAGTCTTGTCCAAAAAATTAAGAGGCTTTAAGGTAAATGATCTAGTGGGGTACCTGTACGACTTCCTTGCGGTGGGTATGGTGTTCTCAGTGGGGGTTCTATCATTTGACGCCTTTGCCTTATTTCGCTATCTCTTTTCCTTAAAAGGTGGTTTTAGATCTGCAACACATACGACCAGTTTTGTCTTATGTCTTTGTTTCTTTTCTTGTTTAATACATCTATAAGGTTTTCTACAGGCCGTTTTTGGACTACGATATGCAGCTGAGGGGATGTAGGTGTTCCCAGATTATGTCCTAGACGGCTTATGGATGAAATTCGAAATAGAAAATTGTTTTTATGTATGTTTAATAGGGGGGAATCCTTATTTTCTTTTCTGTAAGATTCCCTCCCATGGATGTTGTCTTTGTCTATTAATATTTTCATGAAAAATTGTAATAAAAAGAATTAAATAAAAAAAAAATGTTCAAAACTAGAGTGGGAGCTGACAAAAGCTGAAAAATCAGGACATGATTTCTAAACTGCCACCACTCCCTCATTTTCAAGCCCACCTACACAAATCTTATATCAAAACATTCAGCTATCCCTGTTGCCACTAATCATGTCCACGGCTAAGCCATAGTCCTGATAGTTTTCAAAATATGACCATTTGTTTGCAACTTACGCCGTCTATTGACATTTATTGAAACTCCACTCTAGCCACCTCAAATTTGAAGGCCAATATCTAAACTGCGACTGTGTCTTCATTTTTAATATTTCAGAGACATACTATGCATATGGTCTGGGTCTTGTGATTCTCACAATATAAAGCTCTTCACTGTAGGATTTATAGTTTTAAGAATACGACCGTTTGAAGATGGCAACCGCCAGTGAAGTGAGCAATTTGGAGCAGTTTGTTTTTAACCGCTCTTCTCTGCCCTATTTGAAATCTATTAGTTCCTGTTGGCTGAATGTTCGAGGGATTTGAAAGATTTGAAAGCTCTTCTCTGTAGAGTGAGTGAACCACACTCCAACCTTTCCACAGTTACTCCAGCTACTCCAACCACACAACAGTTACTCAAGCCACTCCACCCAGTTACTCCGCCCACTTCAGTTGTAGACTACTGGTGGAGGCAAGAATACGTCACACAATTTCCCCAGAAATTGTAGCTTTTCTTATTATTTGTTTTAATTCAATTTAAGTCCACCCTACCTTTCGGAGAGCTGGAGTGGGTCGGCTTTCCATGGGGTCTAGTAATAATCTAGTTCTTCTGGCTCTGCTCTCTCACGCGCCATTTAGTGATGCTGGGGTCAGACTGATGTCACATCAGAGAAGAGCAAGAAGATTACAGCTTGCTTTCCCCGCCTCTTCCACACAGCCTCCCGTCTCCCTCAGCTGGCTGCCTGCCTCAGAATGAATGGGCTGACAAATACCAAGGGGCCAGGACAAAATTTCCAGTCGTCATGGCGATCTGGCATTTGTCAGCCTTGTCCTAAACACTTCCTGAAAAGTGAGGATTGGCGTACAACGTATGAAACGGACCAATAAGAAAATTTCTGAACATTTAAAGGCAGGAAGGTATACCTGGGTAGTTATACCAATTGAAAACTCCGCTACGGCAGCAAAATGGGTCTCGGGAGCTCCTTGGAAGGTTTTTATATACATTTGTTTTGTTTTAAGTATATTGTAATAAACAGAAAAAACAAACATAAAAATATAGATACAGTGATTCTCAACAAAAGAGAGTGATATTAACTGTATCACCTAGAAATAAGAGTAGTCGTCGTTATGATATCTACACAATGATAGAAGTCCTGCAGATAGGTAGATGTTGAATACCCAATGAGATCTTGACATAAAACAATATACACCAAAAACAAATAAAGACAACAACCTAGTTAGGTCTGCCCCTATGTCTACATATATGTAGCAGCTAAAAAGAACTATATCCAGACAGAGTTCAAATGTATAAAAAAGTAGCTTTAGTAAATTGGCTCTCAGTGTAAGGGAACTCCACTAGACCATATATATTATAAAGGCTGCTATACAGTGGCTTCTATCCAGGTAAAAAAAAAAAATCTATCCAGGTAAAACCTAACCTGTAAGGTTAATAACTACTAAGAACGGAATAGTATTTCTTGCGTTAGAGGCTAATAGCCTAAAATGCCAAGTAGTATCTACTTCCCCCACAATATTAATATCAGTCTATTGAGAGTACTAGTCCAGAAGAGCAGAAATTAGGCTGTTAGTGTAGGACCTGCCAAAGATGGGGTACATTGATGTTGTGGCAGGCTTATGCAATGTATGATCATATAATATAACTAAGCCCCCATTATTTTTGTTTAGATTAGGTGTTTTTTTTAAAAAAATAAAAAAATCTTTTAACATTGAAGTTGCTGTTTAGTGGATAGGTGAGTGCGCTGGATATTGTGTATTATTGAGAGTACTAGTCCAGAATAATAACCTAGTATCTAAACAAATATATATATATATATATGGTAGATATAAGGCACAAGATAAACCTAAATAGATAGTAGGAATATATAAACTTGTATCCTTAATATATAACCCGGGATAAACCTAGATTTGTATCCTACTTGGAGACTCCACTACCTTGTCCCTGCTACAAAGAAGGGTGTATGCGTCCCCTTTATAGACAAACAAGTCTACTAATTCAGAGCCGAGGTTTATGGGCTCTGAATAAGGTGAGCAGATTGCAACCGCACATATATGCACTTTCTTCTATTTTGGACCTATTACACTAGATCCTCTCTTATGTTTTTGTGTATTACAAGCACATCAAAGACTCAGAGGAAGAGGGACAGTGTCACCGTAGTACACAACCACTAAAGTGATCTGAGCCAGTCTTATGTGGCTCAGCTACATGTGAGTGTACACTCTATATATACATGGATGGTCATATACACTATACTGGATATACTACTCTATGTTAGTATTTTTCAATATAGGATATTTCTCACCCATATAGTGAGGGTATGTGGAAATATTTTTCAGCGCTCCACCGTGTGTTCACTGGGGTGGGTGCACGTACCTCACAATTAAGCTTTTTACTATATAGTAAGGATGTCACTACCTGCTTTTAGTTTCACGGTCTGCAGCCAGGTTGTAAATTAAAAGCCGCTCACCATGTGCTATTGACTGTGTCTACACCACAATAAGGAAGTCTTCCTGGCATTAAAGGGTGTAGCTAAGGAGGCAGGCTTATAGTGCAGCATTCTGCAAAACGTTTTTTTTTTGGTGCAAACAAATACAGCATACTAATGAGGAACGAATCTACCAAATACATTAAAGTTCCACTGGGGCACAGATTGGCCCTTAAAAAAAAAAAAGAAAAAAGTAATAAGTAATACACACCAGTAACAATCAAGGAAACAGAGCCTCATTGGTCAGACTGCAATAAAGTACACACTAATCTCCTGGTATGGTAGAAGGTCACAAGCTTGTGATAAATAGCAGGGAATAAACCACAAAAAATTACCCAGCCGATAAGAGGGGTTTACTGTGCTCTCACGGGCTCAGCCTGTGCCCTCAGTGCCATCCCCCTCCAATCTCATCCCTGGCCCTGGCCCTGGCACTGGGACTGTGACGCACGTGTTGTGCTGGGGGCAGGTTGTGTTTTGACACGTGGTGCGAGGCGCTAGGTGATGACGTCAGAGGAGGCTGAGGCGGGCCACTGAGTTTCTGTGAGAGGCGTGGAGACAGACCTCACAGTGTACATGTCAGCCCCATTGCTGCATCTTTAGGCAAACTGAAAAAAAACTCCACCCCCTTCTTCCATGAAACTCCTCTACAGGCACTACCTCTTACTGCAACTCTCAGTACCCTCAGCCATTCCCACATTCAAGTCTTCTCCAAGTTTAGAGGTTCCCCTGCACTCCTCCTGCAGTAGATCTTGCATGCAGGTCCCTTGGTAATACAGCACCCCCTACCAACCCCATTCTGTAAATAGTCACCCAGACCAACCATGACAGAGCCCACCAACCTCACCATAGTATCTGACCCTCAGCATGCTGCCAAGCTCCTGAGAGCATTGGGGGCTTTCAGGGAAGAGTCTGACTTCTGTGATGCTCTGTTAGTTTTGGAGGAGCAGGAGATCCCTGTGCAGAGGAACATCCTGGCAGCAGCAAGCCCTTACATAAGGTGAGTGATGTACATTTGGTGATCCCTTGTCTGCAAACCATATAGATCATCACCAGCAATACATAAAATGTATCTCCTGTCTAAGGCTTTGAGATGTTTACTGTTGTAACATTTTGTACATGCATGTTGTGCTTACAGCCAACAAAGCATGTCAAAATAGAAAACACTGCTGTCATTGTGGCTCAGTATATTAATGAAACACGAATGTATCCTTAATGTGTATGTAAAATACACAGCTGAAATAATACAATATGTCAGAATTCTTATTGTCTTATCCTATTTGTTTTTAGCCTTTTCTGTGTTGTTTTAGCTGGTTAGTTTAACCATCTAGAATTCTAGATATATTCTATAGATCACTAGTAGCCAACTTGTACAGCACCTCATTTGTAAAACTACATGACATGGAGAACACAGGTACACTTATTCTTTTGGGACCATGTTGGGACTTGTAGATAACTATCACTGGAGAGTTAACTGCTGATTGTCCAAGACTACTGGCTACAGTCACAGTTAAACTATATAGGGGTTTCTGTAGGTGGTTGCATTTGGAGTTTTGCATCAACACATTTGCATTGGAATCATTTGCAATATTGTACCATTGCAGCAAAGCATTGAAGTCTGCAGTCTGTTGTAAGAAATATCTGCTATGACTCACTAGGAGTGTCTGTCTGAGTAATCTTATTTATTCATTTAGGTAGAACCAGCTCTGCCTGCTAAAGATTAGTTAAGTGAGGCTATGAAATTTAGCCTAGTGATCAGCCTGACATTGCAAGCCGAGTTGCTTGTTGGGACAGCTTCCATTACTCTGACCGTAGGGCAAACCCCAGGATATATTACACAAGATCTCTGGTTTCAAGCATTCTACTTTTTTTTTTTTTAAACCTCCTGAAGAAATTTTAAAGTCAATATATTCTGACACTAATTTTTGTAATAGCGGTCCCCCCCACCTTTCATTTATTAGAAACTTTAGGCTACAGTATATAATATATTTTCATTGATATATATAATCTTTTTATAGAAGCTATTGTGGATAATGTTTCCCATGATGCTGAACCAGGCAAACAGCATTGCATCATGGAAATTGTTTATGTGAAATTAATATATTGATAGCGGCCTAGTAATGCAAAGTTGGCAAACCAGTTTTTGGAGGGTTCTTCGTCCAAAAAGCTGTAGATATCTTTACATTTGCCAGATTAGAAGTTCTTGTATTATGTTTTTGAGAGACTATGCAAAATGGCACAGTTAATTATGTTGATACATTGTGCTAGCGATGTATGTAGAATAAGACATTTTTTTTAAATAGTTACTGCAAACTTGCTGCAGGGAAAAATTCCTTGCTTTCGAGACCAATCACAAAGCATGCTGGGTAAGACAAAGCTTCCATGCATTTGTCCGTTAGCCAGAACAGGAACCGGTTTTTATTAGATAAGCAATTTTTGTAAGCCTGCCCACTGACAGAAGTTAAGAATGGTTTGACATCTTAGCTGTGGTCTGGTGAGAGCCTGTCGCCACCTTCCATGCTACCAGAAGCCTCTTCTTAGGAGCTTCCTTTGGCATCATTGACTGATCGTGTCAGTTAAGCTCTTTCAGACCACATGCCTGGCCCTGCACGGCCAGGCTTGGCTCAGTGGCCATAGTGGGTGCCTAACATACCCCAGGTCATTTGTCGAACTGTTCTTAAACAGTTATACTACTTACTCCAGGAGGGTGCCAGGGTACTCCTTGCACTTTACGTGTGCAGTGTTCTGTAGTGGTTATGGTGTTTAGAGTGTTTCTTTAAGATGAACTCCTATAAAAGTGCCTTCATTAAATAATCTGTTTCTTCTTGTTGTTTATTAAAGGGTCAGTTTAAGCACCACAAGCACTGTAGCCCATTGTTGTTATGGTACCAAGAGTCCTCTGGAACCATCTCACGGTTAAGAATGTCTTTGGACACCTTGTTACTCACCTGTGTCTTCTGGATGCTTTCAAACCAAACCCTCTTTTACATGCATTGCTAAAGCAGAAGCTCTCACTTCCAAATTAGTATGTACCACAGCAGACACTCTTAGCCAGTGAATTCTGTCCCAAATTGATATTGCTAATTCATAAAAGGAACCTACGCTTTAGTGATATCAGTGAAGGAGGGGAGGGCAAACCTTGGCACCCCGATCAGTGTAAAACCATTCATAGACAATTTGACCTTTAAAGGAACACTCCCAACACCCTAACAATTTAAGTTGTTACGGTGAAGGAGTTTCCGTGCTCTCAGCCTATAATTGGTCACCTAGTGATAGAAATAATTATGTACTATTTCTCTCACTGGGCACCCAGCTAAACTTTCCTCATACTGCAGTGCAGAGAGAGGCCTAGATACTCTTGCACCATAACTTAAAAGAGCTTAAGTTGTTGTGTGGTAGGAGTGTGCCTTTAACAGTGGACAGATGCCAGGGGACTCATTGCACCATAACCACTGCAGTTGTCTGTATTGTTAATTCCCTTCCATTAACAGTGGTAGGTAACAGACTACCTAAGCACAAAATGTAGCCCAAAATATTTTATTTTGTCTAAATATTGGATTTTTGTTAAAGACTCAAAACAGTTCTCTGTGGTTTATTCATCAAATAACCAATGACATTCAAATGTTTAAATTTTCACCACTTTAGAATAAGTTATTTAAAGGTTACCTGGCACTTCTGGTCAGGCGGCTCTTCTATGATATATCTACAGCTGAAGTTCACCTTCCGCACTATATATGTCAATTTTGTCTCTGTTTACATTTAATTAATTGTGAGTGTCAGCTGATGCTCCCAGACAATGAAGTCCATTGATGGGTGAAATTGAAGTCATTAATGCAAATTTTTGACTTTCCACATTAAAAGAAAAATGAAGTCACCCAGACCACATCATCTCAGTGAAGTGGTCTGTGTGCAGGGGCACTGTCATTTTAATCCTGCAATGTAAAATAATGCAGTTTTTTAGCAACGTCATGTGATGTGATCCTGCGGCTCATAGAACTATATTTAGTGATTTCCTACGAGAAGCTTTGAATGCATTTTGTGGCACTAGCTGTGCATGTGCTTCAGGTCCCAGAGTTGGATTGGCCCCTCACTGGAGGAAGGCTTGCCTCCTCAATGATGTCACAGGACGCAGAGAGGCAAGCAGTGTTCAAAGATCCTCTGTGCTGGAAAAAGGTAAGTAAAACCACTTTTTATCCACATGATGGGCACAAATCGGACTTTACATAGGACACGAGGTCATGCGTTTAGACTGTAAGAACAATAAGGATGTGGAATTCTCTGCCTGAAGAAGTGGTTTTATCAGAATCAATACAGATGTTCAAACAGCAACTAGATGCATACTTGCAAAAACAGAATATTCAGGGATATAATTTTTCAATGTATGGCAATAGCTTCTTGATCCAAGGATAAATCTGACTGCCATTCTGGGGCCAAGAGGGAATTTGTTATCCTAGTTTGGTGCAAAATTGGAACTGCTTTAAACTGGGGGGACCGCCTTATTTTGAAACAAGAGCAAAAAAACAAATGTGAGGAAGGCTGAACTTGATGGACGCAAGTCTCTTCAGCTGTGTAACATACTCTAATTAGACACACAGGAAGTATAGTGTTCTTTTAATGTAAGGAGAGGAGACACAAGTAAGTGCGAAACAGTTTGACAATTTACTGTGGGACAGCATCAGGGGACTCCTGGAACCATCACTATAATGCACCATAATCACTATAATGCACCATAGTGCTTATGGTACTTAGATTTTCCCTATAGCAAGGACATTAAGCTGCCATGTTTCTATTCTCGAGCAAATTCACTGCTGCAATAAGATGCTTTAAAATAAAAAAAAAAGTGGAATCCATTCAACTCAATGCAATTTCAGTTCAATTATTGGAGTACACCATAAAACCTTGAGGAATTTTATGAGTCGAATTTAGACAAATAAAAGTGGCCAAACATGCTGTAGCAAATTCTGCAGTTAGTGAATAGACCCCAAGGTGTGTCTTCAATCAGCAGCATATTGTCATCAGGTGAATGATTGAAGTGCCTGGTTCTGGAAAGTGAATGATTTAGAAACAATGGGAGATTATCCTTTCTTTGTTCTATTGAGCTGTGTGTTTACTGCTGAAGGCTAAGCAAGCTGATTACACTGTGTGCATTTCTTTGTGATCATTAGATAATGACCCCAGTGGATCTGCACACTTTGCTGAATGTTTTGCTGTGGTTTAAGAGGACTTTGCTTACAGGGCGTGTCTGCATTTGTTATTATAGTGTTAAACCTAAAAAAAAAAAAAAAAAAAAAATATATATATATATATATATATATATATATATATATATATATATATATATATATATATATATATATATACGTTTGCGAACTTGTGCTTGGGTGCAAGGGTTCCTGTGTGGTCATTACATGCATGTTTGCTTGGCGGAGTCAAATCCTGCAACTCCCATGATGCTTTGCCAGCCCTAGCAGTTGTAGTTCTATAAGCATTGGTCACCCAGTCTGTCCTGAGCAAAGCATTCTGGGATGAATTACACAGAATTCTGGATGAGGAGAATGCAATTATGGGGCAACCTTGCAGCCACCCAGTGCTAGACCCAGAAAGGGTTTTTTTTTTTTTTTCTTTGTAGAGTTTCTGCTACTCAATAAAAACAAAAAAGAGCAGATTAAAATGTCTTCGGTCACATTATGTATCAAGGAGTCTTTTAACACATTGGTGTGGAATGTAGACAACTTGGTTTAATGTTTTCATTTAACGCTTCAAGACTGTAACAAAATAAGATGACTTGATTTGTTTTTCTTTCCTCCCGTATAGGCAACTTTTTTTTTTTTCTTCATATATCTAAAGGATTCTTTTCTTTTGTTTTTTCATATATATCTATATCTATATATTTTTACATTGATTTTTTTCCATTATAGCATGCAAACTTAAATACAGACACAGAAAGAAATGCTTTTCTGCGTACAATTTTACATGCTGTTAAGTGACAGTAAGAGGTTATCTGTTGATATAAGAAGATAAGAAGTTTAGTTTGCTAAAACAGAATATATTTCCATTTAGATTCTATACTGCACTAATTTAAGTAAAAGAATGCAAAGCCTTGAACTGCTATAAACAATATGATAGGTCGGGAGGGGGATAGTCTTCTAGATAGAAAGGCATATATGCGCTGAAGCTCATTAACCAATGCTCAATAAAGGTAAGAAAAGGTGCCCACAAAATAACATGGTTTAAAACAGGGGTGCCCAAAAGGAAGATCCCCAGATGTTTGAAAACGACAGCTTACATGATGCTTTGTTATTCTAAAGGCATGCAAAGCATAGTGGGAGTTATAGTTCTACAGCATCTGGGGATCTACCTTTTGGGCACCCCTGGTGTGTAGCATATTGAACATGGTTTGTTTGAAACTAAGAGCAAGAGTCTCAAGCTGCATCCAAGGGGCTAGTGAGAGCCACTTGGAAAGCTGGGATAAGAGGCTTTGACAGCCCTGTTGCTGTGCTTGATTTCAGATATGGAGGCTGAAGTTTAGAGATATCTGGATTCGAAGTGGTAGATTTCCAATGTTACGGTCGGGGTGAAGTAGGTGGTAAGGCAAGTCACAAGACTTGGACAAACTGGTCGGCCCATGACCTGTTGAAAAGTTGGAGTCACTGTCCGCCATTGACCACTGGCAGCTTGCGTCCAGGACCCCAGCGATACGGAATGGCATTATTCCTCAAAAGTTGTGTGATGGTCCATAAAGACTGCCGACATGTTGATGATGGAGATAAGATGTCGATGAATGGGATAAGTCCATAAAAAATAAAAGTTCGAGGTTTTCAAAAGTGTAATTGTTGCGGTCAATACAAGCTGCTTAGCGCGCACTGATTGAAAGCAAAGGATCAAATCTCTGGGGGCTCCAGCAGGTGCTCTTGGTGATTTAATTCTAAAGAAACCATCAATAGCCACACTTTTGGCCCAAGAGGAAGACAAGTAGGAAGACTGTAACTGTCTTAGAAAATGTGGTACCTCTGTTTCATGAATGTCATCCAGAATATCTCTAATTCTGTGGTTTGTTTGTTTTTTCTTACCCTCCATGTCAGCTGGTTTTATATTCAGGGAAGTGTACATCCACTTAAGTTGTTCTAACTCTGCTTTGAGGTCCTCTTGTCTGCCCCTTGACGAGCAAGATTCCTTCTCTATTGTTTGAATTGAGTGCAGCCATAGCTGCCATTTCCCTTACGGTTCAGTGCAATAACTGCAGCAACTACTGCCTTAATATTGACCATTAAGTTCTTAATATCTTCCTTGCTGGCAGTTGGCTTTTTGTCTGATGAGTTCACTGACCTCTTCTTGTGCTCGGAATCCATCTCCTGATTGTCTGGCTCACTGTCCTCAGAGAAAGATACAGAAAGTACCTGTGCGGGTGCCATCTTAGAAGGCCACATAGTAAAGGCAAATGGGACAAATCCTTGATATCTCTGGAGGTAGAGGCCATATTGCTTCAGCGAAGTTTGGCTTTCTTCCAAACACCAGTATGGAATGATTTATCAGTGACAGGATAGAAAAGTTTGCAGAATTCAGAAACTTGTACACAATATGTCTATCGGAAGTCTGCAAACATGTGTCCTCTCCATCCCCCCCCCCCACCTACCATTTACATTATGCTTATTTTTAAAGTTATACATAAGGAAAAGTAGGCAGATCTAAAAAAGTTGCCGGAGGTGCTTCTGAGCCATGCGCAGCAAACTGTAATTTGCATATGCCCATTAGACAAAGTGGCAGCTAAGGTGGCAGCATTATGAAAGAAACTGGGTGGGGAGAATAAGTTGTGCTAGTGAAAGGCCGGGGGCTAGAGGAAGGGATCCATAGACTTGGAGAGGGAAGGAGGAGAGACATGTGATAAAAGAACTGCTTTAAAGGGTCACTCTAAGCACCAAAACTACTTTGCATTATTTCAATGTTTACACACTCTTCGGACTAAGATTCACTTGAGTCCCTTATTATAACTGCAGGGATATGTAAAATATAAATCCCCGTACTCTGAAAGCTGGAATACTATCTTCAGGCTGCCTATATTGATTCTATCCTGAATTTGCATGTGGAGGGATCTCACTGAAAACCAGTTAGAGCTTATTCGTTAAAGGGTTACTCCTTATAACTTAAAATCCTTAGGGCATTGTGTTTTTTTATTTTTTATCTCCATAAAGTACTTGCATAGTGGTCAGAGGTTCCAGAGCTGCTTTAACGGAATACTTGCAACACTTCCTTTTAAGGGTCAATGTTTGCAGTACATAATAGGTAGGTTATAAGTGGTTAAGCATAATTTATTTTTCAACTTTATTTATTTTTTATTTTTTTATATTACAGGTTTACATTAAACAGAACTAGTTTATGTGGCTAACCCAACATTGTGCATGTGAAGATACTATTGTAAACATTAGAATTTCCGGCCTGTTTTCAATTAGACTTGATGTGCTCTGCAGATAAATTAGGAAGGATGGAATTCTGTGTGCAAGGGGGCACGCTGAATGGCACTGGCTTTATAGCAGGAAAATGTCACGATGTGAGAATGAGCCAGTGTTTTATGCTTTCATTTGTTTATTTAAAGGGAAACAATTGGCAGAAATGTACCTGTGTGCTCCCTTTTAATGCATAAAAATCTTACAGTACTGATCTAGTCAGGACCTCATAGGGCGACGTTAAATACCAGAAATGTATTGATTTGCAATAACTGGTTGTTTGTTTTTACTTTTTTTTTTTTATTGCGCTTTATTAAAATAACTTGTTTAATTTAAATAAAAAAAACATGTTATCATTCTCGCTGCACCTGTCTGATCGTTTTACTTCCACTTGCACTGTAGTGAGTTTTACATGGAGCATATATCTGGAAAATGCAGAGAGCCTCTGTCCAATTCTCCAGGGCTCTTGTTGCACTTCTAAAAGCAGCACATTCCTCTGTACATATTCTTGTGGATGTATCACAATGATTTGTGTATGTGTATACACTGTGTCTCCCTGTCTTTTGTGGTGTGTTTGGTAATAGGGCTTAAACACTCCTGTAATTTAGAGTCCTGACTCCTGTTTTGTTAACTATGCCTAGAGGTGCTGGGTGGGGACATGTCCCTCTGTCAGTTCAGCAGTCTCTGTGCATGGTACTTACTTGCAAAGGGCCTTCCGAGATTTTAATATACCAACGACGATATCTCTCTGCTTTTAATTTGCACGGGCAGCTGTGAATTCCATGTTCCTAAGAGAGAAGTTTGAAGCTGTTTAATTTCATGTAACATTCGAACTGTGTAAAACACAACCCATCGCTAACTTTTAGACAGCCATCATCAAAAAAGCAAAAACAAAATGTGACTTTCACGTTAAGAAGTTAAAGTTAAGGCACTCACTCACTCCCTGTTGCATTATTCTTGCCTCTCTACAAAGTAAAATGCTGCTTTCAACTCTGTACATACAGGTTGGTTGGGATTAACCGTGTTTTATGACCTAAAAAAATAAGATTTTGAGTAAAATACTTTGTATTGCTTTTTAAAGGTGTGTTATCTTGTAGCATAATAAACAATTACAGAGAAGCTTTGTCTGTGTCAGTGCTGCTTAACAGGTTTGTGCAATGCTTAATAGTAATCCTTTAGAAGTGATATTCCAGGTGGAAGGTTGTGTTTTTTTTTTTTTGTTTTTTTTTATATGCACAATTTGTAGCTAATCTGATAACACCTGTAAAAAATAAAAAATAAAAATCCAAATAACAAAAAGAAACTTAGACGTTTAAGCACCCTTATACTTGGGCTTTGCCATTCTTATAGTGATCTCTGTACAGACATGAAGTCGCTGCCACTCCATTTACTTTCTGTGGTAAAGTTGCGCTTATTCAATAAATATGAGCATAGAGCAGTTTGGTTGTCATCTTCTGCCATTCAAAGGAACACTCCAAGCACACACCGTAGTTATTAGTCAAATCATTTTCTTTTATTTATTCGTTTGATTCCTCATACCTGGGGTCCGCAGGTCAACACCCCCTACCTTCACTACTTGTGCTCTCTGGCAAAAATAGTGCAGTCAATGATCTGCACTAAGTAAGAAGTCAAACCATTTTAAAATCTTTTGAGTCCAGGGAATTCTTGCCACCATAACCACTTTGGCACAATGTAGTGGTTATGGTGCTTTAAAAAAAATAAATATATTTTTTGAGTTTTCGTTTCAAAGTTATGTTAGAGATGAGACAAACACCTTTTTTTTTTTTTTTCAATTGACCTATAGGAAAAAAGCTCATATTTGGCATTGCTAAATGCTTACACATGTATATTTCAGCTTATTTGCAAGCAATGTCTTTGTTTCATAAAACACAACAGTTTTGGTTTTTTTTGGCTTGGTTTCAGACACAGTTAAGCAATTTATTGGTTTGACAGAGTGTTCGGTCATACATTGGTTCTTGGTTTCAATTTTTACTGCTCCTTTCTATGAGCACTTTATAGAGTTCTTAAACTTGCAACAATTCTGGCAGTTTAGTTTAAAATATTCTCGTCAACTTTTTTATATTTTCTGTTAACTGACATAACTAATGCGACTTTGGTATGTTCCCCTCTGGTGCTGTTTTTTTTTTTTTTCTCCTTTGCAATCTATATGACATTTGAAGTTGACCAAAGATGCATTCTTACTTGGCAAGACTGCACATTTGCACTGTTGGTTATCAGTTTTATCACAGTTGGTTTGTACTTTTTTAATATGATGTACGAAATAGAATAAACATAAAGGGAACCCTATGGATGCCAACATACTTAAAGCAGGAACTTCAATGTTGAGAGATTTTATTAGTTTTTTTTAAACACCTAATCTAGGCAAAAATAATGGGGGTTTAGTTACATTATATGATCATACATTGCATAAGCCTGCTACAATGTCAATGTACCCCATCTTGTGTATGGCATAATTTGGCCCCCAGCAGCACCTATTTATGCATGTTTAGGTGAATGCATCCTCCCCCCCCTGTTTCATACTTAAAGCAGGGCTTGAAAAATTTGCTTTGACTTTACGAGCTGGCTAAAAATGTTAGGAGCCAGTTTTTTTTTTTTTTAAACTAACCTTTATTTGCCACGACAAAAATACAATTCTTAAAGGGACACTACTGTCACCAGAACCACTACAGCTTAATGTAGTGGTTCTCTTGTCTATAGCATTTCCCTTCAGGCTTTTCTATGTAACTCTTTCTCTTTACGTTGCTGCCTAGTAACACCTCTAGTGACAGTCACTCAGAGGTGCTTCCTAGTCCAAAGGCGCTGAATGTTCCCCCTTGACATGTGGTGATTCAATGCATCTCTATGAGATGCTGATTGGTGCAGTGCGTTTTTCCGTGCATACGTAATAGCGTTTGGGAAAGCGTTGGCTTGGCTGAGATCATCAAGTTTTATTATCTCCTTAATGGAGGTGAGGCCAGCCACGGCGAGACTGGAGCGAAATGGGGGGGGAAAGGTGAGTTTAAAAATACAAAACAAAAACCCTTTCCCATGCGATTGGAGTGGGGTTTGTCCCCTAAACACACACTCATTATTTTTTTTTGTTTTGTTTTTATTTTCATTTTAATTTAAGTCCACCCAGCCTCCCTATGTGTGGGAGAGCTGGAATTGATCATTTACCCAGAATCCAGTGTGACTGCTGTAATCTTCAAGCTCTTCTTACTCTGCTCCCTTGCGCACTCTTTAGTGATGCCAGGGATAAGGTGATATCATGTCCCGGCATCACAACAGGGCGTGTGAGGAAACAGAGTAAAAAGAGCAGGAAAATTACAAATCCCTTATCCGTCCGTCTCCATTCTCCCTCAGCTGGCAGCCCTGGCTGAACGGGCAGACAAACACCCAGGCACCAGCACAACATTTCTAATCGATCTGGCACCTGGGATTGTCAAGCCCTGACTTAAAGGGACACTATAGGCACCCAAACCACTCCATCTCATGAAAGTGGTTTGGGTGAAGTGCCCCTCTCCCCCTTACATTGCAGGGTTAAGACGGTTTCTTCCTGGTCTCTAACGCAGGACTTGACAAATCCCAGACGCCAGGTTGCTCTGTTGACAAGGAATTTTGTCTTGGCGCCTAAATTTTGTCAATCTGTTCAGCCCCCGATTTGGCTAGCTGAGAGTGGAGGCAGGGGGCCAGCTGAGGGAAACTGTCAGGCAGCCTGCTGACTGAGAGCAGATGCAGGTATTCGGCCTGCTCTGGGATAGAATGGGTGGCCGGCTGGCTCAGGGAGAGCAGAGGCAGTGAGGGAGCTGCAATCTCTCTGCTCTGTTACCTCGGGTGCTCTCCAGTGATGCCAGGAGCTGGAATATGATGCCACTCTGGTCCCGGCATCACTAAACAGCGCTCTAGGGTAGGGATCGACCAATATATATATTTTAGAGCTGATAATCTGTGAACTTTCAGTTCGATAGTTTAACCGATATTCTGTACATTTACCTTTTTTTTTCAAAATCTTTTTATTTTAATTAAGTGGTAAATGGATGCAATGTGTTTGTTTGTGTAGTGGAACTCTTTCTCCCCCCCCCCCCTTACATGTCTCTTAGTGCCCCTCTCCCCCCCCCTTACCCCTTAATGTTCCTCTCCCTTTTCCCTTCCCTCCCCTGTACCTTAGTGTCCTCCCTTAATGTTCCTCTCTCCCCGTAGTGTTCTTCACCCCCCACTTCCCTGTCCCATATTGTTCTTCACCCC
>OW240923.1:31580201-31678414 GCA_933207985.1 Pelobates cultripes | reverse complement strand
GGTTACTCCAAGCATCACAACCACTACAGAGTGCTATGGGACTTACATTAAACTTGTTCTTCATATGGACATCCTCAGTATAGCCAATAGTTCTCGATATGGCTCCCATTAGACTTCTCCTGACAGACCCCATCTGCCAAAGCTTTGCAATGCCTATCTGTGCCTTTACTAATTGTACTTTCTCAACTGTAGCTGATTGGACGGAGATTCAGGGACTAGCGTCCTTGGATGCTTTCTCAGGCAGTGGAACAGGGACTCGGAAGATCTTTCTCCGATAACTATCCCAGATCCACTGGTCTGGTCCCCTCTACACAGTTTGAGTTCAAAACTCTTTCTGACCCAGATTGCACCTTTCGCAGGATTACTGCAAGCTCAGTGTGGACTTGATCACATCTGGAGGTGAGGCTACCAGTCAATGTCCTTGAGAACTTTGGCCAACTTTCAAGTTTTCAGGCTCTGCAGAAAGCCCCTCATGTTCCTCTCAAGTTGTACAATGTCATTGCCTTGGCTTCTGTCATTGTTCAAGGAGAGCTGTTTGATGATTGAGATCTCCAGGACATGTTTTTGTTTTTTGGTTTTCCACTCTTCTTTTCAGACCTTGGATGTGGTGAGGGCTCTCAAATATTGTGTAGAGGCTACAAAGTACTTAAGGAAGTGCAATCCCTTTTTATCCAAGTATCAGGGCCAAAGATGTTACTCTGTTACTCTGACATTCAAGTTTCAGTCTATTTTGTTAGGGAGCCTTCCTCCTTGCTGAATAAATAAATGCCTGATTGGTTTACCACCCACTCTACCAGAACAGTGACAACCTCCTGGTCCTTTCATGATGAGACTTCATTGAGTAGATCTGCAAAGTGGCCATTTGTCTAATTGCACACTTATGAGAAATTGTATAGTTTGATGCTTAGAAACATAGAATGTGACAGCAGATAAGAACCATTTGGCCCATCTAGTCTGCCCAATTTTCTAAATACTTTCATTAGTCCCTGGCTTTATCTTATAACCTTATGCCAATCCCACACATGCTTAAACTCCTTCACTGTGTTAACCTCTTCCACTCAGATGGAAGGCTATTCGATGCATCCACTACCCTCTCAGTAAAGTAATATTTCCTGATATTATTTTTAAACATTTTCCCCTCGAATTTAAGACTATGTCCTCTTATTGTGGTAGTTTTTCTTCGTTTAAATATAGTCTCCTCCTTTACTGTGTTGATTCCCTTTATGTATTTAAATGTTTCTATCATATCCACCCCTGTCTCGTCTTTCTTCCAAGCTATACATGTTAAGTTCCTTTAACCTTTCCTGGTAAGTTTTATCCTGTAATCCATGAACCAGTTTAGTAGCCCTTCTCTGAACTCTCTCCAAAGTATATGTATATGTGCATTCA
The DNA here is from genome assembly GCA_933207985.1 of Pelobates cultripes. Classification (NCBI taxonomy): domain Eukaryota; kingdom Metazoa; phylum Chordata; class Amphibia; order Anura; family Pelobatidae; genus Pelobates; species Pelobates cultripes. The sequence goes on along the minus strand of OW240923.1, from coordinate 31,677,025 downwards.
TTCCCATTCATTCTATTCTCCTGCACCCTTTTTGGGTCCACCCTTTTTTGTATGTGGCTTGTGCTCCTTGGTGTACCCTATCCCAAAAGTATTGGTTGCTCATAGACTGTAACCACCCTAACATAAAAATTAATTAATGCACATTGGTAAACTGATTTTAATCTGTGTGATTGTGGTCCAAAGGGATCCTCCTTGGTGTTTTATCTTGGGTTGCTGGTGTCCTTATCTATTTACCGGGTAATTTCCCTATAGGAGGTTCAGGAAGGATGATGTGTCTACAAGGCTATCTGAAAATCGTTCTACCTGTCCAGATGGGGAGTGCAGTATGCTACAAGTCATGGGTTCCTGTTTGTCTGTGAACACCCAGATTAAAATTGATTTATTACTGAGCAACTTAGCATATATAAAGCAATGTTCTAATCAATAAAGAACCGTAAGACTTTCAGATGTACAGTTAAAGCAACCTGTGCACATTTGGTAATGTGCTACGTAATGTCATACGCATCACCTTTTGAACTAAAACTAGAGTTAGAGAAACAAATAAAATCCCAAAATAGAAGACTAGTTACAAGCCCCTCAACCTTGGCACTGGCTGCATATAATACTATTGTAAATGTGTCGATTAAATTATGACTCTGTTTTATTTTTTACCTCACCTCCACAGATTAGACTGAGTGAAGAGACAATTCAAGATGTTGTCCAGGCGGCTGATCTTCTGCTTCTAACCGATCTCAAGACTTTGTGCTGCGAGTTTTTAGAGAGCTGTATCACTGCAGAGAACTGCATCGGCATCCGCGACTTTGCACTGCACTACTGCCTTAACCATGTCTATTACTTGGCCACGGAATACCTGGAGACCCACTTCAGAGATGTGAGCAGCACCGAGGAGTTCCTGGAACTTGGCCATGTAAAGCTGAAAGAAGTGCTTTCCCTTGAGAAACTGAATGTGGGAAATGAGAAGTATGTTTTCGAAGCCGTGCTTCGGTGGATAGGTCATGATGCCGATGTGAGGAAAGTAAGTGGTACCGAGTTCTATAGAAAATAGTTTGTGCTCTTTGAGGGAGAGGAGTTAAACTCAAAGCCATTTTAATACTGTCTGGCAATCCGAGGGCTATATTGGAAGGGGTAGGCAACCTTCGACACGCCAAATGTTGTGGACTATATCCCTCTTGATGCTTTGCCAGCATTTTGGGATATGTAGTCCAGAACACTTGGAGTGCCGAAGGTTGCCTAGCTCGGGTCTAAGGTTTCCAAAGGTAGGGAGGTATAGATCTTTTTGGTTCCCATGTTAGATGCAGTACACTAATACAACAGTGGGGGCTTATTTAAAATGGTTGCTAACCGAAAAGTAGGAAAAGAGATCTAAACATGGAGCAATCGCTATAGATACCTACAAAATCAGCAGAAACAATACTGTGGTTTCTATGCTTCTCTCTTAGAGCTTTTTTTTATTTTACTGGGACTTTTATAAATATAGTATTATAAAAGATATTAGTAATTGTGAATAATGATTTTGATCATTGTATTTGTGCACTTGAGTTTTCAGCTCTGTCAGAGTAAATCAATGTTCCTCTAAACTACTAATACTACTAAACTATATTTTTATCTAAATCCCATTCATGGCTAGAATGTAAGTCCCATGGCATGGCCAAGTTAAGAATAAGGGAAACTGTTTTTTTTTTTTTAAATCTCCTAAAGTTAAACTCACACCACACGAGCCACTAGTCATTCATACCCAGACACATAGTAAATACATTTAGAAAATCATTAAAACATGCAAACATAAAAATACATATATAGCTAGCCATTGAAGATACATAGTAGGCACTGTAACTACTTCATCTCATTGAAGTGTCCACAGAATTCTAGAATTCCCTGGCAATGTCCTTCAATTCCGCGTTAAACCTTTTTAATGTTTTAATGCTAAAAGAGAGTCCCCAGCAAACCACGAGGAACATTAGCCTGAGCAGCAATGGGCAGCTTTGATTGGATAAGAGTGTCAGCTGACCATTTTCAGCCCATCAGAGTGCCCATTAAGGGATGCATCAGTATGGTTACAAGGAAGTTCAGACATTTATGGTATTTCTAACTGCCCAAAAATGGTTTAACACTGAATTAGAGGGAATGTGTCAATGTGATGAAATGGTTATAGTGCCTACAGTATCCCTTTAACTCACATGCATTCATACATACTAACATAAGGCACACCTATACCTACATTTATAATAAAAAAACAAAACACTGGTACATTACCATGCTTGGACAAACACACGTGCAGGTTAATTATCCTCCCTCTTATTCAGGACCATCTGCAAGTCAAGGGAGATCTTTTAATTTTGGCAGACCAAAAACACATTTTGGTTTGTTAGTCCAATTATTGTAGTCATTGATCTGTCAAGTCCTGATTTAACCCCATTGGACATCGATGATATAAACTGGATTGCAAGGTCCCAGAAGGGGTTGTACAGGAAATAATATATTCCATGGTTGTGATACATTGTGTGTCATTCTGTCTTTCACATTACTGTGTCAATGCATTCTGGAGCTTACCTGGTCAATGTAGCAATCTGCAGGTAAGTGGTTTATTTAATCCAAACTGTTTGCTTTCAGCAGATCCTATTGATGGATTTAGCCCCGAAAGCCACATGGTTTAACCCCGTGCTCCTTTGTCACTAAGGTTCACATGAGAGAAGTAAGCTCTGCATTATGGGTAACCGGCCTGGACTCCAGTTACCTGCGGGAACAGATGCTAAACGAGCCGTTGGTCCGAGAAATGGTGAGAGAATGCAGCAATATCCCACTGAGTCAGCCACAGCAAGGCGAAGCAGTGCTGGCGTCATTCAAACCCCGGGGATACTCAGAATGCATTGTGACAGCTGGTGGTGAGGAACGAACGTAAGTTTTGTAATGACAATTTTGAGTATTATTATTTATACAGCGCCAACAAACTGTACAATGAGAATTGATAACCATTGCATGGTAACTTGCTATACATTTGTCTGCCCTGAGCATACACTGTTGCACCCAATTTTGCCTGTGGCCATTGTGGGCAACTGCCTATGTGCTGCATTGTTAATTATTTCTTATCCCCTCTTTTCATAGAACATTAAATCAGTCGTGAAGTCTCATTTGACTTTAGAGAAGCAACTGCTTGCATTTCAGTGCATTTCAAATTATGAAAAATGGTGTCACATTGTTAAGATGCATACCAATTTTTTTTCTCCTACCTCTGACCAGTTATTGATCTCCAGTGCTTCTTTTTGTATGCAATCTGTAGAGCAGATCTTTACCAGATACTTTGTGCCACTTAGATTAGAAAGAGGAATTCTCATGAAGATAGTGTGAGCAAAACGTACCCACCAACTAGTAAAGTGCAAAGATTTTATTTTATTACCTGTAACCCACTGACGCTGTGGGTGTCCTCTGTTTAAACTGCATGTATCCTCATTGGTCCATGCTTGACACTGTTACTAAAAAAATGTTTTCGCTTCTACTAAAGAAGCAATTTGTATATTTAAATTGACAGTTTAGTTATCCTAAAATAACACTCTTGGGAAGTGCATGTTAGCTGTATTTCCTGTCTTCAAATGTCCCATGTCTACAGCCAACGCATGCAGGAATATATGATGAGATTTGTCAACTAACACTGCAATTGCAATGGGCGTTTTGCATAAACGCCTTCTCCAGTAGTTGGTATTTCTTTTGCTGATTTGATATATTCTGCTTGTCTCTATGGTAACATAGAGACATATGGGATGTCTCCCATCCCCCCCCCCTCACACACACACACAAAAACACATTAGTACATAATCAGACATTTATGGTATTTATAACAACTATATCTTTTTATTAAACCATATTTTTTTTTTTTTTTTTTGGGAACATTCACATGTGGATGAAGTCCTTGAAATTGAATAATCCCCACACTTGTGTATATATACAATTCCTTGAGGTTGAAAGTTGCCACATTTTAGTCGTAGTTGTTTTAGATTTGTGAATTGTGCTGAAATGAGAAAGATATAGTGGAGATGATAATTCTAAGTACTATTCTCTGTATGAATAGATCCACACACGTTGCACTGTGGCCTATGTACATTGCCTTTGCCAGAAATTACCATTTTACTTGAGATAGTGTGAATGAGTGTGTGTGTGTCTTATACCATTAATGAAGGAGCAACTCCCCCTAAAAACAAACAAAAATAACCCCAAAACAAATTATCCAATTTATTTATCCCCAGGACACGTAAGCCTCTGGCAGCTGTTAGGTGCATGTGTCCTCTTTACGATCGAAATAGACAACTTTGGATTGAGCTGGCTCCACTAAGCCTAGCACGAATTAACCACGGAGTTCTCTCTGCAGGTATGTTGAATTCTAATTCAGAATTGCATTTTTCCCAGAGATGCTATGTATGTTTAGGCCAGAGTTTCTAAAGGGACACCATAAGCATGAAAACCACTTTCTCTGCCAATTAGGTGATAAATCACTCGATCTATGCAGCCCTAGCCGCATGTCCCTGCATGTGACCTATAGCCACGCTTGCATATTTCCTGTAAAAAGAGATCTGATGTTTAAATTCCCTTTATTGCACAGTCTGTTTAACCCCTTAAGGACCAAACTTCTGGAATAAAAGGGAATCATGTCATGTGTCCTTAAGGGGTTAATTTCTCATTTCTTATCTCCTGCTCTGTTAGTAGCCTGCTTGAGCCAGCAGCATCCTCCTGTATGAGATTATAGTTTAATCTACAGAGTAAAAACACAGTTGGAGGTAAAACAAAGTATACCTGCTGACCAAGTTTCCATAATGCCTTGGGTGTGCTCAGGCATCTACAGTAATGTATTAAAAAAAAAAAAAAAAAAAGTTTTAGCACAGCCAATAGCTAACTTATAGTAGTTGGCTATTGGTTGTGCTAAAAATTGTCAAACTGACCGTTCCTCTTTAATAAGGCGTGTTCCTTTCCACTTTTCCATTCTATATTTGGATTTTGTTTTCTTTACTTCACATTGTCGATCTTTGTGTGTGTGTGTGTGTGTATGTATGTATGTATGTGTGTATATATATATATATATATATATATATATATATATATATATATATATATATATATATATATATATATATATTTTTTTTTTTTTAATTATTATTTATTTATTTATTTCCCCCCTTCAGAGGGTTTTCTGTTTGTTCTTGGCGGACAAGATGAAGATAGCCAGACACTTAGCTCTGGAGAACTGTATGATCCGGATGCCAATGCTTGGAGTCCTCTCCCACCCATGCTTGAGGTATTGGCTATTTCCTCACCAGTAAAGCTATCCTTTAAAGTGTGTGACGGTTTACATTTTTAGCTTAAATATCTCGGACTGTAATCCCGGTTTCTTCCTTTTCTTATAATTTTTATATAATTTAATTTTTTCCATTCTCTTTTTTAAATTTTTTTTTAACTTTTCTTAAATGTACTATGTTCATTACTTGTTTGTTTTAAACAATTATATTGTTATGTTCTATAAAAATTTACCATTAAAAACTATTTGAAAAGAATCTTTAAAGGGAAACCATAATGCCTCTGGAAATGACATATTTCACAAATTTAGCCCTAGTGAGTGTGCAGCGGCCCCTCCAGGCTTGCTGTGGCAAGTAACTTTTAAGCAGCATGATGCGTGAAATTGTGAGACTGGCTTACAGTACATACATTTATTTTAATTATACTTTATTATAATTCTGCTCTTCAACCTTTACAGCAATTTCCATCTGCTTAAAGTAAACCTGCGCACACAGAACAACTTAATTGGAATAACATTTTTTATGGTGTCAGGAGGTCACTGGTGCTGGCTTATGTGCAGTGTACTGGACACTGGGTTTAAACTGCTCGTGAATGGTTTAACCTCTAAAGTTAAGCCAGTGCCTTGGACCTCTTGGCACTATCATTTTGTGAATAGGAAGCTACTTATTGAGTATGTCAGCCGACATTCTCAAACAAGCAGCGCCACTCCTGTCTGAGGATTCCTTTTTGAAAAATCTGAGATTAGGGAAAGGACATGGGCAGAGCTAAACTCTCTCTAAAAATGACTTTGGGGTTCCGATGAAGTTGTTATGGTGCCGGGAGTATTTCTTTAAGATAAAGTTGTAACTGAATTCTCTGACGTATACCTTCAAAATACAATATAAAACAAATATATAAATACTGTTAAGGATAATTATATTCTTTAAACAACATAACAACGTTAAAGGAACACTGAGGTTCAAACAGACGTAATTAAATTAGTAATGCATAAAGGCACCTCTTTTTAAAACAAACCTTTTCAGAAGAGCAAAAAAACAAGTTGCAAGAGAGTGCTGAGAACGGACAACAGCTAATTAGTCTGCCCTTCAGTGGGTCCCCGCTCAGTTCTCAAGCTGGTTTTAGCTCATTTTGTGCCATTACAAAGCGAACCAGGCCATGCATCTCAGACTGACTCCACCCAAAAGGGCAGAACAGATCCAAAATAATGGCTGGATCTCTCTGCACGAGAGATACTGCAACCCCAGACTATCATTTCAACATTGTTAGGCATTGTCAGTGAGGTACAGCCATTATACCTTTTTAATAAACCTTTTCAGTGATCAGTAGGGAACTCCAACCGAGCCGCAGTCTTCTCCCCAGCACTTTCTTGTCTGCTTTCCTTGTCTGATCTTGCGCTGGTAAAGATATGTCATTAAACCGTTAAATCCCGTTGGCTAATGCAGACAGAGCTTGTGTTTAGCCATTGTTCTAAAACTGTTGCTCTGAATCTCTATCACAGGAAAGACATAGTTTTGGCATTGTCGAGATCGATGGTGTAATCTATGTTCTGGGAGGAGAGAATGGGGATCGTGAATTGATATCAATGGAATCTTTTGATATTTGCACCAAAGTGTGGACCAAGCAACAAAATATGACCATGGTTAGAAAGGTAAGAATGTACAAAAATAAATCCTAAACAAATTATACTAGTTAATGTTTATTTTTTAACACCTGGTTGTAGTGCATTTCCTTAGATATTGCGTATTTTATTCTGTGTTGTGCATACCTGCGTGAACAAAAGTAAATAATCAGATATACCGCATATGTTGGCAACCAGTCGCAAACGAGTTAAACATTGCCTGGTCATCAATTGTATTGGTAGTTGGTGCAAACACTGTTAAGGCCAACCCCCCAACTAAAGCCAAAATGAATATACCTAATAATGAACCCATTGGTCTCCTATTGAAATAAAAAGCAAAATGTTATTATAATTGCAATAAACATTGTGTTTACACTGTGAGTAACATGGCAAAAGACAACACTCTGTTAATGCTTGCTCAAATATGCAGCAGTATTCTCAGATAGAAAAAAGATAACCATCAACTTCAAAGCATTACATGCAGAAAAATCCTTATGAAATACAAGTAATTAGTCACGCGTATAAAGTTACCGTCTAACGTTTGCACAGGAGAGCAGCACAGTACTCCAACTTGTTGACAAAATAAGCCTTTGTCTAGGAAATAAACTCTGTCAAGGATAAGCCACAGAATATTTGAACCTAAATGATGCTGAAATTGGTGGTAATCCAGGGGTAAGGTGTCACGGTTGCTGTTACCCTTACACACAGGAAAATGGATAACCATAAAGTGTGGATCCAAAAGCCGTATTACCGGGCCTTAGAGTGGGCAGATTTAGTGATTTACAAGAGAGAATCAAAGTCAGGAACACAGAGATACGATTACACGAAAAACAAGCCAGGTCAGGATAATAGAAATACACAGATCAATATGCAAGCCGGATCAGGATACCAGAGGTTAATAGAGTCTAAATGATGCCAAGGCCAATAACCGGAAATCACAAGAAATTCATAGGAGCACTAAACGTGTTACTGAACAGAAACCACGATAGGGCAATGAGTAAAGGCCTGAATAGCCGTTTAAATAGGTTAACATGTGTTCTCATTGGTCCACATCATCTCTGCAACTCCAAACCGCATGGAGTTGCCTTGATGATGTAGTCCCTTTAAGGGCATGACGTCATTCATGTAATTTTTATTTTAAGGGGTTGTAGTTCGGCCTGTGAACTAGCAGAGGGAGCCGTTCGCAGGATGGAAGGCGAGTGTATTTCCTATTCAGGCTGTGCAGCCACGTGACGTGCTCGGGCCACGTGGAGCGTGTCCTTTGGACTGGAGCAATGCAGCAGAGCGTTGCGTTCTGCCCACGCGGCCTGAGGGGAGTAGTGGTACAGGCGCCAGGTACATGTAAGTCTGTCTCATGACAAGCCATTGGAAAACATGTGCATGTAATGAGAGGGAATGAACTGGATAATTATTCAGTAGGAAACCTGTAGAATACACACAAAGCTGGAATGTGTAACAAGCAACTATCTAATCATGCCTAGAAAAAATAAAAGCAGAGAACGCTCATAGGGAAACACCGCTTAGGAGAGATGTTCCTGCTGTAAATATTGCACTCACAGAATGAAGGAGTAGTTCAAGCCCATCAAGGTATCTTTAAATCTTGCAATGAAATTCCTCAAGAGTACATGCAGAAGAAAGAAGAACTGGACATAGTGTGAAATCTTAATGATATAAAAAACACACTTTAATTGAAACACTTACAAAGTGTAGAAAGATAAAATGCTCATCAAAAGTCTGTATCTCTCTCTCCAAGATGGTGAATGGAAGGAGTAGGTTACAGAAATTATAGTATACTTTCTGTAACCTACTCCTTCCATTCACCATCTTGGGTGGTCTTTTTGTTTATACAACTATCTAATCATATCTTGCCAGATTAAAAAAAAAAAAAAAAAAGATTTAAATGCTGCTGTAGTGTGAAAAGTATACAAGGTTGTCAACATTAAAAGAATCCAATGTGCAATTGGAAGCTCATTTTTATCAGCAAGCTACAATGACAGAGTTCTAAAGAGAGTACGCAACATATCAAAAGAATGTTGCAGATCCGCTTTCTATGTCCTAAAACTAACCAGATCACTAGTACTCTAGTAAACACAGATAACAAGTCCTGTTGGGAAAAATACAAGATCCAATAACAGAGAAAGCAAGACTAGCAGAATAATAGTTATACAATTTAACTGAAATGACAAAAAAAAAAAAAAATGTTATAAAAAAAATCTACCAAATGCCTCAAAATACAGAGAATAAAGCACCAAATGGCCATAGTGGTCTATTCACACACAGAAAATGAATAAAAGAAAATAAAGATACAGTAGTCAGATTAATTGCGTTGAGCCATGACAAAACCAGAAAATAGGGGAGAACATTTTTTTAATCTATAAAAAGGGTAAAAGAGTCTACAGGGAGAAAAAAGAGGAGGCAATAAGAGAGAATAATGGAAAAACACAGTAACAAAAATGGAGGGGAAAGAAATGGATAGTCTATGGATAGAAAAAATAAAGAGAGAATATTAACATCAGTATGAAAAGGGCATTATAGGCTGTATGATTAGCAAAGTGAAGCATATAATTAAATGGTATCTGTCTTGACAAATACAACTTTGATAAATCTTAATTGGTAAAGAAACAAGTGTATTCTATACATTGTGCTTGCAGAATTGCTTGCAGATGTCCAAATTTCTCTGAAATCAGAGGTTTAAAAATAGCCCTTTCCCCTGCTCTGTCAGTTCAGTATGTGCCAAACCTGTGGATAAGACAGATAAGAAGGATGTGCTTTGAGTGTCTGTTGTCAGACAAATTCTCCTCTGGGTGTCTCCCTTGCTTGAATTCAGCCTAATGGAAAGCAATACCTGCAAAGGGAAGTAGGGAGGAGGGGCAGGATCTGGGTGAGAGCAGCATTAGAAGGGAGAGAAACAGCCAGAATGTTTTATTGCAGCAGCTTTGGACAGGCAATCTCGGAATGGAGAAAAAGAGAACAGATATGTTCTTTACATAAAGCCATCATAAAGTGTTGGGGACTTTTAACCTGTTATGGGAAGCCAATCTGTTTCCAAAGCAGGAGATGTGTGTAACACCCACTGAAATATAATGGTCTCGGCAGGAGATCGGGGAAATGGAAATAAATTAAAATATGAGCTTTTAACAGCGTTTGGGGAAGAAAAACCCAACTGTGTATAATATGAGTCAAGCAAGAGCCAGAAGGTTAGAAAACTGCATATCTGTATCTGTCATGACACGTTTACTGTACGAAAGGTTCAGTCTGGTAATTGTGTATCGAATAACCAAGAATCCCATCTTTTATGGAAATGTTCAGAGGTGTTGTGTACAACAGCTATAAGTTTGTACGTCATGACTATGGTTAGGGTACCTGAAGAAGCACCCAAAATGGGGGGTTTGAACTTTATTTTGCAGAATGCCAGATTATGCCAGTATGAGAGGCTCTTGATAGGTAGTAAATGTAGACACCCCCCTATACTCCCCTCGCCCCCCACCCCCCCATTAATTATCATACTCCCCCCCACCCCGCCATTAATTATCATACCCCCCCCCCAAGCCATTAGATTTATGCTGTATTCCAATATCTGGGTGCAGCCATTTAGTTCTTCTCCATCCCTGGTGTCTGCTGTTTTACCATTTTGTGGAATAGATTTTTTATGATAGATTGTGGGTTTAATCTCCACCCATTTAGTTTAAGATTCCTAATAATCCACACTCCATAGACTGGAATGAGAGGCTTCTGGTGGTCCAAGATACTTCCTGATGGACAAAACTCAAGGCTTATGGTATCTGTGGTAATTTGCTTAAAGTGAAGGAACTTTAAAAGTGAGAATCTTTTGTAGCTTTTATTACTTTGAATATATATATTTTTTTCTTGTTTACATTTTTTAATGCATTAAAAACATGGGTCTGTTTCAGCTTTGTTGTGTCCTTTTAGAACAGAGTGATAGATACACGTTGTTATAGTCTATCTCTGTGTTTTATTTCCATCATGGCTCAAACAAACCTATATTCTATTTGTAGCTGGCACTCTTGTTGACTTTCCTGGGCTTTGTGGATTAATTACAGATCGGCTGCTACGCAACTATGAAAAAGAAAATCTATGCAATGGGAGGAGGTTCGTACGGAAAACTCTTCGAGTCTGTGGAATGTTATGACCCCAAAACCCAACAGTGGACGGCAATATGCCCTCTGAAAGAAAGGAGGTGAGGTTATCTAGTATGTAAAGCATCTTTAGGGTACACATAGCCCCCTATTCTCCTTTCGTTTTTGGTACTGTTCTAGCATGTTAAGAAGATAAAACTGTGTCCGATCGCTGAAGACCGACGTCCTGTTTGTGTCTCCCATTATTTGTACAATGTTTGAATGGTTCCTGCTTAAAAAATATCCTCACATCATAATTGATCAGAATGTGCATCCACAATTAACTTTACTAAAGAGGGATACTAAAATCTGTTAATTTATCTTAGCTTGCTGCAGCATGTTTTTCATTGGTTATGTGAAATTCTTTACAAAGTTGCACACAATGCAGATTGGTGAATTACATGTTGATGATTCTGTACCCTAAAGAACCACTCGACAGCCATAAAGTATTTGGCTGAGGAAGTATTTTTTTTTTTTTTTCCTGTGTGGAGTATTCCATTAAAAAGGCACTCTATAAACACGGCTGTTTTCTACAAGAAATTTTTGCTTTTATTCTAAATTAACAAAAAAAAACACGCCTGTCAATCAAACAGCCAAGGATGTTTGCTCCCCTTAGCTAATGGAAGTGGAAGGTCCCCCAGCATACCTCAGATCAGACAAGCATTCCTTGTGTGCGCCCGCTCGCAGCCTTTGAAAGGCTATTTCCTAGTGAATTTCCCTCCAAATTGAGTATTTCAGAAAGATAGAATCTTTATAAAATACTCATATTGACTGTGTTGGAATTTTATTGAAATAACAACCCAGTCGAGATATACTGAGAGAAAGAAGGGACTGATTTGTCTCAGTATTTTCCTCCACTTGACACTTCTTGACACTGGCAGGAGCTCAGTGAATTAGCTCTGTGTGTGCAGGATTCCACGGGACACTCCATAGACCTCAGTGTGGACTCTCGTACATGTGAAGAGGACCAGCCGATGATAACGGTGTCTGCGAGGGACAGGTTAAGGTAAGTTAAACTCCCCTCAAAGCCTGCCAAGCAAAAAGCAGTGCATGCTGGGAAGTTGTGGCCTCTTTGTCCACAGGCATTCTGTTTTTAAAATAAAACTTTTTTTTATCAAGTACTGATCCCAACTAAAGCCCTCAAAAGCTTGAAGGACACAGGTATTCTCAGTCTAAATTCAGTAGAACAATTACCTGAGCACAGGTGTTTACGTAAATGCATGAAACAAAACCTTCTTTTTCTACACCGCTCAGCTCCTTCTGCTCTGGCAATTCCTGTAAAGTATGTTATGTGCTGCTCACGAAGCTGTACTGCTCTGCTTTGCAGGTTTGGCGCTGTTGCGTGCGGTGTTGGCTTGGAGCTGTATGTGTTTGGTGGAGTCAGGAGTCGAGAGCATGAAACTCAGAACAGTGAAATGGTGGCCTGCAAATCCGAATTCTATCACGATGACTTTAAACGGTAAAGTGATTGTGTCGTTTTATTACATTTATTTTTTTAAAAGCTGCATGTGTGAAACATTAACTCTCAATGATAGCTCAAACATGGTCAAAATGACAGTGAATAATATTGCTAGGTAGCTTTGCAATGTTAGACACAATGGTGCCATCTGGTGTTTGTTTAGTATGTTTTTTTTTTTCTTCTTTTTTTCTTCCCAATATGTATTAAGTGTACATGTGTTAAAAATCAGTAAAAGATACATGCATCCTCTTCTTTTATTGTTCAAAGTATGTTCTGCATCCATTCATCAGTTATAAAATGATCAGTTTTCTATCTAATCAGAGCTGTCAAAAAGTGGTTTGTATCTATCTAATCAGAGCTGTCAAAAGGTGGTTGTAATTTGTCTAGTAAGATTTACTCATGCTAAAATCTATGTTCAAAAATTATCATTCCACTCATTTGGCTATCACATGAGCTATTTAACAGCGGTCCAGTAAAACATATCTGTCTTTTCTCACTAAAACTAAACCAAACTCCTTTACTGGTGGGGTACAAAGTCCTTGAATATTCGCTGAGCTTGCTCTGTCTCCTTAGCTGGCTGTACTGTAACCATTTAAGGTAAGCCGCAGGAAGAAGAAAAAAGCATTTTGATTGGCTGCCACACAGAATTAAACAAACACAACTTATCTACATTTACAATCCATAGTTAATGTCATTATGACCTCAAATAACCAGAAGGGGCTCACAATGGATCAAAATAAGGAAGGAAACCAGGATGGAACCCCTAATGACTAGGGTGAAGTTTGAGGAAACAACCATCTTTAAAACAGGTTAAATGGTGTACCCAAACCTATATTTAATAGAAAGGGCTCACCTAATTTGTCTTTGTTATAAGCTGTAGAGTTATAATAACCTGGTTCGGGTCGGAGAAATCCTATGAATTCCTTTTGGACTCTTGATATGGGAGGGTAATAAGATGTATGTAAGAATATATATATATATAAATTCTAAGCTCCCATGACGATCTATTAAAGGACCAGGGGATCCCTAAGCTCACTGTTCTACTACTGTGAGAGTCTTGAAACTCTTTGGTATTTAGATGTGCCATCAAGAGGACTTAATTAAGAGGGGTTAATCTGTTAATAGGTAAGATGCCCCTTGAAAAAAATACTTTATTATGGTGCCAGGAGTGGTTCAGTAATCTATATTACATCCAAATATACAGTTACATAAATGACTTGTATAAACAGAATACGCAAAAATTGTGTAAGCTGTGTGGCCACTTAATTCTCTTTTTTTTAATTTCTCATATACACTCATTCACGCCTGTGTGTCAATTTCAATTAGTTTTTTATGTATGTGATTGTTAAAGGAATCATTTGGGTTAGCTGCAGGTGTACTAAATCATCTTTTCTTTTTAGTTATTTTCACGTGTTTTTACCCATTAAGAAATGCAGCCAGATCTAACTGAATGATACGAGTAATATCACAATTTGCCTACTCCTAAGAAATCCCAGACATTAAATGATAGTGATGTGTTTCTGTCTGCCATAAGAAATCAAACGGATACTCTAAGCACAAAAACAATTAGGCTGTGTTTGGTGTATAGATCATACCCCTACGGTGTCAATGCTCAATTCTCTGCCACTGAGGAGTTAGGCAGTGAGAAGAGCTGGATAAGAAGTTCTAAATTAAACACAGTGTAAAATAAGGGAAGATAAAAAAGAAAGGAGTTTTCACTAAAGTGAATTTCAACTTTAGAGTCAAAATAGCCAACCTGGAAGAATTCCTTGCTATGCTCCCGTGCAACAACGTTGGAACTAAATTTGAAATTAAGTGTTCTCACTTTATTGAATATCCCTGTTTGATTTTTTTTTTCCCCCAGAAAGTTTGTATTGCGTCTGTGTCAGTCACATGCATTGAAACTGTGGCTTGGACTACGTAAACAAAGTGATTTATGCCCTAAATGGCAGAGAATTGAGCATTGAGACAATGGGGGCAAACTCTATGTTATACACCAAAACCACTTCATTAATCTAAAGCTGAGTTGGTGACTTTTTAAATGATTTCTCCAAGCACTATGATAACTTCAGTTTGCACTGGCTGAAGTGAATTCTGTGCATAATCCTTGCACAGTCCTCATTCATTGGCTGAGAGTACGCATTAGGGTAGAAGTAAGCCTTTACAACATTCATATTTTTACAGAAACATACACATTACTGCCTTTCCTGAAGCATCCCTTAGCATTTGGATTTAGTTGTATTTTGCCTCATCTACTGTTCCGTTCCGTTCCTCCTGAAACGGAGTCGGTGTTGTAGCCATTTGAGACAGACTAAGTTGCAAACAGAATCTGCAGCAGGCTTCTGTGTGTATAAACCCGATCTGTAGTGGCAGTTATGTGGTTAAAATATCAGAGTGACCTTGTATTGTCCGCGTTCAGGAACGATAGTGAAACATCTGCATATCGTGCAAAAATTCAACCCTCTGCACTTCCTGTTTTCGATGTGATTTCCCCCGCTACTGCATATTGTGCCTAGATTACGTTCATTCTGTGATCGGAATTAAGACTTGTTCAACTGAGGGAAATATTTAATAATCTCCAAATTTATGACATTTAGACGAATTAACTGAATTGTATGAATAATAAATCCATTTTTATCTTTATTTCCTATTCTGCTATTTATTATATTCAGTTTGACAACAGAAATGGTGCTCCCAGTGCTTCAGTTACCCCTGCGGCATCCCGGGGATTGTGCTCTGTATTGCGAAATCCTGCACATACAGATTCCAGGCACCATGACCACTTCAAATCACTCATGGAGTAACCCTTTAAAGCAGTGGTTCTCAAACCAGTCCTCAAGACCCACCAACAGTCCAGGTTTTGTTAGTATCTCCATTGGAATAAAACGGTGAAATACATAAATCCTGGACTGTTGGTGGGCCATGAGGACTGGTTTGAGAACCACTGTTTTAAAGGAATATTATGATATTAAAAATATGCTTATTTTTAACATTGGTATTTTTTTTTTATTTATTTTTTTGGTGGTGTGTGGTTTATTGAGTCTACTGTAATAACCAGGTCCCCCTTGAGACATTTATTTTTAAATATATCCTTGGAAACATCCATATAGTCCAGCTAACATAGCTCTATGCAATAACACTGTGCTGTGCGATATATGTATTATGTTGAGGAAAAAAAATCCCTTTACTATCAAAGAGCAAGAAAAGTACAATAAATCTTCAGGTACATGACAAAACCCAAATAAGAAATATAGATATTCTATAGCTTACAGATGTTAGCCTACTGATCTGTGTGTTTTACATTCTGCTAAAGTTTTCCCAAAGTTGTTGTGGCATTTTATATTTTTGTTTTGTTGTGTTTTTTACGATTTGGATTGGATTATTGTACCTATTGATGAACTACTGAGTTTATTCTGTATGCAATACCTTTTTATGTAAGCGATAAGTTTATGGTCTCGAGCACATAAAATAAAGTTTCTTGCGGACACGTATAATTCAACTATAAATACACAGTGCAAAGTAAGATTTGATTGGAGATGTCATCAAGGTAAACACAGGTATATGTTTTTAAACAGGAAAAATGTTGTACTATATTTTGTTGTGATACCTCTACTATTTGTCACGTGCATATGATTATATCACAAATGAATGTACCAATTACGCATGACCTCTCTATGATATGTAGGCAAGTTAATGACTTTTTTGTATGACCATAAAAAAATTAAATTAAAAGGAAAAAAGTTTCTTGGGGGAAAAAAAAATAAACTCCCATAGTTTACAGATGCAGTTTTATTGATCTTTGTTGATCTGCCCCCAGAAATGATGACTATGAGAGAGTTTTTACAGCACAGTCCACAGTCACACACCTATCCAGCCTTTCATCTTGTTATGAAAGGACTTTATTTAGCTTATCCATGTCATCTCCACCTTTTGTTTGCCGTAAAACTCTGAAATCCCAGCTGTGAGTAAAATGTGACATTTCACATAACTCCTTTTACTCTACTCTGTGACCATGTGGCTCTGACCTTCCTAAACTGGTGACGATATTCATCTCCAGCACAAAATCTCAGCTGAATCATAGGATTGCGGGGAAAAAATGCAAATGATGTGATTAATAAAATGATTAAATCTGCCAGTGGGTGTCTTGCTTTGTAGCTATGACCGTTTCAAGGTACTCTGAATATCACTACCTTAACCATTAAACAGTGACATTCAGGTTTGTGAAACACAATCCAAGCAGCTATGTTATATGTACTCTTGCTTTTGATTTATTTGGCTTGGCGACCAGGCAACCCTTCTTAAATTGAGGGACTTGTTTTATTTTATGGCAAAATACTTGTGTGTGAGTTGGGAAAGCCAATACTTTTTGTCTTTAATTTTAATTCTTTATTTTTCTCACTTTACACAAGATAACAATATGCATAAGAACAGATTTTGTCATTTTAGTATCAACGTAACTTCATAAACATTCCATGCAAAGTTGGTTTGTAAAAAAAGAGCGACGTTGTATTCTATATTCTATATGTTCTATTTTGTATTCTATATGTTGTGTTCGGTCTATACCTTAGTGTTATGCCCCAGGGGTTTGAGATGCTATTTCAGCGTGCTTATCCTTGTGGTGCTTAGAATGAGATCCTCGTCAGCGTCAGTAGTGTGAGTTCTATTGGACTGACGGGGGGAGGGAGGACTAAATGTCTAAATTATGAACTCTGCTAAGTGAAACAGTAAGCTTGATTGTGTGATGAGCCCATCTATCTGGGTCTCCTCTTCCTGTGTGAGCCATAGCGTGTGATTGTAACCTGTGGGCGGTGTGTCCTGTGGATTTGTCAGTGTGAAAGTATTAATAGAGTGAACCAGTCATCGAGCAAAAACATATGTAAAACGGAAAAAGGAATGAAGATAATTTAATAAAAGGAAAGTGTTCAGCGGTGCAACTTAACGAGTCTCCAGGTGTTCCGATACTCCCAGCACCGGGATTCTTCTTCATTGCCAGTCGATTGCTTATCAAGTTGTGGCTGTTTGAGGTGTGAATTCCCTGATCTGTGTTGGGTCAATGCTAGACATCGCCTTCCCGATCTTGGCAGGTGCTTCCCTAAAGCCCAATTGACGGTGGTCCTCAAGTTCTTGATAAAAGCCAGCTAGTACCCTGGGCTGTAAAGAGAAGGCCTTTGATAACCCCCATCGGTAGGAGATGTTGTTAAATTGTAAGATCAGCAGCAAGAGCCGTAGGGATCGGCACCAAATCAGGGTATTCTATGTTTGGTCAGGGAATAGCTGTAACATAGATCCTTCAAAGGTGATTGATGAGTTACCCCTTACGGCTGCCTGGAATTGGGCCTTGTCCTGCAAAGACTGGAAGCGGATGATGAGGGCAGTGCGCCACTTGGCTTGGGGAGACATTCAATCCAGTTTTATCGCCTCTGCCTGTTTTGGTGGTAGGTAGGCTGCGAAGAGTCTTTGCAGGATGTGGGGTAAGTCTGCAACCCCCATTGCCTCCGGTACGCCTCTGATCTTGAGATTGTATCGTCGCTTGTAGTCCTCCAAAACATCCACTCTGATTGCAGTGTTCAGCTGTTGCTGCTGAAGCTCTTCCAGTTTCTGTTCAGCTGCTGAGAGCCTAGTGTCATTGATGCTGTGGGAGGCCTCCATTTGGGCAATTTTAGTATGTGCTGCCTCCATAGTCTTCTTAAACTGGGCCCTATCAGCAGATATATACATGCGGAGCTCCGCCAGCATAGTTTTGAGTATCATTGCTGTGACCGGTCTCGGTCTTCCACTGTTGGGGGTTTAGTCACTGACATTGGGATGTAAGAAGCCCCTTCACCTGGGTCCACTGAGAAATTCTCAGAGTATGAAGAGCCATCCTCGAGGGGTGCCATTTTGTCCCAGACTGCCTTCTGAGAGACTCGGAACAATTTACAGATATCTCGGCCCGAGGGAACCCTTTTCTGCTCTCGGTCTCTTGTTTTTCCGTCCCATAGCGTTTCAGTCTTCTTGTGGAGAGGTGGCTACTCAGGTAAGTGCAAAATAACACCCGAAAATCTCAGTTTTGTAGCAGTTTACACAAAGCACATGGGAGATGCAACTACTCTGGCTTTACAGCAAGCGCCGCTCCATCGCCTTTTTTATTTATTTTATTTTTTACTTTTTTATGATCTTATATAGTCTGTTAAGTACTAGCTTTCTTGAATTGGACAGTAAAGAAAACTGTTAAATTCTACACCTGCATTCAATTTCCCTATGCTCAAAGACAACGCTATAACTAGGAAGTAGGTTGCCTTCTTATAGTGGGAAATTATTTCTCTACTTTATTAAAATGTGATGATTGTAGTCATCTTAATTATGAGAAGCCTCAGAGTACAACTGGCGATTTAAAGGGACACTATAGGCATCAAAACATTAGCTTAATGAAGCAGTTCTGGTGTATAAATCATGCCCCTAAAGTCTCACTGCTCAATGTTATGCCATTTAGAAGTTAAATCACTTATGATTTAAGTTTATGCAGCCCTAGTCACACCTCCCTGCATGTGAGTTGCACAGCCTTCCTAAACACTTCCTGTAAAGAAAATTTTATGTTTAATCTTCCTTTATTGCATGTTTTGTTTACTTTAAACATTTATCTCCTTTTGTGTACGATTAAAGTTCAATTTACAGAGCAGAAGAGTAATATCCGATTGAAAATTAAACCATTTCTTTCACAGTCACAGCCACAGGAGGCATTGCTAGGGCTGCACAAATAGAAACAAAAGTGATGTAACTGTTTAAATACCAGAGAATTGAGCAAGGACATGATTTACACAATTTAAAACTACATTAAGCTAAAGTTGTGTTGGTGCTTTAGTGTCCCTTTAAACTGGCTGGAATTAATTATTATCAATGATTAAACATAATTCCTGCATTTAATTTTTTTATATTATTATTGGTGTAGATCCATGATTACGAACCTTTGCACTGTTGTTTCTCCTCTGCATTTTTCACGATGTTCATCCAGCTTCAGAGAAATGTATCTCCTAGGAATACCTGGGATTCTAGGTTTAGCCAACATTGCAAAAGAACATATTTGCATAATCTGTTCTGCCAGTACAATTTAATATATATATTATATAATCCATATAAACAAGCAAAACTTGATTGTACGTATTCTTCTTTGCAGGTGGATCTATCTAAATGATCAGAATCTCTGCATCCCAACAAGTTCCTCCTTCGTCTATGGAGCAGTACCAATTGGTGCCAGTATTTATGTAATTGGTGATCTTGATACAGGTTGGTTTAATCTCTTAAATGTTGTTTTTTTGCATACACTGATGTGGAATCAATCAATCAATTGATTATCTTGCGTTTCTGCCCCCGGCCAAATTTAAAAAGATGCGTGCACGCTCCTGAGGTAATTCCCACCAGACACAGGTTTCGGGTTAATGAAAAACTTGAGGAATGTTTATTCTGGGGGGACGGTATGCCCCCTTATAAAGCAAAATTACATCATATGCATTGTCAGAGATAACATGGAATAATACATCAATAATTGGTTAGGTGTTAAGTGGTTCATTTAGTGCCCTTCCTACCGGGTGTGATGTCACTGGTATCTTGGACTAACTAACCCTAACAATGTCCCTACTTGGCTGCAGCTCATCTGTCTGAACAGGCCTCGAACGCTTCACTGTGCGGGTATCCCGTAGTGGCTAACCCACTACATCTCCCGCGTCAGACTCCTACCCGTGGAGACAGACGCTGTCCCTATAAAGAAGTAGTTGTCCTTTTGAGGTGATGGGACTGAAGAGGTGTGTGTGTGTGTGTGTGGGGTGTCAGTCTATAGCGTCAATATCTGAATGTAGGTGTGGTGCGGTCAATGGTCTGATCTACACTCTTTTGTAAGTACCTTTGCACACAGGGCATCACGCAGCAGACCAGGAAGAGGAAGTGAATCACTACTGTAAGAACTACCATACCTACTTGAAAGAGAACTCTCTGCCATCCACTCATCCATCCCAACCACCTCTCCCATGAATTGGAGACCCCCGAGTTCTTTTTTTTAATTCGTCAGAGAGACTTTCTAATTTCTCTATGGCCATGGTTACTTTATCATTGGGGCCTGTATTATCTGGAATGAAGGTACAGCATGTCATAGTGTCAGGGAGTATTTTACACACACACCCCTTTTCTGATAGGATCATGTCTAAGGCCATTCGATTCTGGAATGTCATTTGGGAGGTAGCCTGCAAGTGTTCTGCCAAGCCTTGAAGGGAATCTCTAGTATAATTGACAAAACATTGCTGATTATAATAGATATAATTAATCCAGTTAACATTCTTGTTAGCGGTGATGACTGGGATCAAGGATTTGAATCCTTCCGCAACCTCATCTCTGGCTTTGAACTCGTTTGGTACCCCCCTTGGTACACCTGTGGCATTGATAGATATATATATATATATATATATATATATATGTGGGTCAAAACTACCTTGAATTAGGGGTTTCTCTTTTTATCCTGAAGTACGTGTGTGGGGAATCAAGTGGGCCTTGGTGGTTATCAGAAATTATATGTATAGGCATGATGGCTTTGGTCAGAGTGCATTCTCCCCACCACAGGCCAGTCATTTTAGATCTGAGTTGCATATCACCACATAGCCAATAAATGTCTCCCAAGGACTTGACTTGATTTACTAATAAGGTAGTGGGAGATTTCCGATAGGTGGCACAGCAGCCGGGAGGGAAACTACCCACAAATTTACCTGTGGCTCCGTGTATAGTGTAGCAAGTGTAATTACCTGGATACACAGTGATTCCATCAGGTGGCCTGAGATTCCCATGAGTTATTGGATATATCTTTTTCCATGATTCACATACTGATGAGTTTGTGGCTGATTGTACATAGAGGCTTAGAAAACACATCTCAACATCGGGGGGTAGATTAAAAGGCACTGTACCCAGATGGGGTCTGGCCCCGCCACAGACATAACAGTTAGTTTTATTGTGTGAATTAGCATTATACCTCATCCACTCAAGCCATAGGTTGGTATCTGAAAAACCGGTCTCCACAGCCATAATGTCCTCGAATGTAGGATTGGCAATTGCCACCATGTTCTATGTTTAAGGTGAGTTCATTGGGGTAGACCCTGTTGGCTTACATAAGGTCATTCTGTGTAATAAGGGTTTCCCAAATCTGTCCACCCTATCCAAGGCGCTTTGTGGTCAGTAGCCCCATGGTCGGCCTGTGTTTCAACCTGCTGCTTTCCAATGATGTCCCCAATGGTCACCTGTCACACAAATGTATGGGTCCTTTCTATTGGGTATGTCTTTGTATATTGCTGTGTGTTGTGATTGTGGAAAAGTACAAGGAACAATATCACAGTAATCAAAGGTAAAAGTATCTACATGTGTGTTTGAAGAATTATACCAGAATGTGTAAACACGATTATCTTTGGTGATAGCAACTTGTTGGGCCTTTAATAGGCCTAGCAGCAGACATAGCCACAGGAAGTTCATAGTTTAGCGGGATCGGCTTCATCTGGATCAGGAACTTTCTTACAGTGCGAGGCGTGTATCCAGGTTTTCTTCCCAGCCAATTTTACCGAGGTAGACGTGGTCAATACGACTTGGAATGGACCATCAAAGCTTGGCTCAAGACTGTGCTTTCTCAGGAATTTCTTGACCATAACCCAGTCACCAGGAAGGAGTTTGTGTGCCTGTATTTGATTCTGGATCTGGAATAGAAGAAAACACCTGTGCATGGATTTTGGACAAGGCATGAGAGAGTGCAGTTATATAATCTACCATTGCATCTGACTGAATTTGAAGTTGTTAAGGAAAAGAACAGCCTAACCTGGGTGCTGTACCAAAAAAAATCTCGAGGGGGATAAGCTAAATAGTGCTATGGGAAGACTTTCCAGGGTAGGTTAGTTTCTTGGGCCATCTTAAGCATTCTGGCTTTCAAGGTGCCATTCATGCGTTCTACCTTACCACTACTCTGTGGGTGATAGGGTGTGTGGAATGCAAGGGTCACCCCCAGTGCTGCCCGGATTTCCTTGGTTAGCAACGTGGTGAAGGATGTTCCCTGGTCACTTTCAATCACTTCAGGAACTCCATATCTGCAGATGATTTCGGTAAGTAGGCGCTTTGCTGTGGTCTTAGCAGTGAGATTAGCGACAGGAAAAGCTTCTGGCCATCCTGAAAACATATCCACTGCATATTCATACCGGCCACTCTTTGGCATTTGGATATGATCAATGTGGATCCTTTGAAAAGGGTACTGTGGCTTGGCCAAATGGTTTGGTGCAGCTTTAATTATTTTTTCTGGATTACATCTGGCGCAGATAGTACAGGGTCTGCAGTAATTTCTTGTCAAAGTAGTGATTCCGGGTGCCTCAAAATATTTATCAGTCAGGGAGTTCATGAGGTGCTTGGATAAATGGGCTGGCCCATGGGCCCACTGAATGACAGCTGGGTACATATTCTTAAGTAGACAGAATTTGAGGTTGATTGTGTACACTTCATTCTGGAGGGTTGCCCTTTTATCTTTCCAACTTTGTTTTTCCTGAGGGGTGGCAGCGGCCTGTTCTTTTAGGAGCTTGAGATTGGTAGGTAGGGTTTGCATGGTGTAAATAGAAGTCTGTTCAACGGGCACTCTTCTGTCCACTTTCTGACACTGGCGTGCCGCATCTTTAGCAGCCTGATCGGCTAAATGGTTTCCACATGCTTCTTTTGAATTCAATCTCCCGTGGGCCTTCACCTTCAATATGGCCACCTCTTCAGGGAGCAGTAAGGCATCCATTAAGTCGTTGACAGCTGCGCCATGTGTCACTGGAGTACCTGTTGCTGTAAGAAACCCCCTTGTTTTCCAGATTAAGCAAAAATCATGTACTACGCCCAGGGCATACCTTGAGTCTGTATCGATATTTTTTCTTTTGAATATCCGTTTCTCCTATGAGATGACACATGGACCGTGTTATTCACAAATCCATGTTGCTATTCAATCAATCGATGCCACGAAACGTCAGGGGTGTGTGGCTTGTTCGGACTCAGTTTTCTGAACGAAAAAGCAAGCACACACTCCCTCTCTCTCATGGGCGACACATGTGCATGACGCTATCCAACCAATTGCCGCCACGCAGATTTTCTTCATTGGCATTATACGGCTATTTAAACAGCCTCTTGTACAGATTGAGGTTTGCTAAGCCTCGGAACAAGGCGCGTTCTATAGCGCCGAAACACGTGTTAGGCAATAGGCAGGGAGACCAGTTAGACTCTTCTCATCTTCGGATCTCTCATTATAGATAGTTTTAGGGAAGTTTATTTGCGGCTTGGATGTTTGACTAGGGTTTTTCTAGCTCTCCTACTGGGCTGACTATTTAGGTAATCTAAGGGGGTTGGGGGCAACTTATTTCACTATTGGTAGCTGTAAGGCTCTTCATGTGGGGGAGGGGGTTTTCTGCCTTCCACTCGATGACTTTACACCAGGGGATACTTTGTATTCTCACTCCCTAGGTGCTTTGACACCTTCTATTTCTCGATACATTCACTATATGTATCACTTTGTTGCCAATACCCAGTATTGTATCTAGCCAGAGGTTTTCGAGCAATCATAGTGCCAGTAGTTCTATTCAATCAAGCAGTATATGAGAATAGTACAGCTAGGTAGGGGCTTTCTTCACTTTGTATGAGATTCACTTATGTGACCTTAGAATTAGACATTGTGCCCCCATCCTGTAGTCTGTATTTAGTTCTTCTCTGGTCTCCCTATCTTTTCAAACCACCTTTTAATTGTTTGTCTCTGTATGGGACAATATATGGATGTTTTTATAATTATTATTAAAAGTTACGTTTTACATACATATAACTCTACCTAGGGGCTTCCTAATTTTGACCCTGTGGGTCTTTTGTATAGATATTAACACGCTTCCCTTCAGACATCTTACATGCTGCTGTAAGGGCTATTAGTTCGGCTTCTTGTGCTGACTTAAATGATGGAAGTGAAGATGCTTGGAGTATTCGGTCTTCTGTGATGACAGCATATCCGGTATGATATTGTCCCTGTACGTTGGCAAATCTAGAACCTTCTACAAACAGGGTGAAGTCAGGATCTGGCAGAGCAGGCTCGTGCACCGTTGGGAGATGGGTCGTCTCCATTTTCATCTGTTCAAAACAGTCATGAGGGGCATCCGGGTCCTGTTCTGTAGGAGGGATGTCTTCACATATCTCTGTGTGATATTGAGGGTAACTGACTGTTTTGCAATTTATGGTCCTTTTAGTGACCCCCTTCGATGTGAGCTGTTCTTGAGTTGCGGTACTCCATGTTTTGGCCATTGGGCCGAGTTCTTTCCATTAGAGATTTGGTGAAAGAGATATGAGGAACTGCCACCTCCCAGTGGTGGTATAAATGTGATACCTCCATGGGTGGGTAGACCAAGATAACAATATTTCCTCTGGAGTCACAGAACAGGTCTGTCAGGGTGATGCGTATTTCCACCAGGCTGAATAATTCTTCTTCATAGTATGTGTTAGGACCTGGGGTATTCCTGAACCACCGGGTGCAATGTAAGTAGCCCTCAGGCTGTTCATCGTGTGGAACCATGGGCTTTTTCACTTGAAGTTCTATATGAACATCAGGATTTATGGCCAGACTGTACCAGTATTGTGGTACTCCCCCCTTGGGAAGTGGCAGAAGAGTGGTTGGGTTCAAAGAGTAACATCTTTGTAGAGTGACATTATCAGTCAAGAGGAGGGAGGTTTGAAGGCAGAGATGTCTCTGGGAGGAGAGATGTTTCTGCTGGACTTGATTCAGGATGATATCATGGGGAGCAAGGACAGTGAGTTTATGCCCAAGAGCTAAGTCATCAGTTTTGTCCAGCAAGGCACTGGCAGCAAAAACAGCACGTAAACAAGAAGGACCGCCTCAAGCCACGGGGTCCAGCATGCATGAAAAATAACCAATAGGACGTTGACGGGAACTATGTGATTGTGTAAGGACCACTGAAGCATGACCCATCTTTTCAGAGACAAAAAGTTTGAATGGTCGCTGATAGGTAGGCCCAAAGCTGGGGCAGAGGAGATGGCCCTTTAAAGGGCATAGTAGCAGGAGCGAGCTGTCAATGACAATGAAAATGGTTCAGTCTTCAAGGCATCATAGAGAGGTTGCATGAGCTGAGAAGCCTCAGGGATCCAAGACCTGCAGTATGTGATGAGGCCCAAGAAGGCATGAAGAGCTTGATGGGTAGATGGGAGAGAGAGATTTGTAATAGCAAGTACTCTGTTCCTTGTTAGGTGACGGGTGCCATGGGAAATGCAATGTCCCAAGAAGACCACAGAGGGCCAGCACCACTGACGTTTCGTTCTGGAGGCTTTACAACCTTCTTCAGCGAGGAAACAAAGGAGGTCTTCGGAATTGTGTTCAGCAGTTGGAAGATCATCTGCACAGAGAAGTAAATCATCCATATACTGGAGCAGGACCACTCTTGAGGGTACTGCATTCAAATGGAATTGTTACCCTTCTGTTCGGTTACCGAACAGACTCTGTGTGGTCCCCCTTGTTAACACCTCGTAATCACCGAACACCCCTGGCTGTTAACCACAAACAAGCATTCCCTGGGTGACCGCCATTTGTATCATTCGTATATACGAACACATGTATTCAAACAGTCTTGTGTCTCGAAAGCAGGCAGTGGTACATGGTCGTCGACAGCATGGATCTCTGAGTCGGCTACGTAAGCCTGCGAACCCCGCTGAAACTTGTACCCCTGCCTGTTCGACTTCCCGAACAGCAAGGAGAATGTCGTTCGGGAGTCAAAATTTTATCGAAACTAGCACAGATCCATGAATAAGTTGACTCTACATTTTAAAATAAAGTTTACGACTAAAATTTCTCGACTTCGTCACGAGTATATCCGGTAGGTCATGCCCCTGCAGTCTCACTGCTCAAGTCTCTGCCATTCTAAACTCTTCCTGTAAAAAGTCATATAATCTTTACACTTCCTTTATTGCATATTCTGTTTTATTTAGAATTGCTTATCTCCTGTTTCATTACAAGCTTTCTAGACCCTGCAAGATCTTCCTTTATGTATTTAAATGTCAATTTACACAGCAGGATATAAAAACTTGTAAAGTAAGTTACAGCTGATTAAAAATGAAACCTTTTTGTTTCCATGCAGCATTATTGTGCTCCTCAAGCTTGCCGCTTTTCCTCCATCATCCCTATTTTAATAGATTCCTTCCTCATCTCTGTATGTACACTGTCCACAGACTCCGTAGAAAAATGCTCACATAGGCCAAAAAATGCACAATTTTTTTAAAGATAATTTATCACATCCATTTAAAAAAAAAAGAGCAGTAAAATTGTCCCTTTTGAAAGGGTTATTCCAAGCACCATGACCATGTCAGTAATTTGAAGAGCCTGTCTGCAGAATTTCTTTACCTTTTCTTTCCTTTCTGAAGACCGTCAGAGGTCAACAGTAGGACCGAAGTAGTGCAATATGTAGATTGCTTAGTTATTCTTAAAGGAACACTATAGGGTCAGGAACGCAAGCACATATTCCTGAACCTATAGTGTTAAAAATACCATCTTACCCCTGTATCCCCCTAAATATAGTAAAATTCTTACTTTTATTTCAGTCTGCATCTGCTGGCTCTGCCCCTGGTCTGCCTGCTTGGCTGACATTACCAGAAGTGTTGATCTGAGCCAATTACAATGCTTTCCCATAGAAAAGCATTGGATTGGCTGAGACTGTCGAGGAGGCAGATCAGGGGCAGAGCCAGCACAAGCCAAACACAGTCCTGGCCAATCCACATATCTTCATAGAGATACATTGAATCAATGCATCTGTATGAGGGAAGAGACACTAAATGGCAGTCACACTGTGCAGCACTGCCCCAGAAAGAACCTCTAGTAGCCATCCGAGGAATGGCTAGTGGAGGTATCTCCAGTCTGTAATGTATACACTGCATTTTCTCTGGAAAGACCTGCAAAAAGGTTGAAGGCAATGATTATACTCACCAGAGCAACTATAGCTTATTGTATTTGTTCTGGTGAGTATATCGTGTCCCTTTAAGGACCATCATAGATATTGACAGCAGGACTGTGGAGCAGAGGAATATTTTATACTAAACATTTTCTCCCTGGAATAGCTCTCTCTTTACTCAGTCTGCTTTCTCCATCATCAGAGCGAGCGTGACAGAGTGAGTCCATGTACCCTATCCCATCTCATAATTGTATTGCTTAACATGTTCTTTCTGTTCTCTCTTGTCAGGCACAAATTACGACTACGTGAGAGAGTTTAAGAGGAGCACGGGAACGTGGCACCACACTAAACAGCTACTCCCTTCAGATCTCCGCCGGACTGGCTGTGCCTCATTACGCATTGCAAATTGCCGTCTTTTCCGACTACAGCTTCAGCAAGGACTTTTCCGCATTCGCATACAACCTTCCTGAGAGGCAAGCTACGGCAGGGACGGGGACAAACCATGTTTAAAGAAATACTTAAAAGCAAAACGTGGCGACTATCACGCAGCAACCGAAAAGCAGCCGGTATATAGAGCTTGTGTTGCACACACACAAAAAAACAAACACTTTTTCTGTTAGAAAAGAAATGCATATAGAATAATACTGTATAACAGCAGGTGCTGGGATAACATTATATAATAGAATAAATAAATTAAAAAAATTAAAAAAGGATAAATTTATGAATTGCTTAATGCTTAATTATTAAGCATGATGCAATAACTGAGTTTTATATTCAAATCACGGAAAACAATATGGATTGGTTCCTATAACCACATTTTCTAAAAAAGACCATCTTATATTGCTAACCGTTGTTCTGCATATCAATCTTACCTCATCGCAAAGTTTAGTTTAAATTTGGTCCATTCTTATTGCTTATATGTCGTTACTTTAAATTAGCAAAGAAACCAAAACTGTATATTTTCTTGTTTTTATACCATTCTACGCATCCATTTGATTTTTATAGCTTTTGTTTTTATATACACCTGTTCTATTACATATTTTATACTATATTTAGTGACTGAATTCCTCATCCTACAATATTTGACAGTCTTCTGCATCGGTTCACAGGTTACTGTGCTGTTTTACTTTTAACCCATTTATTGTTTTTTTTCTTAATGTTTTAATTAAAATCCAGCACGGTTGATTCACTGTAACAAAAAGTTAGTTTTGACACAAACATTATCTTGATAATGTTTTAAGATAAGCTCTCAGGCTGATTTGCCAGTGACATTAAAAGACATTGTTTCTGAAACCGTTGAGCATTATTGAAAGAGTAATCTAATTTGCATGAAATGCCCAGTTTGTGCCTCAGAATAGTTTACTCTTATTTCATTGATTTAACAATGCTCTTGAGATCTGTAACTGAAAGAAATAATGATCCATCTACCAACTAAGCTCTGCAAAAAACACAGCAGAAAAATAAGTTACAATAGACTTGATGCATGGTGCACAGAGATGGCATTGACCAGACATTGGAACCGCAACTGTTGTAGGTGCTTCTCCTGTGCTGCTCATCCGGTCAACAGGCAGATCATCATGGCAAATATAGCCTACAACAGCTGTATTTCCAAAGGTTGGCCATCGCTGGACTTGTCAACTCGAAGCACTAAATTATAATTCTAGAAAAGTTGTGTGAGTAAAGTAATTGTGGTTTAATGATAAGCACTCCGATTTTGGGCGCAACTTCTCACGCCTATGAGCCATTCATTTACATGTCTGTAAAGAGTTTTGTCCATGATGATATTTGTTTCTGTAGTAAAGTCTATTTTGGTGGTAGCTGCGTTTCAAGGAAATAAGAGCATACAGTTTTTGGGGGGGTTTTGTTTTTTTTAATTTTTTTATTTAAAAGTGGCACAAAGTGGGCCATGTATAATAGACGATTCAGGGGGAAATTGTTAAAGTGAAACAGGCATTATAGAACCATCAGGTATTGACTGTTAAACAACTGGAGGAGTCGCCATGGGAACAATTCCACTTTTAGAATTTTGCGCCAAAATTACTCTTGATATGGAGCTACCATTGTCTACAGCAATTCTTCAGGTTACATTACTACTGTTTTTTTTATGTCAGGGAAACTATTTTCTTATTGTGGTCATCAGAAATATTATACACTATTTTCTCTTTTTTTTTTTTTTTTTTTTTCCTTCTCAATACTGCCAGGCTATATGAATTTATTTATTTATTTTTTACAAAGAAAATCACATTTATTCTTTACTCTTCCAGGCAAGATAAAATTTGAGGGACCAAGGCTGTATTGTATGAAATCGCCATCGGTGAGAATATGTATATAGTTACGTAGTAATCTAGGCTGAAAAGACACGTCTATAGAGATGAACTTTAAAACACTTTTTTTGTATGCTGTCGATTCAAATCTCTATATGGAGGTAGGTAGATCAATTTATAGAGCAAGGATTTTCTTTTAATTTTTATATACTTATCTCGTTCTCTCAGGTTTTTAGTAAACATTTGTTTCAGGCGTGCATTTCAGAAAAAAAAATGAATTTAAAAAAAAATATTAGAGAAAATAAAACCAAATAAATCCAGTTGCGATGTAGACATGTTTTATATAGAATTCATATTAAACCAGTTTGTGGATTGTAAAAATAATTTTTGTTAAGATCTGACAACTATCACCTAATATTACATTTGATTTATTTTAGTGTTCTCTTTTATTTATTTTATTTTTTTCCCCATATATAACAGTCTAACAGACATTCCTAAATATATTTACATTTTTTATTTTTTTATCTAGAAGTTGGCATCTTGACAAAATTGTCACTTTCACATTATACCTCTGCACTAGTTACGTGTTCGATGAAAGCTCACTTATACTGGCAGCCTTAGAATATTTTACTAGAAGTAATGTTAGCTCCAAGCAGGTGTACAAATATAATTATGTAGGTTGTCAAAACCAGCCAATAAAGGTGTTTGGCAGAGGCATATTTAGATCACAGTTTATAATGTGAATTGCTACACAACAATGAACACTGCTTTAAACGTGGACACACAACCTAAGGTAGTTCAGCTTAAACTTCTTGGAAAAGACCGATCCCCTTTAAATCCTCCCTAAAGTGTAATTCCAGGTGTACAGACTGGAGTGCCTTTTAGATAATGCTGAAATTTCAGCTTATGTGTCCTAACTTTCCCAAATCAAATATAATCGGGCCCAGTGTATTTAATATGGGTGCAGTTTGCCAATAAAACAAAATGACAAACAATGGGACCATGATTTGTGCAGAACACAAATGAAACATATAACAAATACACACCTTCTCTTGTTTGTTTCTCATTCTTTAGCAATACTTAGGAAACTTGGGAGTTTTCCAGATTCTTCATTGATCAAAGACTTCTGCCGAGTTTATATTGTTTGAGAAACACAGCTGTAGTACTTTTCATTCTTAAATGAATGTGGTTGATATGTGCGGCATTCCGGGTATTATTATTATTATTTTTACTATTTTTACTAAAAAAAGATTGATAAATATGTGAATTCTGCAACTAGGGAAGAGACTCGTCTATATAACTCTCTTTATATTGTAGTAAGTATTCGAAAATAACCTCTTTGGAAGCTGTAACTCCTAGAAACTTTAAAGGGACACTATAGTCACCAGAACAACTCCAGCTTATTGAGTTTGTTCTGGTGAGTAGAATCATTACCTTCAGGCCTTTTGCTGTAAACACTGTCTTTTCAGAGAAAATGCAGATTTTACATTACAGCCTAGTGATAACTTCACTGGCCACTCCTTAGATGGCTGTTAGAGATCCTTCCTGGGTCATGGCTGCCTAAAATGCATCCAAACATTCAGTATCTCCTCCCTCTGCATGCAGACACTGAACTTTCCTCATAGAGATTCATTGATTTAATTCATCTGTATGAGGAGATGCTGATTGGCCAGGGCTGTGTTTGAATCATGCTGGCTCTGCCCCTGATCTGCCTCCTTGTCAGTCTCAGCCAATCCTCAGGGGAAGCATTGTGATTGGATCAGGCTACCACTTCTAATGATGTCAGCAGACTGCTTGTTTTTCTGAGGCAAACAGCATGCAGAGTTACAGCTTCTGGCTTGAATACAGTAAGATTTTGCTATATTTATGGCGGCATCAGGGGGCCCAAGGGGGCTAGATGGTGGTTTTAACACTATAGGGTCAGGAATACATTTTTGTGTTCCTGACCCTATATTGATCCTACTAATTAAGATCATGTCCTTCTCTTTTTTGAGTAGAATGTAGGAATAGTACTGGGCTAACCCCCAATGATCTGAGGATAGTACTACAAATTCCCAGATGCCCAATCAGGGTGAACTCTGGGGGAATGCTTGATGAGTGCTCTTTCATCAGTGGTTTTTAATGGTGTGGTCTATATGTTCTTCAAGGAACAGTGTGAGGAACTGTCCATGGGGTGGTGCTAAACACAGCTCTGGGCATTTTGCTCTGTAGTTATGTATGATGGCACTGCAGAGTGAGCCATGAAGGAGCTATGTTTAGAACCAGCCACGGTACAATTTTTTTGTTTTCTACTACAGTCCCCATGTGCCACCAGACACCATGGAAAATTCACATTATAAATTTTGATCTAACTATGCATCTGCCCCTCTTCTCCAGGAATCGAGGAGGAGAGGGACCTCATAGGACATTAAATGTAATAACCAGAAAAAATAGCAGTTTGTGAAGAGAAGGTGCAAATATTGAAAGATAGAGGGAGAAAAGCAGAATGGATCTAGAGAGAAGGGGCATGGATGGGAAAACAACAAGGCTACATAGAACATAGAAATCAGGAGGGAAATACAAGAGGTGAAATGTGAAGAGGGATGGGTACATATACACTCCTGCATTCACACACGATCATAGGCGTGTGCCGGGTGTGCCTAGGCACACCCTAATCCCTGCGGCACACGCTATGTGATCTCCGCGCGAGAGAAACCCAGCGGAGCTGCTGGCAAGAGCTCAAAGATCTCCCTCACCGACCCGCAGGGAGGGAGGCAGGAGAGGACCCAGGGAGCTCTTGCCAGCAGCTCCGCCGGGTTCCTCTCGCGCGGTCGGAGCCTTGCCGCGGTTACTGCGGCAACGCTCAGATCTTGCGAGAGTGAACTCTAGCCCCAGCGGGGGCTAGAGTTCACTTTACACTGGACCACCAGGGAAGGCAGGAGCACGGTCCCCCCCTCCCTACATAAGGTAAGAAGGGAAGGAGGATATTAACTAAACGGCCCCCACACATTACACACAAACATACAGCACCCTCACACTAACAACACCCTTACACACACACACACACTAACAACACCCGTACACACACTAACAACACCCTTACACATACACACACTAACAGCACCCTCACACACACAAAGCACACACTAACAGCACCATTACACATACGCACCCTTACACACACACACAGCACCTACACACAGCAGTATGTGTGTATATATGTATTTGTGTGTGATTATATATGTGTATATATAATATGCGCGGCGTGTGTGTTTCTGCTTTAGGGTGCACACCCTTATACAATAGGCTGCGCACGCCTATGCACACGATACCAATATAACCCATGTACCCCATTTATATACATACACACAGCACAGCATTTGTAAACACACTGACACTTCATATCAAGAACACATTGAGTATTAAAAACACAAAGCTGTTCACGTGCGTTTTAAGGTGGTGAGTAACTTTTAGGCCTTGTTAGTAGCTCTGGACTTGAAATGTTCAGCCTTGGTCTTGCATATTGAAACATGTAATTTAATATCATTAATACAATTGCATTTTATGTGAAGTTGTTTGAGCTTTGTTTGTCTATGCTAGCTGGAGAGGGGTTAAAATTAATTGTACTTTGGGTAATCTAATTTAATCATTTGATATCGGGGGGTTTGAAAAAATAAAAATCCAGCGCACTCACTTATCTACTAAACAGTTATTTTAGTGCTGAACAATTTAGTTTTATTAAAAACACCTAATCTAGGCAAAAAATAATGGGGGTTTAGTTACAGTATATGATCATACATTGCATAAGCCTGCCACAATGCCAATGTACCCCATCTTTGGCAGGTCCTACTCTGTCTGCTAAATGAGCTACTCACTTGGGGAAATCCTTACATCTCGAGTTCTCTGCAGTACAATGCTTCAATAGGGTCCTGAGTTGAGGCACCTGTAACAGGGAGGGGTGCAAAACCTAAGGAGCTGGCTAGACTCCTGAATAAATACATATAGGAGAAAACAAGAGTTTGGCTGCACTCACCTAAACATACTTAAATGGGGTGCTGCTGGGGCAATAAGTACAGTAAAAATAAAAATTCAGCGCATATCGGGGGGTTTGACCATATAGAACTCTGCAATGTGCCTTCCATTAATGATAGATTCACTATTGCATTACGAAATGCGGTCTCAACCTTTAAAGGACCACTATAGTGCCCTGAGGGTGCCCCCACACTCCGGGTCCCCATCCCGCCTGGCTCTTTCTCCAGCGCTGGGCAGGGGATTCTCCTCCTCGGCTGAATGCGCATGCGTGGTTGGAGCTGCGCGCGCATTCAGCCAGTCCATAGGAAAGCATTCACAAAGCTTTCCTATGGACGCTGGCGTCTTCTCACTGTGAAAATCACAGTGGGAAGCGCCTCTAGCGGCTGTCAATGAGACAGCCACTAGAGGCTGGATTAACCCATTTGTAAACATAGCAGTTTCTCTGAAACTGCTATGCTTATAGAAAAAAGCGTTTAAACCTAGCTGGACCTGGCACCCAGACCACTTCATTAAGTGGGTGCCTATAGTGGTTCTTTAATTGATTATCCCTCCATTTCCGTTTTATACGTTCTGTTTTTCTTTTATCACGAAGCGCTTTAATGAAGAATCTATCACCGTTTAAAACCAAACTGCAATATAATCGAGATAGGTTAAAAAAAACAAACAAAAAAAACAAAACACTTTTTATTGCATGATGTAGAAAGCCTTAATTATCATTGCTGATAAGAGTTTAAAAAATTGCACTTATTTGTAATTGGAAATGGTCACATACTTTTCCATAACACAGATCGTAACTCGATAACATGAACATACCTCTATTTTAATTAGACACTCCTCACTTACCGACCGGGTTCCGTTCCTACGACCCGGTTGTAGAACGAATTGGTTGGTAAGTGAGGAGTTAAGGGATTCTCTGCTCTGGTGCACATGTCTATGTTCGGGGAAACTTCCCCGAACATAGACGAAAGCACCAGAGCAGGGAATCCCGTGGGGAAATTTCTCTGAACATAAATTAGAGGGATAATCTGTTTTCGTCTATGTTCGGGGAAGTTTCCCCGAACGTAGACATGTGCACCAGAGCAGGGAATCCCCTTGATGGCTTGCACTTACGCCTGGTCATAAAACAGGTAGGTCGCTAAATGAGAACCACCTGTATTAGTAAAATGTGTGTATTTATATGACTATAACAGTCTTGATATTTGAGTTGCCATTTTAGGACAGTAATATAGGTGCAAAATAATTAAGTATTGCAGATTCTTGTAATTACTTTTTTTTTTTTATTGAACAAAGAGAAATTTCTGTCGTTCCAACTTGTATCAAGTCTAAAGCATTTTTATCCACAGTTATACAAACAAAGATAGCTGTAATGCAGAATTTAAAACCGCAAAAAACCCTATTCTGTATATCTGCACTTGGATTGGAAAAAGAAAACGAGTTAAAGGAAGAGATTACAAGTGTTGTGTGTAAATGCCAATACAATAATATTATGAATGTAGTATAAAAATATATACTGGCTTAAATGAACATTCCACTGCCCAAATACAAAATAAACCATATTCACTGTTTAGTATGCATGCATTTAATTATGCGGTTTTTCATTGGGGTAAATCTGAAAACAGCTTGCAAAAACTGCAGGTCTATTATCTGCAGCCTTTGCAAGTGCTCGCGTTTTAACCCCGCCCAGACTTTGTGTCTGTCCAATCACAGATTTCTCAATGCAGCGTAACGAGAAGTCTTTGCAAACCAGGTGTTCAGAGCAATTGGTGCCTCTTAAGTTTAACTCCACTGAGCTAAATAAACCAGGAAGTAACCGGACCTGCTGTCCATTTAAAAGCCAAAGGGGGTGTTACCAGGTTAATTTATAAAAGGGTCAATTTCTGTTGAAACCTGCACTTTTTGCAAAATGAAAAAAGAGCACACTCTTCATACAGAGAGCTTTTCAGCAAGTTAAAGTCCTTTATGTGTGTCCCTTTACTGATAAGGAGAAAAGTACTCCTATCAAACACACAGGTTTGAATATTGTTTATCTCTGTCCCTAGCTTGATATCATTTCCTTTAACTCTTGTTTTCCTTTTCCAGATATCCAATTCCAAGGCAGATTTACACCTGGAATAGTTACTTTTACTGCTTTAACCTCTGGATTACGCTATCTTTGCTTATTTCACTGTCCTCAAAAATGTTTTAGACTTGATAACAGAACTCAAGAAAACTTGTCATTACAACTTTCTCTCTGCTAAAAAAATGTATTTTAAGAAACTACAATACTTCATTATTTTGTTAATGTCTATAACATATTAACACATGTAATAACTCATTTGTAATACGTTTTTTTCCGGTGTAAAATATTTGCCAATTGTACAAAAAGACTCCATGTTTTCGTATGAATCCCAATGTGTACTGTATTCCGTGAAAGGACAAGATGTTTGTGAGAGATTATGGATGTAGTAAACATTTTGTGGGTATTTATAGTGATACCAGTCATGATTCACATCCTCATTCCTTAACGTTAAATTGACAAAACCAGTTGGAGTACATTTGTAATTCTTATGTTGTAACCAATTTAAACAAGGAGTATATTTAGAATGATAAACTCTTAAAGAGAAAACATTACACTGCATTTAAATACGCTGTATCAAATGGTGTTCAAACCTCCTAATTCCCATATGAGGACAACTTTAGAAAGACGTTGTTGGACACCATAGATGACAGACAACTCTGCAATATGCCTTTTTGATTCCATCAAAGCAAAATAATAGATAGATATGTTAATCGTTTCATTTTTAAACCTCAAGGGTATATAATTAAGAAACTATCAATTCTTGACACATCTTAACATTCTTTGCATCATAATGAAAACTGTTCTGTGCTATATTTTTACTTTGTGTATGTATACATGAGCTTATTGGTTAAATATACATCTCTCTGTGTATATGCTTATTTATGGACCCCATTGCAAACGAATCCGTTGTTCAATTTTGTCACTGCATTGTTGTCCAGTCTTTGTGTTTAATCTAATATGGTCTGTCTCTGTCTATCAGAGTTTCCAGATGCAGATAATACTCATATTCTCTGCTAAATGTTGAGTGGTTTTTTTTTTTTCTTTTGGAATGTGAGTTCTGAAACTGTGCCGTATTAATGTGAAAAAGAATGCATATGGCGACAGTCACCTCGTGGCCACCAGTCTGATCAGGCACCACAACTTGGCAGCCACCTTCCCCAGCCATTTGTTATCCCATTCAGAGCTCAATGTTTTTAAAATTTTTAAAAATCTTTTGTAAAACCAACCCTACAACCGCGTTGAGTTTTATTGGTGCAAAGCATCAGTTTATATAGAACTCTTTTGTCTAAAACTTTTGCCACTTTTACTTTCTGATGTCCAGTTTTTATTTGCTGGTTGCTATTATGTCGTGTTCTCCTACCGAGCAGCTGAAGCTGATTTCTCAAAAACCGTTCATACTTGGCACAATCTCTTTATACTCGTAGAGGCAAGAATAGAACTAGGAGGGTTACATTCTTGTTTGTGATACGTGTCGCAATACTTTTTGTATTTTTAAGCTTGAGGGTAAATTCCATTATCTTGCACACTGTGTGTAGAGCTAGGTTTATGAAACCTGGCCACGTTTGTGAAAGATACACTAGTGCAATCTCTGTCTGCTCACGCCACCCATAAACTGATGTTTTGTTTTCTCCTTTGGAATACCTTTCAATTTTATGTTTTTTTTTAAGAAAAAGAGCATGTTACCATCTTGATTTAGTTATTTTGTGTTCTGTAATGCAATGCATATATTCCCCTGTGTGAGTGATAAATTTGCAGTTAGGTAGGTATAGACTTAATCTACATATTGTGCTCCTGAAGTCACTGGTAAATTAAGATATACCAAAAAATGGACACCGCTGCTGTGCGTGCAGTCATCCACCCCAAATAATGCAAGCAGCGCCCCTCGGTTACTAAGACGCATGAACATGCATCCACTTCAGTTGGGAACTTACAAGTTTATCAATTGCATAGCAGTAAAGGATGTTTGAATTACTTTTTATTTACTCAGCCATGTTTTTGTTTTGTTTTTTTAAAGAATTGCACTTTAAAGGGACACTATAGTCACCAAACAACTACAGCTTATTGTAGTTGTTCTGGTGTCTAAATCCTGTCCCTGCAGGCTTTTTGTTGTAAACAATGTATTTTCAGAGAAAAAACATTTGATTGCCATTACTGAAGATGAAAGCGATTTTCTCTATCTCTGAATATAACTAAAACAGCCGGCTATGTCTTATTGTAAATGCACAGGGAGGCAAGCTCAAATGTGTTTTTTTAAAGTTATAAAACTGCATTTTGGTGCTTGAAAATGTTGTTATGGCTTTGTAATTTGTCCCGGATTTAAAATAAGGTTTTGACATTGGCTGAGTCATCCAGCTCCCACTAATTATAATTGTTTGTTGTGAAGGAGTTTCTCCCATACATTTTCTCTGAATCTCCCAGTGATTCAGCTCAGCCAGCTCTCCATACGTATCATTAATGTATCTTCATGAGTTCATTCTGCATGTTTTATGTTTATGGAAGCCAAGCTCATAGAATGAAGAGGTTGTAATCCCTTTTTGCTAAAATGCCCATGATTGTGTCTAGGTTTTTTTCTTTGTTCATGTGCCATATAAATCTGTAAGTAGTCTACCCAGTCCTTACTCTTACTGCCAGATAGTGGTGTTCTCCCACACATTCTTTGTACCAGGTTTCCACCCACCCTTTGTTATTTATTACTGGGTACCAATGTACCCACATTCTTTGTTCTTGCTGCTGAGTACCACTGTCTACCCTTTCCCAGTTTCTGTTGCTAGCGGCTTGTGCCTACTCCACCATTTGTTCCTGCTGTTGAGTACCAGTGTCTACCCATCCTTTGTTCATGCTGCCAGGGACAACCCATCCTTTGTTCCTGCTGCTGAGAACCATTCTCTACCCATCCTTTTATCCTGCTACTGAGAACCATTCTCTACCCATCCTTTTGTTCCTGCTGCTGAGAACCATTCTCTTCCCATCCTTTGTTCCTGCTGCTGAGAACCATTTTCTGCCCATCCTTTGTTCCTGCTGCTGAGAACCATTTTCTGCCCATCCTTTGTTCCTGCTGCTGAGAACCATTCTCTGCCCATCCTTTGTTCCTGCTGCTGAGAACCATTCTCTATCCATCCTTTGTTCCTGCTACTGAGAACCATTCTCTACCCATCATTTGTTCCTGCTGCTGAGAAACATTCTCTACCCATCCTTTGTTCCTGCTACTGAGAACCATTCTCTGCCCATCGTTTGTTCATGATGCGAGGTGTCAGTGTCCACCCACCATAGTTTCACCTGCTGAGTACCAGACAGTAGAACGAAAGGTGAATGGACATTGTTACTGGATAGCAGGGACGATAGCTTGGATAGACACTGGTATCAAGCAAGACAAACGGTGTGTGGAAGGACACTTGCCTATGGAACAATTAATAGGTGAACACTTGTACCCTACTTTAGCAGCAAGAACACATGGACACAAGTACCAATTTTCACCCTTTCTGTGGTATTGTTTTCTGAAGCAAACATGACTACGAAACACGGTTCCATTGCTATCACATAAATATACTAGGCTTTTAACTATATAGTGCTCTTTTTTGACCATATGAACAAAGGATGATGTGATAACTTTCTGGACACTCCAGGTCTTTTGATATTCTTTGGGACTCCTGTTTAAAATAAATAAATACATTATTTCATTTTTTATTTTATTTTTTTGTGTGCAAAACCTGTATAAAAATAACAGTACACAATCATGGCATAGGAAAATGGTGTCATTCCTGGTAGCCATAGCATCTTTTTTTTTTTTTTTGGACTCTATTTGTGTGGTGAAAACATTTATGGTCGTACTGTGTAAATGTCCAGGTGTGTATATGTCACTACCTTACTCTTTGGAAACTCATTTGATTGATATTAGCCTATTGAAAGGTTGAATTATCCCGGTCTGAAATCAAGACTTTCATTCTGGATTTTTATATGGGGATGAGCTTTCAATCGAAGCACTGGGTAAACAGTTAAACAATATTCCTTTGTTTCCATGTCAAGTAAAGTGTTTTTTTATTTTGACACAGTAAATTTCTAAGGCTATTGTTCTGGTTAACTCATAAAAGCTGCATGCAGTCTCTTAAGTGTCCTTTTAAAAAAAAAAAAAAACCTATCTTTTTTTTTTTTTTTTCTTCTCGATAATCACTTAATTTGACCACTTTACTGTTGAAATGTAGAAAAGCTTTTTAAACATATAGATTGAGTCAGCCCTTTGTACACCAAAGAACTTATCCATTCTGTTGGTATGGTCCATAAGATGAGTTTTTCACTAGACGGGTATTCATATAACCTTTTTATCTTGCAGGTGTTTAGGATTTCAGTTTCTGCAAACATAGGCCACAATTACTGTGGTTCTAAATGCTTGATGTCAATATAAATCTTAAAGATGCCTTGAGCTGAGGATTTGCTTGTAAGTTTTTTTTCAAAAATCTGACCATTCTGCAGTTATCGATAAATCAAGTAGAAAACCACTAGTCAAACTGAATCGGTGTTTATAGACTATTCTTCATATGTTGGAGAGCTTCAAATGATCCTTCACGTTCCATTACATATATCAGAGGAAGATTATACAGGAAAGTTAATATATGGTAGTGATATTGTTTTTCAGATAGTTCTGGCCAGTGGAATCGGTGGAATGATCCTTCCTGCTGTCGTAGTTCCACGTATAGAACCTGCTTTTATTTTATTTTTTTACAATTCTTTATTTTGTTTTTTCAGCAATAAAAGCAGGTACAGCATTATTGAGTCATAGAGAAGCAATACAACTTTCGATCGGTGTATGTGCACCGTATTAAGGGGGTGTATCAGGATCTTATAGCGGATCCAAGTACACTAACAGGTGGGGTACAGTACAATCATACAATCTCACATTTTGGAATGTGTATGGGTTCGGTTGTGCGTTTTTTTTTATGCTGAGTTGTAGCCTAGATGTTATTGTCGGTTTGAGTTCGGGTGGTTGCGAGCTTCCTAATTCCCGAGTAGAATGGGGTGGTTTGTTTAGGTTTCTACCTTGTAGCTTCTAATGAGCTTGTCTGTTGTCAGTAGTTTTTGCGTGTTCGTGGTGTCCCCTTATGTGCAGATTTGTATTTTTGTCCATTCAACTGGTATTCTGTATTTTTGTTTATGGTTCGATTATGAGTCGATTTTGGTGACTGGCCGTGTTTGTATTGGGGTTGGTTTGGTAGCACTCTATCTATGTCCGAGGGCTTTTTGGTTGG
Source organism: Pelobates cultripes (assembly GCA_933207985.1). Taxonomy (NCBI): domain Eukaryota; kingdom Metazoa; phylum Chordata; class Amphibia; order Anura; family Pelobatidae; genus Pelobates; species Pelobates cultripes. Next base: position 31,636,010 of record OW240923.1, on the reverse strand, counting down.
TTATAAGATGTGCGCTTGGAGGCTAGGTGTTAATGTGGGTGGGGTATTGTCTTTGGGGGTCCAGTTGGGAGTTTTTCTTGCTTTGATGAACGTCACAGAGCAAATTATATTTTGTGTGATTGGGTCAGAATGATAGTGCCTCTCTATGTTCTTTTCATTCACAAGACCACCAGTGATTCATGATAGAAGAAATTATAGCACAGAACAGGATTAATCTACCAAACAATATCACACCATTAGAGAAAATAAATGTTTATTAAATTAACATTCATTTAAGGAAAGACTTCTGATGTTGGCTATTTGATATTTACCTTGGGGTGAAAGACATTTGTACACAAATCCTCATTTTACACATATAAGCATGTGATGATGATTTTTCCATCCATAGATGTGAGCGTTTTTTAGCTATCGAAAAGGAATATGGTATATGGCAGGGTTGACTAAGGACTAATGGTTAAATCCTTTGTGCCTTTCTAGATTTGTCTATTCCATGTGCCATTGAAGACTCCTCAAGCCCTTTGTTATTGCTTGGCGCATGGAATAGGAGTTGATCTGTTTTCAGCATATCATACTTTTGAGTTTTTGCCAAACATTGCAAAGTTACAAAGCTAATTTAAAATAGGTAAGGAATTGTAGTGTGGGTGAAAACATTATTTATAATGCTATTTGCATAGAGATTCATATTCAGCTTTGTTCGGTTCTAGGTCAAGGTTTTCGTCAGTATGGTGAAGGACGTAGGTACGTCTGGACTCTTGAACATTGTCTTATGATCACCTTTCTTGGTTGCACGTCAAGTATGTAGATCTTTTACTGTGCTGCACGTTAATATCAAAATTTGACCGTGCATCAAAACACTCTTTGTGTTCAGATACTTGGCTAAGAAATAGGTTGTGTTCTTTCTGAGAATGCTGATGATTCACTATGATGCTTACATCATCAAGAAACATGATGCTTTTGTGAGTAATAGTATAAATTGTACACCGAAGGTGGAATCTGGGAAGTGAAATCACACCAGTGTTGCGAAGTAAATTTAATGAGGATGAGATGAACAATCCATTCATTCAAATGGTTTGTTATTTTCCTCAAGTTCAGAGATACATATATCATAAAACAGTTGAACTGTGAAGACAATCTGGCTGTTGTTTTCATATCATATCATCATGTGAATATTTGCCCTTAGACATTTTTTTAAATTTTATTTTTTATTAATACTTTTTTTGGTCTGTAGATATAAACAATTTAAGCTTACGGACAGCTAGTTGAGAAGTGATCCCAGATCTGGTAAACTTGATTGGGAGAAGAATATCATAGACTTTCTTAAATTCTTAGAATGTTATGTTCAGTGGAATTCTTGTGTTTTGATTACACACTAAGTGGACTTGGGTGTTTTTACAGGCGAAGTACTCTTCCTTCCACGTTTTAGTTAAATCCAACTTCCACGATGCTTGTTCGGTAACACGGATTTGCTTTTACTTTAGTGACCCATGTAGTCTTTGTTTTAGAGCTTTGATGACTACCTTTGGGAATTTCAACTGTGGTAGATCATTTTCCATAATGTTTGCACCACATAGTTCACAGCTAATGGTAGACTAGGTTTCTAGCCATTTACATTTAATCAGACATAAGTGTTTACATTTACATTTAATCAGAGATAAGTGTTTTTCCTTTCTTAGAGATAGCTAGCATCTTTTTTACATATCTGCCTCTAAGTAAAAAAAAATTCTCATAAATATATTTTATAAACTTCTTCAGATCATCATCATGGGTAAATTTCCAAATAACTTCATTCACTGCTGACACACCTTACACCGAAGAAATTTATATCTATTGTGAGAATCTGGTTTACAAAGCTAATGCCGAACGTCAAGTAAAAAGTAATATATGCAGCACTTTTTTTATTTTGTGTTCCATTTTCATTTAAAATTACCGTTTTGAAAAGCAATGTTTTGTCATGTGCGGACTGGACCAGGTGGTAACAAGCATATGCATTTATTAACCTGATTTGTACTGGTTTGGTTTTCTATATAAGCAGTATTGTAATTGGTCTGATGTTTGTGTATGTTAATCGTTACTCTGTTTATTGGAGTTTGACTTAATACTTGAACTATTTCTAAAGAGGTTCAGACCAAAGTTTGTTTGTCTGGTTTCAAGAGTGTTTAATAAAATGTAAAAAAAAAAAAGTTTGACGTTTTATTTCACTAATATTTTGTCTGAACATTTTGAAATCTGTATGCACCTACTTTATTCCAATGCTGTCTTAATATGTTACTAGGTTTACCTCTGATCTGAGGGTTTGTGTCACTATTCCTGGTGATGATGGTGCAATCACCAGAGGAGACAATTGTTGAAGCACTATCACTTGTCTTGTAGACTGTACCACTTAAGCCATGCACAATGGCGTTAACTTGGTAATAATTACTCCAAAGATAACCAAGTAATAATGGCATGTTCTAAATCACGTCCTTGGATTATGGGAGCAGTTTGCACAAACAGGGGAAATCTCCTTATTACAATTTGTAATGGCTTGTTAACCGTTTAAAAACATAGACCGGGGAACTACAGTGCAATGTAATAAAAGGCCATGGAAATATTTTAAAAAATGTAAAAATCTACTTCTTCAGTGGACTAAAGTGGTAGCCCAATATACTTATACGTTCTGACAATCCACTTGTCCAGAAACACAAATTGAAAGTTTGGGAACCCTGCTTAGACCTGGGCATTGGCAGGGTTATTTACTAAACTAAAATCTGAAAGAAAAAACTGAGGCCAAAATAGCTGTTCTGGAAAAATACTCCAACTCCTCTATAGTCACAAAAGGCTATTTTTCCCATTGGGGCTTGAATTGCAAAAATTTGGAGTTTAACTCTGTCCTCCCCCATAGTGTGTGTGGTGTGTTTCATCTGGGTGTATGTTTTGTTTGTGTCTGGTGTGTGTGCTAGCTCTGTGTTCTGTGTGTGTGTGTCTAGTGTCCACTGGTTGTATGTTGTCTGTCTAGTGTGTGCTATCTCTATGTTCTGTATGTGTCTGGTGTTCACTGGTTGTGGTTCTGATGTGTGCTAACTCTGTGTGCACAGCCTATTCCATTAGGGTGTGCAGCCTAAAGCACAAACACACGCCGCGTGTGTGTGTGTGTGTATATATATTATATATTTGTGGGACACTCCTGCAGACCCGGCTTGATCCTTCTCGGGTCAACTTGGGGATGTCCGGAACTAGGAGGCCGGAGTGACGTCTGTTTGCCGGGACAACCCATCAGCATTGCCATTTTGCTTACCGGGTCGGTAGCTGATAGTGAAGTTATAGGGTTGCAGGGCTAAGCTCCACCGCAGCAACCTGCTATTGACTACTGCGACCCGGTTAAGCCAGACCAATGGGTTATGGTCGATGATCAATGAAAATTCCTGTGCATACAAATAGGGGTTTAACTTTTTAAGTGCCCAAACCAGGGCCAAACACTCCTTCTCCACTGCCGCATAGCTCACTTCCCTTGGTAGTAAATTTCTGCTTAGGTATGCAGCAGGGTGCTCTCCACCATCCTCCCCGACTTGGCTCAGCACAGCCCCCAGTCCAAACATGGAAGCGTCTGTGTGGACAAGGAAACGTTTGTTAGGTACTGGGGCAGCCAAGACAGGGGCATTAACAAGTGCTTGTTTCAGGGTTTGGAACGTGGCTTTACAAGCTGGAGACCACAGGACCTGCCTAAATTCTCCTTAGTCAAGTCAGTCAGGGCCTTGGCTATAGTGCTAAAGTCAGGGACAAAATGCCAATAGTACCCTGCAGTCCCCAAGAAGGCTAGTACCTGGGTCTTCGTGCAGGGTGTGGGCCAGTTGACTACTGCCTCTACATTGGCCGGTTCTGGTCTCTGGTTCCCACACCCTACTCTGTGACCCAGATACTGCACTTCAGCCATACCTAGATGGCACTTGTCTGGTTTCAAGGTCAGGCCTGCGGCCTGAATCTTGTCCAGAACCACCCCTACGTGAACCATGTGTTCTTCCCAAGACCCACTGTGGCTCACAATGTCATCCAGGTATGCACATGCAAAATCCTGGAAGCCATCGAAGAGCCTATCCACCATACGTTGGAAGGTAGCCGGGGCATTTTTCATCCCGAATGGCATGACCCTAAATTGGTACAGGCCAAACGGGGTGACAAATGCCGACTTGGGGATAGCATCCTCGGCATGGGGAATCTGCCAATAACCTTTTACATAGGTCTATTGTGGTTAAATAGCCTCCCTTGGCTATGCAATCCAGCAGTTTGTCTACCCTGGGCATTGGGTAGGCATCAGTGGTGATCTTCTCATTAAGCTGCCTGTAGTCCACGCCAAACCGGGTGGTCCCACCCTTCTTAGGCACAAGGACTACAGGCGAGGTCCTGGGGCTGTCAGAGGGCTCAACTGAGTCATCTCCTGGATCTCCTTCCGCATTCCTTCTCGGACTGCTTCAGGGATCCGGTAGGGTGGCTGTCTGAGGGGTGCTTGTCCAGGGGTCTCTACCTTATGTACAGGGTCGTATAGCCACAGAAGCTGCTTAGCCTGTTCCGTCTCTGTGGGGCCTAACCGGTCCCCTAGGTGTACAAGGCTAGTAAGGTCAGTCTGGGGGTCTCTCTCTAATAAGTCAGGGAGGGTTAAACTCTCCGAGTCGTCTGCAGCAGGGGCACATACTGCAGCAACATCCTCCTGCCTTTCCTGGTACTCCCTCAGCATGTTCACACGAAAGGACCGCTGGATCCTTTCATCTGCACAGCTGGCAATGACATAGGTAGTGTCACAGAGCTGTGCTACTACCTGATACGGGCCCTGCCAAGAGGCCTGCAGCTTGTCGGTTTTTACAGGCTTGAGCACTAAAGCTTTCTGCCCAACCTTGAAAGTGCGCTGCCGGGCACCCCGATTGTACCATCTTTTCTGTCTCCCCTGGGCCGCCTGGAGATTCTCTCTTACCATCGGAGACAGTTGCTCCATGCAGTCCCGGAGTTCCAGTATGGAACTATGGGGGTTCCCTCCTGCTCTGTCTTTCCCTTCCAGTGTCCTCTAATGAGGTCCAGGGATCCACAGACCCTCCTCCCATAGAGCAACTCGAATGTGAGAACCCAGTAGATTCCTGGGGTACCTCTCTGTATGTGAATAACAGGTGAGGCAGGAATCTCTCCCAGTCTCTGCAGGCGTCAGTAAAGGTCCTCAGCATTTGCTTGAGGGTCCCATTAATGCAGAGACCGTTAGTTTGGGGGTGGTAAGGTGAGCTCAACAGGGGCTTAATATTGCATACCTTCCACAACTGCTGAGTGAGTACAGCGGTAAACTGGGTTCCTTGATCTGAGAATATCTCCTTAGGGAACCCCACTCTAGTAAATATTCTGACCAGGGCATCAGCTACGGTCTGTTCTTCAATATTGGACATAGCTACTGCCTCTGGGTAACGGGTGGCATAGTCCACCACGGTAAGAATGTACTTCTTCCCAGATGGACTAGGTCTGGCTAGAGGACCCACAATGTCAACAGCTATGCGGTTAAAGGGCTCCCCAATAATTGGCATGGACATAAGTCTGGTAAGAGTTAACTCCTCCTTATATGCAATATATGTATACACTGTAGATGTTGCCTATACAGAAAATACAAACATAAAAGAAAACATAGTGTAGTCTGTATATAAAACACGGCAAAAAGGAAATTATGAGCTGAAATCACTCACACTTTTCTGAGCCGTTTAAAGTAGGCTCGGGACTTATGTAGCTTTATATGTCACTTAAAATGGGACATACGCATTCCTTCACTCTTCAGGCAAATCCTTCAATGTTCTCAGTAATCATCTGATGAGAAGTTGGAGTCAGGAGCCAGGAGTATCAGGATACATAAAAAACATTTATTTGTATAAAAACAAATAAAAACAAATAAAAGATATTGCACAACGCGTTTCAACCATAAAGTGGTCTTCCTCAAGTGCTGTTCAAGGTTACAATGAACCTGCTACTACATATATAGGGCTTCACATAGAGTAATAATTACAAACATTAGCTACACATGTAGCACTAATTAAAATGCAGTTACCTTATATGGTCCGAACCGGATGTGTACTGCCACCTCCAATATGGCTCCACATCCGGTTCGGAAATATACTCTATCAATGCAATACAAAATAAAACATTGCACAAAATATCACATAATAAATAAAATATGCCGAAGTTCATCCTCCAATATGGTCAACCAACACGTTATACTTGAAACGTGGGTGACCTGATGTTTGAGGGTGCTCAAAATTCTGTCCGGTAAGTCCGTCGCGTCACTTCCGGTGACGCGCATATTGAAGAAAGCAGTCCGTCGCGTCACTTCCGGTTTCGCGAAGAGGGGGATCGGCAGTGTCCATTCTCAGTTTCCGTACTGAGGAAGATGCTAATGTACTGTGAGGCTAGGATAGCCATCTTTAGAGTGGGCAGTTTAATCATGTCCTCACCAAACACAAGTACAATATATATATCAAAATAAAAAGAAAAAAATATAAAAATGGGTATTAATAATTATATAAAACATCCATTATTATATAGAAAACATATTTAATAAAATTTCAAGTGCTGTCTAAACACCTTAATACCCACATAAAGTGCAACAAATAAAGTGCTCTTAAAAGTATAGATATAAAAAGTTTAAGTGACTAAAAAGAAACACAGTCGTTCAGCAGATAATATATCCCTAAAAAAAGGGTAAAAACAATACATATTTTAACTACTTTCCTTAACTCTGTCCCCATCCACTTGCTGGCTTATAAAAGTTTATTGATATCAAAATCAATATTTAGACCTCTTGGGATTAAAGTACGTAGTTCGAAAATCCACTTGGATTCTTTAAAACCAAGAGCTCTAGATATATCTCCCCCTCTCCAATTCCTGGTCACTTTTTCAATAGCAAAAAAACTTAGAGCTAGGGTCTGAATTATGATGTTGTAAAAAAAATGTCTAGATACACTATGATTAGGAAAACCTTTTTTGATGTTTCTCAAATGTTCATTAATTCTAATCTTAAGCTGACGTGAAGTTTTTCCCACATATTGGTATCCGCAACTACACTGTAAAAGATAGATAACATAAGTGGAGTGACACGTAATTAAGGATTTAATATGATATTCCCTCTTAGTGACTGAAGAATAGAAATTTTCAACTTTTTTATTTGTTCTTAAAGTATTACAACAAGCCTGGCAAGATCCACAATAAAAAAAACCTTTTTGTTCTAATATCCAATCACTTATAAAGTTTTTTCTAGGGGCCTCTGTCTTAATAAAACTAGATGTCAACATTTGTTTTAGATTTTTGGCACCCCTGAATATAAATTTGGGTTTGTTTCCTATATATTGTTGGATGTCCTCTTCATTCTGTAAAATGTGCCAATTCTTATTTATAATTTTTTTGATGGCACCAATATTGCTAGAAAAAATGAAAATAAAAGGAATCTGTTGATTTTTTTGGCCTAAATCCTCTTTCTTTTTATATTGTAGCAGAGGAATCCTATCCATTACTCCTACTTGCTCTATCTTCTCTTGTAGCTCATCTTTTCCATACCCTTTCTGTATCAGCTGATCTTTGAGGAATGTCGCTTGGGTAATATAATCCTCTTTTTTGGTGCAATTTCTACGTATCCTTAGAAATTGCCCTTTGGGTATGTTGTTTAACCACGGGCGATGATGACAGCTGTCTAATTCAATAAAACTATTAACATCGACTTTTTTATAAAAAGGTCTTAGTCATCAAAGATTGATCCTAAATGAAAATATTAAGGTCTAGAAAATCTATGCTATACTTACTCACATTCTTCGTGAGTGTAATGCCCCAATTATTATGATTAAGATACGTAAAAAACTGGAGGAAGGTTTCTTCTGACCCTTTCCAAATAAAAAAAATATCGTCTATATACCTTCTATAGAGAACCAAGTTTGCGCCAAATTCATGTCCCTGAGACACAAAAGACTGTTCCCAAAAAGCCATGAATAAATTGGCATAACTTGGCGCAAACTTGGTCCCCATAGCCGTACCTCTTATTTGCATAAAAAATTCCTCCTCAAACCAAAAATAATTGTTGTGTAGGATCATACGTATTCCTTCTAAAATAAAGTTTCTCTGTGATTCTCCATATTTTTCTGATGCTTTAAGATAAAAATCAACAGCTTCACATCCCTTTTCATGCTGAATAATAGTATAGAGACTTGATACATCACATGTGGCAAGTAAATAGTCATCTTGCCAACCAAAATTATTTAAAATATTAAGTAGACTCATTGAATCCTGTAAAAAAGCCGGAGTATTTCTCACTAGGGGTTGCAGATGATAATCTATATATTGGGACAAGGCGGACAAAACTGAGTTAATCCCAGAGACAATAGGACGTCCCGGGGGATTGTTCAAATCTTTGTGGATTTTAGGCAATATGTATATAACAGGAAGTCTAGGATATTCTGGAAATAAAAAAGAAAATTCCTTTTTATCGAGAATATTGTCCTCTAGACCTTTCTCCAAAAAAGTTTTGAGCTTACTTTTAATTTCTACTAAAGGGTCCTTTTTTAGTTTCACATAGGTAGTTGTATCTTCTAATTGTCTGTGTATCTCCTTAATGTACCAATGTTTATCAAGAATGACTAACCCCCCCCCCCCTTGTCTGCTGATTTCACAACAATTGATGTATATTTTTTAATTGAATCTATAGCTTTTCTCTCTTGAAAGCTAATATTTTGTTCAAATTTTGTCAGAGGCTTAATATTATGAATATCGTCCAAACATGAATTTTCAAAAAACCTAATAGTATCTGTCTTAAGAAAAGTAGGACAAAAATCAGATTTTTTCTTTAAATCCGAATGTATAATTTCTAGCCCCTCACTTGTTGGAACAATATTATCAGTTTCATCCAACCCTATCGAGTTATGGTTATTAAAAAACTTTTTTAAACATAATTTCCTAGTATAACGATTAAGATCCAAAAATATATCGAACTTATTTGCTGAACAACTAGGTACAAATTTTAAAATTTTAGACAGAATTCTTTTTTCTGTTGGTAAAAGAGCTCGATTAGATAAATTAAAAATCCTTATCTCATCTCCTTTAGCCTCCTTTTTCCTGGCATAGTCTCTCCCTCCTCTCTTTCCTCTTCTAATTTTCTAATCCTTTTCCTTGGGGTTTCTTTCACCGGGGTTTTTCTCCCCATTCTGTTCCCTAAAAAAACCGGAAGTGACGCGACGGACTGCTTTCTTCAATACACGCGTCACCGGACAGAATTTTGAACACTCTCAAACATCAGGTCACCAACGTTTTGAGTATTACGTGCTGGTTGACCATATTGGAAGATGAACTTCGGCAGATTTCATTTATTATGTGATATTAATGTGTAATGTTTTAGTATGTATTGTATTGATAGAGTATATTTCCGAACCGGATGTGGAGCCATATTGGAGGTGGCAGTACACATCCGGTTCGGACCATATAAGGTAACTGCATGTTAATTAGTGCTACATGTGTAGCTAATGTTTGTAATTATCACTTTATGTGAAGCCCTATATATGCAGTAGCAGGTTCATTGTAACCTTGAACAGCACTTGAGAAAGACCACTTTATGGTTGAAACGCGTTGTGCAATATCTTTTATTTGTTTTTATTTGTTTTTATACAAATAAATGTTTCTTGTATCCTGATGCTCCTGACTCCAACTTTTCATCAGACGACTACTGAGATTACTGAAGGATTTGCCTAAAGAGTGAAGGAATGCGTATGTCCCATTTTAAGTGACATATAAAGCTACATAAGTCCCGAGCCTACGTTAAACGGCTCAGAAAAGTGAGTGATTTCAGCTCATAATTTCCTTTTTGCCGTGTTTTATATACAGACTACACTATGTTTTCTTTTATGTTTGTATTTTCTGTATAGGCAACATCTACAGTGTATACATATATTGCATATAAGGAGGAGTTATCTCTTAACCGGTTATTTATAACATGTCAGGTAATAACCTCCTTGTTTGAGTGTGCGCTTTTACCTTTTTTATGTTTTATTGTATTCTTTCTAAGTATATATAGTGGTGATATACTTGGGTATAGCTGCACCTTCTACTTACTTTATCCTCTAGCGCCATTCTCTATTATTTTCCTTGCCATGGACGTAAGTCTGCCTTGGGGTGGTCCACCTGCTTCCCTACCCATTGACACGTGTCGCAAGTCCTGCAGTACTGTCGCACGTCCCGATTAAAACTGGGCCAGAAGAAATTCTGGGTAATTCTATGGGCCGTGCGGCGTACTCCTAGATGTCCTGCTAGGGGAACATCAGGTCCAATTCGCAGAATCTCCAGCTGGTACTTCTTAGGTACCACTAGCTGTCTCTTCTGCAAAGGGGCTTTATACAGTCACACACACAGGCATAGGCAAACAGTCACACAAACAGTTACAAGCAAACAGTCAGACATGCTCAGTTACAGGCAGACAGTCACACACACACACACACTCACACATTCTCAGTTACAGGCAGACAGTCACAGAGCCAAACACACAGTTAAAGGCGCACACAATCACACACACAGTTACAGGCACACAGTCAAAAGCAGACAGTCACACATACTTCATTACAAGCTGACAGTCATACACACTCTGTTACAGGCAAGCAGACACTCACGCACAGGAGATAGTCACACATACAGGCACACACAATGGCACAGCTACAGCGACACACAATTGGAGTCACACATAGGCAGGCAGACCGTCAAACACACACACAGATAGGCAGTCAGATAGACAGTCACACACTCAGGCAGTCAGTCACACAGACAGACTGTCACACAGGCAGACACACACACACTTACCTCTTGCCATTATGGCTGGAAGGGGGAGTGGATGCAGTTGGATGATGGGGAAGCAGGACTCCTTCCTTCTTCCTGTGCAGGAGGTACCAGGGGCTTCGGGTATGTATTAGCCCCGCCTCCGCCTTGCTATAGGCCTCGTCCCCGCAATTTTTTTATAGACCCGGGTGGAGAATAATTAATCCTCCACCCGGGTACCTGCTTTAGCTTCCCTGACACCGGCCATGTGCGAGCTGTGTCGGCCACATGGCGCCCCCTGCTCCATGGCGCCCTGTGCGGCCGCACAGCTCGCACACTCCTAAGGCCAGCCCTGCTCCGGCTACTCTTACAGCTTGTTTCCCCGGTATGTTGGCTCTCCGGGATGAGGTTCTTCTGTAGCAGGGTCAAGGTGGCGCCGGTATCTCGCAGCCCACTGGCTACCTTTCCATTAACCCGGACGGTCTGCCTGTGCTGCTGTTGATTGTCCCGGTTGGCTGCCTGGACGAGGTCAGCTTCGTGTAGGATTCCCCAGTGCTCGTCGTCGGTGTTCCTCACTTCAATGCAGTGGGCAGCAGGCATTGGTGAGTGGGGGTTCTCTGGGACTGCCTGGCTGGATTCAAAGGGCAGTCCTTTCAGTGCCTGACCTGGTCACACTTGAAACACCTCATGGGTTGGGAGTAGCTCTGCAGGTTGAACCTGGTCTGCTGTGGGTAGGTGGCAGCTGGAGGTGGTGCTGTAGGATGGTAGGCCTGTGGTTGGTAGGTGGTAGCTGATCTGTAATCCACACGGGCTGCTGTCTTGACCACAGGGTTATCTTGCTTACAGGCATCAGTATACTCGTCTGCCAAGCGAGCTGCTTCAGGCAGGGTGAGGGGTCTACGGTCACAGACCCACTCTCTGACACCCGTGGTGCTGACAGCAGGAACAGCTGTAGCACCTCTTCCCCGGATACCGCTTGGCATCCAGCGACTCAGTGGTATGCCTACTCTTTGTAGGAGTCTCCACTCTGTTTTGTAGTGTCCCGGAATCGCCTCCGGTGTGACGGCATACCTGGCCAATAGGGCTTCTTTTACTAGCCCATTGTCTGTAATGTCCTCATATGGGATGGCCCTGAAAGCTTCACTGGCCTGGCCGGACAATTTCCCAGACAAAATGGTGACCCATTCGTCCATGGGTACCCGGTGCAGGTTCAAAATCGGCAAGGTACCCATCAATCTCTCCATCGGCTTCCAAGAAATTTTTAAATGCAACGAAATCTACTTTCCTTTTCTCTGCTGGTGCTGTTGTCACTTCTGCTGCTGCAGCACCTCTTTGCTGAAGGTGCAGCCGGTTAGCATCCATGGTTGCTATAACTCGGTCTATAATTTCCATTGTAGGGTTAGGTCCATAATGTGCCAGTCTGATTGCAACCGCCCGATCAAAGCTTGCCTCTTCGGGTGTCCTGTCTGTTACGCTGATTCTTTCGGCTCTATGCATCTCCACCAGTTCGGCAATGATGTCCCTCTTCTTACGGTTACTAGCCGGTCGGCCCCGGTTCTCCAGTAAGTCTTTGAGGGTAGAGCGCTTTAGTTGCTCATAATGTGCTTCCGTTGGCTTGTGTCACCTTGTAGCTGTCCTTCTGGGCTGTGGAAATCATCCCGCCGCATGCCACCAGTTGTAACGGCACGCCGGGTATAGAGGGGTTAAAGCCGCCAAAGACGTTCCCTTCCCGAACAAGAAGTCAGCTACCGAACACTCCAAACCGCCGAACAAGAAAATACACGAATAATCCCCCCAAGTACGAGACGAGGCTCTAAATTGAGTGTCAATGCAGGTCTTCCACCAGGGACACTCCCGTAGGAGACCTGATGGAAAACTGGGACAAGTTTATGTAACAACCAATCAGAAAACATACAGGTATAAACACTCCCACATGAGCATTACAATCCCCTTCTCTCTATCCTGGAGGCAATTGGGTTAAGTGCTAGAAGTAACTCAATTACTTTCCAGGATAGGGCATAACCTTCATTTTACAGGTACAATAAAAACACATAAAAATACATAATTCTAAAACTCCCGAACAGAATCCCCATATTCAACGTATCCCCAGATAAGTTGGATCTCAGCGCACAATATTACCGAACAGCGCTCAGATCCTATACACTCAGATCCTATACACACCGTTCAATCGCCATGGAGCCAAAGTCTTTCACATAGTCTTTCGTTATACGAATGGGCTCCATGGGATAGCTATCTGGGTGACTCTGTTTGCATCGTAATGTACCGAACGGCCCGGCGTTCGGATTAATAGATGAAGGTTGGCGGCTTCAGCGGTGTTCGCATGAAAATATTGTCCGTTTTTAGTTCCATAGATTCGTCGACGAACACTGCTGGGCGTTCGCATGTCCAAGATGGCCGCCGCCACATGTTCGTTCATACGAACGACGACCACCCAGCCGATCATTCGACAATAGAAAGTGTCTGCGGTTAACCACAATGTTCTAATGAGGCCAAGAGGTTAACAAGCAGCACACTTCCCTGCTGGGTGGCCGGCCATTCGGCAGTTCTTTCGGCAAAAGGGGAATTAAGCATAGGGACCGTACGGACAAGGCAATAGACCGAACAAACAGACGAACCAGCATAAAATAAAAGTAATACAGTTCGTCATTGTATTTCATCTGATGGAAGCAGGAAATATAGGCAAGTAAAACGACCTGAGTGACTTTGACAAGGGCCAAATAGAGATGGTAGAAGACTGGGTCAAATCATCACCAAAACGGCAAGTCTTGTGGGGTATTCCTGGTATGTAGTGATAGATACCCAAAAATGTGGTGCAAGGGAGGACAATCGATGAAACAGTCATGGTCGCACAAGGCTAATTGATTCACGTGGGGAATGAAAAGGCGGCCATCTGGTCTGATCACGCAGAATAGCTACTGTAGCTCAAATTGCTCAAAACTTAATGTTGGCAAGATAGAAAGGTGTCAGAACACACATCACAGTTTTTTGTGTAGCCACAGACCAGTAAGAGTGCCCCTAATTACCCCTGCCCACCGCTGAAAGCGCCGTCAGTGGGCTTGTGAGTGTCAAAATTGGAACATGGAGCAATGGAAGAAGGTTGCCTGAATCACGTTTTCTTTTAGATCAGGTGGATGGCTGGATGCATGTGCAGGATTCACTATGGAAAGAAGGCAGACTGGTAGAGGCAGTGTTATGCTCTTGGCACTGTTCTGCTTGGAACCCTTGGGTCCTGGCATTCATGTGGATATTACTTTGACATGTATCACTTACATAGAAATTGTTGCAGACCGCGTACACCCCTTCATGGCAATGGTGTTCTCTGACAGCATTGGCCTCTTTCAGCAAGATAATGCACCCTGCCACACTGCAAACAATATTCATATCCATGGAGGCCCCACTTTGCAACTTGAAGGACTTAAAATATCTGCTGCTAATGTCTAGGTGCCAGATACTACAAGACATGTTCAGAGGTCTTGTGGAGTCCATGTTTTGACACCAACATAAAAAGAAATGCATAATATTGTGTAGGTGAACCTCACGCTGTTTTGGGTACGTGAGATGGACCTACACAATATTATGCAGGTGGTTTTAATGTTGTGCCTGATTAATGTAAAATCGCAAGCTCTTTAGATTCAATACCAGATTGATCAAAAACTGCTGCTCTGTAATTTTTTTCTGAAAGTTTATCAAAAGCTGCAATATGTGAGCATACTAAAATGGTCCTCTCATCCCTCTATCCCAGTGTAAATAACACCACAACAAAGTGGGAGCTGTCTGCTTCAATGGTGTTTGGAAAGGGTAATGCCAATGTTGTACAGATGGTAATCAAACTTTTGTGTGGGTTTCTTTTTTGCCCCTTTCCTCTTTGGTTTTGGAACAAAGTACTAAAAAATGGTTAATAAAGAGAAAAAAAGGTTCTGCTTCATATCCTTAAAATACCTTACTCATAATAAATGAATGTTTACTCTGTTTTCTGAGTGTTTTAAAGGTGATTTTAACTTCATATTAAAAGCTTATCTTGTGCTATAAATATGTTGGATTTTACTGGTTTATAAAACGAGAAGACGCTTTCAGCATGCAGAACCTTTATTCTGAAACAAGAGTGCTTCAGTGGAGGTACTCCAGCTGTTTGTTGTGACAATCAGCCATCCCTCTGGTTGAACATCACGAGGAACCTAGATCTCAACAGCTGGAGCAACAACAGCTGACCTTCACTGTCTAAAAAAAAAAAAAAAAAGTTTCACTCAATTCTCAGTGTACTACCTTGGTAAATATATTCAAGATGAGTGAAGGTCACAGCATAGATCTTTGATAAGCTTTGTATATCTCTGAAGTTAGAAGCTGCCTTCTCTACATCATGCAAGAGTGTTGATTGTGAGTCACTTGTGATACTAGAGCCAAAAACTAGAAGTTTCTGAACTCACAAAGTCCTATAAGCCTCGAATAAGAAACTGAGATTTCAGATATTCCATGGTTGTTTACTTTGAGTGGATTATACGTTAAGCCTTTTCTGTTTGAAACTGGGAACGTGAACAAATTCTAAAGAAGTTCAGATGAAACCACATGCATAATCATGTTTACTGTCCAAGAAAATGTGAATCTGAAAACAATAGTAAGAAGCAAGTATGTGTATAGTAAGGAACCATTTCCTGTAGAACACACATCTAAAACTGTATACCAAACTTTTAAAAGAACCCCTCATTGATAACAATTTACAAACTCATTTGTTAGGTAAGTACACGACCAACCTGGAATGGGGGTTTCAGACGCAATTTAGGTAGATAGTCCTCACATTATGGACAAAATGTTAAGTGACTTAAATAATAGGTTTTTATTTTTTCTCTCTAAAAAATATTAGAAATACTGTTGATTTGTGCTATTATCATAGCACATATTTACTAGTACTGTCAGAATGCCCTTTTAATGTGGAAAGGGGAAGAGATGGAGGGGTGGTCAAAGTGGAGTCACATGGAGGAAAGGGATGAACGGACTATGGAAACGTTAAGGGAGATGTGGTTGGAGATAAAAGGAATTTGAGTGGGAACTGAGAATCGAGAGTCTAGCGAGCTCAAAGAGTGAGTTATACAGTTATACAGACAAATGGAATTCGAAGGGAAGGGATGAGGAGTTGATTGGGGAGCTTGAGATACTAGATGAGTTTGAAGGGAAACCACAATTGGAGGACATTAGTAATTCAAATTAACAGGCAATAAACGAGAAAGGGACTGAAATAAGGACAGGGAGCTATCTCTTAGAGCACAATAATCTACCTGTCGGTATTACATATTACATATCCAAAAAAGAGGCTTCAGGCACTCAGAGGGTTCATATATGCAAAGGAGTTTTATTGGATCAGAATGCAAAGAGCAACATTTTTATCTATACAAAGATCTTTGCCATAATAGATTAGATCCTGAATTTATTGTATGCAGGTTAAATGTATATTAAAGTGTCAAGAGATTATATTGTACATTAATTTTTATTTTTTTTGTAAATATAATTTTTTGTTGTTTTTCAATGTTAAGTAACAGTGAGACTCGCTGGCCTCTGGAGGTAACTTTTTATCCAACATGCGTTCGGTTTTTAGAGAGTATAATCATTCAGACAGGCTCACAGGCCCACAATGTTGACGGACGCGCAGGTCCCTTATTTCATGTACTTTTGTATATGTACATTAATTTTTTAATCTAGTTATGCTATTTTAACTTATATGAATATTTTCTTGCTGTTGATTTTAATTTCATAGGAATATAATTTTCAACTTGCAGTTTAATGTTGAGTTGTTTACATGAGTTGCTAAGGCAAACAATGACAAGTTTTCAAGATTTGTTTTTTCTGTAGGAGGACGGTTGATTTTTGGCAGTTGTTGGAGAAGGGTAATACGAAGAAGATATGTCAAACTCTGATGAGGTCAGTCTAAGAAAATCTCAGACTGTTAAATGGTGAAACAGCAGTAATGGCGTAATACACTCACAGTAAACATAGGCTGTGCTGTGGTTTGAGGCTACATCTGGAGCAATAGTGGGGGATGGTGGCTCCGAAATATGCAGGAAGTGACTCCATTTTATAATGCATTATATAAATTATGCATTAAAAGTGATGTAAAAGCATTAATGGGACTTTTCAAGCACCAGTATGACTTTATTGCATTTGATAGGTTTTGGCCTCATTAATGTTCTTTGCATGCTCAAATCCTTATGGTTTTTACACAAAAGAAAAAAAGCTTTTGGAAAAGCGGCAGCATAAGTCTACCTCCTTAGTCTGCCTGCCCCCTAACTCTACAAAAACATTTCCTTATTGCAGGGCTTGACAAATTTATTTGGAATCTAGGAGCCAGCTAAACAAGTTAGGAGCCAGTCATTTTCAACGAGAAAATGCAATTCTTAAAGGGACAATATAGTCACCAGAACCACTACAGCTTGATGTAATTGTTCTGGTGTCTATAGCCTGTCCCTGCAGGTGTTTTAGTGTAAACACTGCCTTTTCTGCTGAAAGGCAGAAATTACATTGCTGCTTAGCAACACCTCTAGTGACAGTCACTCAGACGGTCACTAGAGAGTCCAGGGTCACTGCTGCACTACATGCAGCACCCATGTTCAGTATCTCCAAGCTCTGCATGGAGGTGCTGAATGTTCCTCGTAGAGATTCAATAATTTAATGCATCTCTATGAGGAGATAAGGATTGGTACACTTGCTGTGCATGCACAAAATCCTCCCAATGCTTTCCTAAGCATTGGCTTAGCTGAGATCATAAAGATCATGGGGAAACTGGCACGGCGTGAGAAAATGGGGAAAAAAGGTGAGTAAAAACTATCAGAGGGGGCAGGTACCTAAACGCGCACACACACGCTGACAACAGGCTTGCACGCACTCTTACGCTGACAACAGGCTTGCACGCACACACTGACAGACTTACACACACACATAAGCGTTCACACACACACACATTCTGAGAGGGAACCCTATCGCCCATATCGACCACACATACAAAATATGGGATCTAGGGAGTATCAAAAGGAACATAATAGAGAATTCAGAAGAACTCCTAAACAAACGACACAGTCCTTCAGAGATAGGGATTGGAGAAACTTCAGCAACTCCCAACATATATCGTACCCACATAGGACTTCACACAGAAATGATTCACAAGATGAAGGACGGAATAGATCTAGATGGACCCCATCTCCTATTAAACAGAAGACAGCACCTAATCAAGAGAATGTAAAAAAGACACCTCCACCAAAGGCACCCAATCAGGAGAATGATTTTTTAGAAAAAAGGGGGAGGATTCCCCCGAGAAGATTTATGATGGAGGATTTTCAATCACCCAATGTAAGGAAAAGAACACTAAGAGAAATAGAAGAAGAAACAGAAAATCTACAGACAGTAACACAACAGAAAAGGAGGAAGTAAGCATATTCAATCAGTCAAGTAGGACGCTAAAATTGGAAGAAATTTCCCTCTTAAAGAAGGGATTCAAATTTGCACCCACTTCTAAAAACTCTGATTTTAATATATTTATTGATCTTCATAAATTTATTAGAAGGATCTCAATTAAGAAATTTTTTAAAGACAAGGATCCTTCTTTGACAAATGAAGAACATAATTATGAACAGACAGATTTACATCCCACATCAACTTTTTATCCACAACATGTTAAAAGTGATTCCATCCGAGTTTTTGAAAAAATGGTGGAAAAAGATTTTAGATGTGAAATTAAGAACAAAACTAGTAAAGATAATCTTACTAAAAAAGAAAGATACGCATTGAAAACCTTAATGAAGATAGAAGATATAACCATCAAATCGGCCGATAAAGGAGGGGGAGTAGTGATTTTAAACACATCAGACTATGAGGAAGAAAATTGCAGGCTCTTAAGTGAGACATCTACATATGAAAAATTAAAGGAAGACCACACTCTTATATTCATAGAGAAGCTGAAGATTTTATTAGAATATGGTAAAGAAAGGGGCATTTTAAATGAAAGAGAATTTAAATATCTGAATGTGAAATTTCCTAGGATACCAGTATTTTATCACCTCCCAAAAATACACAAAAGATTGCAAAAACCTCCTGGACGTCCTATTATATCAGGTATAGGATCTTTGACAGCGAATTTATCTGCATATGTTGATCAATTTTTTACAAAATACAGTTTTATGTTTAAAATCTTATTTGAGAGACTCAACCCAAATTCTTAACATTTTATCTGATTTCATATGGGAAGAAGACATGTTTTTAGTGACTGCCGATGTTACCTCATTATATACTGTTATAGAGCACCTTCAGGGATGCGAGGCAGCACAGTATTCTCTGGCAGTCTATTCAGATCTTAAAAATGATCAGATTGATTTTTTAATAACTTGTATTTTTTTTATTCTGACCCATAATTATTTTTGGTCAGATGGACAATTTTATCTCCAGCTGGAGGGTACCGCCATGGGGACACGTTTTGCGCCAAGTTATGCTAACTTGTTTGTGGGAAGATGAATATATTTGGGACCACTGCCCATTCGGCGCAAAACTGTCCCTACGGTGCAGATATATTGACGATTGTTTCTTCATCTGGAACGGGGATCTACAATCACTAGAAAAGTTTATGGCCTATCTTAACCACAATCCGTATAATCTTAGATTTACTTTTTCATATTCAAGGGAACAAGTGGAATTTCTTGATTTAAGTATTTATATTGAGAAAGGAAAATTACACACAAAAACATACAAAAAGAGTGTAGACTGCAATAGTTTCATACCATTTGATAGCCATCATAAATCTACATGGCTTAAGAATATTCCCCAAAGTCAATTTAGAAGAATAAAAATGAACTGCTCACAGCTGGAAGTGTGCAATCAACAAATGGATGAAATAAAGATTTGTAACGAAAGGATATCCAATTCCACTTCTAGATAAAGCCCCAACAAGAGACATAAATATTCCTAGAGAGGAGACCTTACATAATAAGGTGAAAATACAAAGAAGACAGGATCAGACACCAGCATTCATTACACAATTTAATAATCAGGCTTCAACGGTACAAGATATTTTTAAAAAACATTGGGGAATTCTTAAAAGTGATCCCAGTTTGTCTGAAATTATATCAGATGAACCTCAGATTATTTTTACTAAGGCACCCAATCTAAAATTGATGTTGGCGCCAACCCTAAAGTCCACTCACCAAAATCAGAAGGAAATGTCTAATAAAGGTTTTTCAACATGTAATAAATGTCAAGGATGCAAAAATAATCCTCAACAAGAAAAAAGAAGAGTGACATTCACATCTATGGATGATGGGAAAGAATATAAGATTCGATCTAATATGAACTGTAACACTTTTGGGGTAATATATTTAGTCACGTGCCCATGTCTTAAACAATATGTAGGGAGGATGAAAAGACAACTCAAGACGAGAATTTCAGAACATATACGGAATGTGAGAAAGGGCTTATTGACACACAATCTATCTAGGCACCTTAAAGAATTTCATGGTGGAAACCCAAGAGGCCTAGGGTTTATGGCAATAGAAAAGGTAGAAACCAACTGGAGAGGTGGCAACTTAGAAAAGAATTTAGATCAAAAAGAAGCCAAATGGATTTTCACTCTTAACACCCTAGTACCAAAGGGGCTTAATGTGGATTTTGAGTTGAAAGCCTTTTTATAAGAAATGAAATATATTAATATATATTTTCTAGACATTTTATATATATCTTTATATTTTTATATATTTCTTATTCTATTTTTATTTTCATTATATTCAGAATTATTGTGAGGTTTTATCTCCTTCTCCTATATTTCACCATAAGGTTGTGTTCTCCATTTTTTTAAATTTTTTAAATTTTTTTTAACATTTTTCACTTTTTAAAAAAAATTATCATTTCTATTATGATTCATTGTGGGTATATTAAACTCTTTCACTGGTATAAACTATATAACTGACACTGGTATTTTTAAAGCTTCCTTCCTATTTTTTATTGCAGAGTTTAATAAGCATTTTTTAGAAAAGAAAGTTTTAAGCATATGTACTTCTTTTATTATACTTATTTTCTCCGGTTTTTTACTGTATTGTTCTGCTATTTTTTCATATACTAATTAGTATCATATCATATTTATTCTCTTTCATCATTTTAAAATATGGCACCTAAATAAGAAACTTTAATATTACAATTGTTGCTTTTATAGCAAGGTCCGAGGTCTTTGATTTAATAAGTATTGAAAACATGAATAATGAACTTACTCAGTTTATTTTTACTTTTGTTTTTTACTTTGCATATGTGTGATGTATATATGGGATTTATGAAGTTGGGTCATTTATTCATTTATTTTTATTTCTATTATTTTTATGTGTCCATGTATTGATATAAGTATAATTATTTTTATCCTCATTTTGAATATGGATTTCGATTTCATATACAATTATAAGCAAATTGATGACTTGTATGATATTAGGTATATATACACCAATATGGACTAAGGTTAAGACATGCCTCTGATGAAATAGGGCAGTACCCTATGAAACGCGTAAGGCTGTGAAATCCACACAAACGGATTGGAGAGAATAGATTCCTGGCAAGCTACAGACGTCCTCATTCACAACACGA
Source organism: Pelobates cultripes (assembly GCA_933207985.1). Lineage (NCBI taxonomy): Eukaryota > Metazoa > Chordata > Amphibia > Anura > Pelobatidae > Pelobates > Pelobates cultripes. The sequence goes on along the minus strand of OW240923.1, from coordinate 31,614,617 downwards.
CGTCATTCTGGAGGCTCACCTCTTGATGTGAGGTCAGAGGTGAAGTTCCAAAGAACGCGGACGCCGTCCTCACCGGCTGCTGCAGAATCAACTTGGAAGGGGAACATCACCATCCTCAGCCATCCAGACGAACTGTTCAGGTTACATTATCTTTTTACCTTCTCTCATTTTGGAATATCCTTGTGGGGTATTTTTTACCCAGTATTTTCTGTTTTATTAGAATCATTTATTATTATTATTAATTTTGATGTGAATAAAGTTTTATTTTTAACAAATACTAATTTCTACAAGTCATTTTGACATAGATGGACACTTTCTAAAAGTATCATTTGGGTACCAACACAGAACATTTTAACATTTATTCCAAGAAATTGCAACTGTAGCAGCTGGCCTAGATTGCTGTTTGGAACCATTAATTAGGTTGTTAGTCTGCGATACTAACAAGCCTAGGTTTGATTACAATATTTTATGTTTATTTCAAGACCTTCCCACAAGAATGTAGATTGAATTCATAAAAACCTCATTTTGATTCTGTAAAGGATATCCTAGCAGGTCAGAGGTTATTTATGATACATATTCAAGGACTATATGTACTATAACCATTTGCTTTCTTATTTGGACTGATCCCTTGTGCATCTACAATTCGAACTTTTATACAGAGCAGTTATCCAGTAATTTATTTTTCTGGATTTTTATTTTATTTTATTTTTTTAGCATTTTAGATTATATTAATATTATATGTGCCAATACTGCTATCTACATTCTCAATCAATATATCTTATGTTTTTTACACAGCGTTTACACATCATTACACAGCGTGAGAGAGCAGCTACAAACCGAGTACTGCTCCCTCGTGCGCTGTCCACAATGCTCCCGCAGGCAGCCGCCTACCTCCATGCTCCCGCGGGCGGCTGCCTTCCCTTCATGCTCCCTGTGACAGCCGCGGCCACACTAATTAGAGAGCTGGCACATCCCAGACACCAGGGCGAAAATTTTAGTCACCGTGGCGACCTGGCGCCTGGGATTTGTCGAGCTCTGCCTTATTGGTTGTATGTACACTGCTTAAACTCTGAAAGCACTGAGCAATCTGAAGTACAAAGCAACATGTATTTGACGGACAGGACACCCAGGGATATCACATTGTAGTTTCTCTGACTGTCTGCAGCCAGGCTGTGAATTGAAAATTGTTCAGTGCATTTGGGTCTGAGCAGTGTCCATACATTTGATTAGGAAGTCTTTCTGGCATGCAGGGGTGTTGTTAAGGAGGCAGGCTTATGCAGAATTTTGTGAAACTTTTATTCAGTTATTTTTTGTGCAAAAAACTATAAAAGTTTGAGTATGCAAATAAATACAGCATCTTAATGAGGTCAAAACATATCAAATGCATTAATGTTGTAATGGTGTCAGGAGTGTCCATTTAAAATAAATTTCCTGAATCCACAGCCTGATCTTCAGGTAACAGAGTTAGAGATGCCCTGTACTTTATTGGCAGTATGTCAACCGACATCTGGGCCATTGTTAATAGTTATTCTAAAATGTCTAATTGGATTTGCACAGAACACTACATTACTGACACTTGCTCATTAATGTATAAATAATTATTTCTTCATTGTATTGGGGAGATAATTTAACTGTAAAGAAGGTGTGCAATACAAGAGGATGAAATAAAAATAGAGACCGATCCAGTGCAACCTTATTTGCCATATGTAAATGATACAGTGGCACATCTGGGTGGGGAGAAACTGGACAATTGCCCCCCCCCTTACTTAAAAGTACCTTGCTCTCCCATGCCAGCACTGCAGTGTGCCTTCATGGACTGGAGGAGAGATCAGTCGGCTGGGGGGGGTCAGCGAGCACCCGGGAACTCTAACCTGCAGCTCCGCCGGGTTCTCCTCTCGTGAGCCCGGAGCATTGCCGTTACCATGGCAATGCTGCAGCTCTCGCGAGAGAACTCTAGCCTCAGGAGCTGCAGGCTAGAGTTCATTCCCACCGGACCACCAGGGATTGCCTTGTACTGTCCCCCTTCCCAGGTAAAGGTAAGAAGGAAAGGGGATATAAAAAATATTTATTTAAATTTTTTTTTTTTAAACCGCATATATATTTTTATTAATCTGCCTCCCTACCCCAGAATATATATATATATATATATATATATATATACCCACACACACTCTCTCTACTGCCCGCATTCTCTACTACAGCCCCTATTCTGGCAAACCCCAAGTAAGTTGTCAAATTGTTCTTCAATGGTTCGACTATTTACTCTGGGAAGGAACCATGGCACTTCTGGCACCATAACCACTGTAGAGAGTTGTTGTGGCTATTCTTTAAATAATTCACCAGTGCCCCTCCCGAGATTAGGTTCTTAATCCACCCCAAAGTGATAGTAAATAAGTTAACAGGAGAGAAGAGAAAGGAAGTTTTTAACTAAACATCAAATCAAAGTGCACTGAAAACTGAATGGCAAAATTTAGATTTTATGTCAAGACACGGAGGCTCATATTGCATATCCCTTTCTTTACTGTCCACCAATAGCAGCAAAGAATACAAACAGTAAGAAAAAACAGTAACCATAGTGATAGGACACTCCCATATCAAGTCCCAGTATAATAGGCAGCACCTCCCCACCCAATTCCTCTTTCTTTGCTGCTACCAAACAGATAAGTACATGACTATTTATTCTTATCATTGCCTTATGGTTTTTGTCTACTGTTTTTTCTGCACTATTGACTATTTCTCTGCTGTTAACTTGTTCCATTCACTGGTTAATTATTGCTTGCATTGTTGTATACTTTGACTTTATGGTATATATTTTGTTCGAGCCCAGGGTTCCAGACCCCCCTTTTTTTTCCACTTAATTCTACTTCTACCTTTACTGGTACCTCTTTGTAAGCTTCCTTTTACTCCCTCCATTACACTTTCTCCTATCTGCCGGTCTGCCTGTCACTTTGGCACCCTTTACGCCTATTCTCCTATTATTCCACATACTGTTCGGCTATTCATGAATTTTCCCACTCGCTAGATTGCCTTATTCACCTTCTATTCTCCTGTTGCCCCGTTCGAATTTCTATGCGAACGCCCGGTTTATTCGCCCCTGCTATGTGTTCCTCTATGGCTCCATATGCATTCACTGTTTCCCGCCGAACGTTCGGCTCTTTCTCCTTTTTCTGGTAGAATTCCGCCGCGAATCTCGCGAGATTGCCGGCGCCCATTTTCTATCACTCACTCTTCTTCCCACTCCTCGTGTCCTCTTCCTATCTGCCGGTCTGGACCCTGGTGAGCTCCCTCATTTCTCCCTTTTAGCTATAACTAGCCTGGGGTGATTAACTCCTGCTAGTTGAATCCTTCTCTCTCAGGATAGTCATTCCTAATATTTAGCAGCTTACTTTAGTTTATATATATATTTTTTATCCATAAATATATATTTTACTTGTGTCTCTGGGAGAACTTCCACTTATAATTATTATGCCTAAACCTAAAGGGTCTGCTACCCCTCTTTCCCCTGGGGATATGGACGTACCCCGTGTGCTGGATAACCCTAACTCAGCCAGCTCTGGCCCCCCTTCTTCTGCGGGTGACCCTATGTCGGTAAGAACAAAGAAAAGTATATGTATATTCAAATATCACCCTTTAGTGAGTAGTGTATACAAGTGAGAGATATACTTATCTTAGTATTCAAATAAAACAGCCTCCCAGGTCATTACCCAGAGTGAATGACCTTTACACAGCAAAGTATAGACCAACCAGAAATATTTGGGATACGGCTGAGAAATCTAAAATTAAAAAATATAAATAGTGTAAATCTGTGTCAAATAGTAGGTAAGTGTTCCGACCCTATGTCGGTGCCTGATGATGCCCAGGCCCTGGCACTGCAATGTTCCGTTATAGACGCCATTATGGCCGCTATGGGCTTCATGTCCTCGGCCCTGTCCCAGACTATATCTCAGGCCTTATTGGCACACCCTGTGCCCGCAGAAGCACCGGCCACGCCTACGCGCTTACCGCTCTCCTCTTTGAACCCCTCAGGGGACAATCCTAGAAAGGCCAAGGCCAAATCTAGACACCTAAGCCCTCCCGCCTTCAAAACCAACAAGACTGGTGTAAAAATATCCACCCATGATAGCGTGCCTATGTCACGCAAGAGAGCCTTTCCGCGCCAGGCAGAGCGGGTGCGGCACTGGAAATGTGCCAGAGCACATGCAGAGAGCGACTCCTACTCAGAAATCGGGTCTTGTGAGGAGGCTGTTGATGAGTCCGGAGATAACTCCAATAATGAGACTGACGGGCAGGACACTGACCCTTTTGCCCCTGCCCTATCAGGGTTGGTAATTAGTGGCTCTTGCAGCGACTCTCCCGCTATCGTGGGTTCAACCCTCATGGACCCGTCTGGGGAACCTATGTTTGACCCGGATGCTCTCCATCACCCGAGGTCGGCAGAATGGCTCCCAGCCGCCCATGTAGCAAAGTACCTGGAGAACTGGGTGCGGCGCCCCCTTAGCAAGGCGGCGCGCAACAAGCTCAGGGCAGAATGTCCTAGACCCCTGATCCCCAATAAAGTCTGTGAGACTCCCATTGTAGACCCAAAAATGACAGTTTCTTTCTAAGATGGGTTGGAATCCCCGTAAGGGTTTGGACTCAGCATTAAAATCCTGCCAGGACAAACACTTGGACATTTTTGGCCCCCTGGCTAAATTATTCGACCTGGCCGAACTAGCCAGAACTGAGAACAGGAGAACTCCGTGGTTGGGTGCAGAGGGCAATCTGCATAGCAGGTAGCGTTAACACCTCCCTGTCTATAGAGCGGCGTAAAGCCATCCTCTTCAAAATCGAGCCTAAATTGGCCAACCTCGCCCTCACTGAAGCAGGCAAAGATGCCCAGGGCCTGTTATTTGGAGACTCCTTTATCAAAGATTTGGGGTGCTTTGTAGGTGCTTTCACTGCCCTAGACAAGGCCCAGTCCTCCATGAAGAGGGTATTTCAGGGACGGGTCTCTACCAGGGCCGGCAGATTCAGGGGCCGTCTGTCCGGCCGGTCAAATTTCAACTCCTGAGGATCGGGACGAGGCTCCTATAATCAGAGACCACCTTATCAGGACAAGACCATGGCGCTTCAGAGGGAACCCTGGTTCCAGACGCCCTTACGGTAAGACTACACCTACCTCAGGCTTTTTCCAATATCTGTGTAGGGGGCAGACTCCGTCATTTTTTCCATGCCTGGTAAGAGATCACCTCAGATTCCTGGGTTCTGGCCACTGTGAGGGGGTTTCACATAGAATTGGTAGACACCCCGTGTCGTATTCCTTCCCCTCACCCTATGTTACTTTCAAAGGCAAACCGAGCCTTAATAGACAAGGAGCTATTGTCACTCCGCACGAAGGGAGCGATAGAACGCGCTCCGATGCCCCATACTGGTTTTCTCAGCAACATCTTCCTGGTGGAAAAGAAAGACGGCCAGATGCGCCCCGTTATCAACCTTCGGACCCTAAACTCCATAGTGCGCTACCGCCACTTCAAAATGTGGGGCATCCATCTCCTACGGGACCTACTCCTACGCGGAGACTGGATGGCGAAATTAGACCTCAAAGATGCTTACCTGACAGTCCTGGTGACAGTCGTCCAGGGACTTACTTCGATTCCTCTGGAAAGGCGAAACGTGGCGATTCACATGCCTCCCTTTCTGGCTCTCATCAGCTCTGTGGTGCTTCACCAAGTTGATGCGACCTGCCATGGCTTGGCTGCGCAGTCGAGGGGTAAAACTGATAGTCTATTTGGACGATATCCTCCTCATGGCACAAGATCGGGGGGTCCTCCTAGAACACCTACAATGGACCTACTATGTCGGCTGGGCTTCCTGCTCAATGTGGAAAAATCCTGCCTATCCCCTTCCCGACACATGGAGTTCCTAGGATTCACGGTGGACTCGGAAGCGGAGTCCCTCAGTCTCCCTCCGGCCAAAATACACTCAATCCGCAAGGAACTGCGACGCGTCCTGACGCGCCGCCAGCTGTCGTTGCGGCACCTGGCATGACTTATTGGCCTACTGGCCTCCTCTATCCAGGCAGTGTTCCCAGCCCCACTCCATTATCGGGCCCTCTAATGGCTGAAGATAGTTCATCTTCGCAAAGGGGCCTCATATGCAGATTTGGTCTCCCTGGACTCAGAATCCCGAGATGAGATGACCTGGTGGATCCACAACCTATCCGCCTGGAATGGCAAGGCCATCTTCGGCTCACAACCGGAGTTCACGGACTCAGATGCAAGTCTCCATGGCTGGGGCGCCCACTGCAACAGTGTGACTACCGGGGGTCGCTGGACAGAAGCAGAGTCCTGGCTCCACATCAATGCCCTGGAACTTCTAGCCGGTTCCTTTGCGACCCGGAGTTTTGCGAACGGGACGGCCAGCGCATGCATCATGCTGCGTATGGACAACATCTCAGCAGTTCGCTATGTCAACCACCTGGGCGGCACACGCTCAGCGATGCTGGCCCGTTTGGCAAAGGATTTCTGGACCTATTGCTTAGACTGGGACCTGATGGTCCAGGTGGAATACCTCCCCGGTCTTCACAATACCCATGCGGATTTGAGCTCATGCTATCTATCAGACAGCAGCGATTGGAAATTGGATTCAGAGGCATTCTCCACTATCTCGTCCCTCTGGGGGCCCTTCACCATCGACTTCTTCGCTTCCAGGCTCAATGCCCAATTACCCTGGTTCTACAGCTGGCGCCCAGACCCGGCCGCGGAAGCAGTGGACGCCTTCCTACAAGACTGGTCCGGCGCACTCCTTTACGCTTTCCCTCCATTTGCCATGCTTCCCTGAGTGCTACTGCAAGTACGACACCAGATGGCGGACTTGGTCCTGCTAACCACATTCTGGGGTACCCAGTCGTGGTTCCCACAACTCCTAGAACTGGCAATAGACGTCCCCGCACTTCTGTCGTCCCACCGTGACCTTCTGCTGAACCCTTTGGGCCAACAACATCCCCTCCTACTGGACGGATCGTTACAGCTACTCCAGTGAGGATTTCAGGGGTCCCTGGGAAGTCCAAGGAGTTTTGGACACAACTCGACGCCTCCTGGCTGACGCATGGGATCCCAGCACTAGACGCTCATACGGGACCGCTTGGAGAGCTTGGACTGGCTGGTGCCTGGTTAGGGACCTGGATCCCGTGGCAGCTCCTGTAACATTGATACTCCAGTTCCTCACATCATTATTCGAAGCGGGTCGAGCATATCGCACGATTAACCTATACAGATCGGCCATCTCCTCAGCTCATCATGGTTTTAACGGCTGCCCAGCAGGCCAACATCCCTTGGTGTGCCGCTTACTCAAGGGTTCACGCCTGTCGCGTCCCCCCAGACCTCGATACACAGCCACATGGGACGTCTCCTGCGTCCTATCACTGTTTTCCTCCTGGCCGCCCAATTCGGACCTCTCCCTGCAACAACTCTCTGCCAAGCTGGTATCCCTGTTCTGCCTCATTTCGTGCAAACAAGTCTCAGAGGTACGGGCCCTGGACCACGATACGAGATCCTTCACCCCGGACAGGGTGACATTTAATATCTCCAGAAGGACTAAGACGGCCATACGTTCAGTCTCGTACCCGAGTTTTCCAACTACCCCTATGTTGTGCCTAGTGACCTGTTTGAGAGAATACGAACTTCGGACGAAGGCCCATCGGTCGGCTTCAACCCCTCAACTCTTCCTCTCGATTCGTCAGCCCTTCGCCCCAGTATCCAGCACGACTCTGGCTCATTGGGTGAAGTGGGTAATGTCGCAGGCGGGTGTGGACACATCTATTTTTAGCGCCCACTCCACACGAGGGGCTTCAGCCTCTTCAGGGGCACGCCTGGAAGACCTTATGAGAATGGCGGACTGGTCCAGAGAATCCACCTTCAAGGAATTCTACTTTTGGCCGCAGCCACATGTTTTCACGTTGGTGATTGCTCAGCTTTAAACTTGCAATATGAGCCTCCGTGTATTGACATAAAATTACATGATTTTGCTATTTCATGACAAAAAGTCATGATTTTATGAAAGACACAGAGGCGAGTATTGCCCCTCCCTTTAACTTATTTGTATAACTTCTTTCCCCCCCTGTTATTTTGTCCTAGGGCGGTAAGTATGACATTGCGCTCCATCACGTACGACTTATATGTACATCTGAATCATGACACTACATATACCTGGGGGATTCTTGACTTAAGAGGGAATGGTGGACACTAAGGGGTGGCTTGAGTTCCAATGTATAGTATCTTGGCATGTGCAATTGGTTTTAGTACCAATTTAACCTTTGGGCTCCTGTTATTATGTTTTCGCAGGTTGACTCAGTGCTGAGAGCGTCGCATGGAGCGAATCACTCTCCACAGGACTTCTCCAAGTTAGCGGGAGTTCGGTGGTTAACGCTGAGATGGACTCCCTATGGTGAACATTTCTTCATCCGTTCCTGGTTTTGTCCCTGTTCTCAGACGTCCTCTGACTAAGTATCCGGATGGACTTTGGGCCGTTGCCCTTCTAGTTCTGGACTGTTCCTGGTTTCCTGTTTGCTCTTGGCGGGTAGCATCTCCAAAGAAAGAGGAATTGGGTGGGGAGGTGCTGCCTATTATACTGGGACTTGATATGGGAGTGTCCTATCACTATGGTTACTGGTTTTTCTTACTGTTTGTATTCTTTGCTGCTATTGGTGGACAGTAAAGGGATATGCAATATGAGCCTCCGTGTCTTTCATAAAATCATGACGTCATGAAATAGCAAAATCATGTAATTATTATTATTATTAATATTAATAAATAGCCAAGCTATGATTGTAGAGGATGTTTCCAGATCAGCATTTGTTGCCTAAACATGACAATTTGGTTTTAATTTCCTCAAATACTGTGTTTAAATAATACACTGCATATAAGCGAGCAAGAGCTTAAAGGGACAAAATACCAAACAAGTCACCAAAACAAATTTAGCTTAATGAAGCAGTTTTTGTGTATAGATCATGCATCTGAAATCAAATCACTGCCATTCTAAACACTTCCTGTAAAGAGTCATCTAATCTTTACATTTCTTTTATTTATTTATTTATTTTAAATTCTTTATTTTTCAGTGCAAAACATAGTCGTTACAGCATTCGTTAAAATGAGCTTATATGATTTGTGTGTTAGCCAGATCGTAGCACATTCTTGCACTATTTTATTTTTGTAACATGTTTGTGTAGGCCTAGATCGCTATCGTGTCATCCCTCTGTTCTGAGGTGGTTGAGTGTGGTGTGTTCTAGCTGATCTATGGGTGAGAGTCGGTGTGCTGTGGTTGCTCGTAGAGGGTCCTATGGCTTGTTCGTTCAGCCTGTGGGCTGGTAGTGTAGTGTGGTATGTAGCCTCTTCAATACAAGGCATACAGGCTGTGTTGTGTGAGTCCCGGGGAGGTTTTGGGTATGTGAGGTATGCCTTGTTTCGTTTGTAGTGGCTCCTGACCATGGGAGCTGCGGGGGGGGGTGGGGTGGATGCGTGAGTTGTTTGGCGGTTGCCTCGTGTGAGTGTGGAGGGATGCTGTTGTTCCCCGTTATGGGGGGTAGAGCATTGGTCGTGTCCCCAGCCTTAGGTGTGATTACCTGTGTGACTGTAGATGTGGTCCCTAAACAGTTGCACGGTCCCTGGTATAGGGTAGGGGGGGAGAAACTGGGAGAACATTGGGGTATATATAATGTCCTGAGCAGATAGTCTCATGGTGAGCGTAGAGACTGGCTGGTGTGGCTGGCTGGTCTTCAGTCGGGCTGTTGTCTTAGGTTGGGTCCTCGCTGGTGCTTGTTCCTGGATCTGCCATCCTCTCTTTCCCCCTTCTTGGGATGAAGGTTGTTGCATGCGCCGGGTCCCAGGTTGACGTTGAGGTGAAGGCACTCTGTCGTGCGGTGTCCGGTAGCTGTGCCAGTCCCAGGGCCGTCAGGAATGGTGCAGTGTCTTCCATAGAGGTGAGCGTGTGTACGCCATCGTTCCTGGATACCATCAGGGATCCGTTTGCTCCCCATCTATAGCTTATTTTAGCTGATTGAAGCTGGCTGGTTACCGGTTGGAACGTTTTTCGACACAGGAGGGTGGTTTTACTGAGATCTTGGTAAAACGTCAGAGACGCTTCCTCGAATTGCAGGGGAGTTTTGCCCTTAAGTGCTGACATTATGAGTATTTTATCGTGTGTTGTGGAGCACCTTAATATCACATCTCTTGGTGCCGTTGTCGTCGTCCCCTTGGGCCCTGGTAGGCAGTAGATTTCTTCCAGATTCATTTTTTTGGCTACCGTGGGGGACAGGAGGGTGGTTAGCAACCGTCTGGCATAATGGGGGAGCTCGTCCGCCGCAACTGCAGTTGGGACGCCCCTTATCTTCACATTAGTATGGCGGTGGCAATCCTCCATTGCTGTGATGTGTGAGGTGACAGCTCTTTGGTGAGCCCATATTTGTTGGACCGAGGTCTGGAGGTCTTGTACCTGTGTCTGCACGTCTGCTATGTCCCTCTCCGAGGCCTGTACTCGGTCTGTGATGGCCTTCATGTTATTTTTAATAGGAGCTAATTCAGCTGCAAGTATTTTATGAAAGTCCATCAATAGTACTTTCAGGTCTTGTCTGGTCGTTGGTGTGGTGTCAGTGGGAGCATCTGATGGCTGCAGGTGAGTGTCCGCCGGCCCCTTGCTTGCTCATTTGGGTTTGAGTGAGCTTCAGGCCTTGTACCAGTGACCTGCCGCGCGGGCTCTGCGGGTGTGGGTTGGGGCTGCATGGGCCTCTGGAACATCGTTCCGATGTCTCTGTGCTCCACAGCCGCCGTCTTTTGCGAGCGGCGACCCATCGCTGGCGTGTGGGGTGAGGCCTCTGGTGGTGCTTGGGGAGGGCTCCCGTCGTTCGCCTGTTGCCGGAGGAGTGCTTCCAGGCTTGGCAGGGACAACGTGGGGTAGGCCCCGGTTTTCCGCTTTCGTTCGGGCTGGGCCTTTGGTTGAAAAAAAGGCATCTATCGCCTCGGGTGGTATTGGGGGACGTGACTGTCGGGTTTTGGGGTCCGTCTGGGCTTTAGATTTGGGGTTTTTGGGGGGTTTTGCGCTGTCATTTGGAGGAGCTTGCATGCGTGGCGTCTGTTCAGGCTGGTGGTTGAGCTCCGCCCCCCCTACATTTCTTTTATTATTGAATCATGTTTGTTTCTGTTTATGCAGCCCTTGCCACCTCCCCTGGCTGGACAAGACACAGCCTGCATGAAAACAAATGACTTTAAAAGTTTGTCTGCTGTGTTTAACTTTAACTACATAAAGCAATATATAGCAAACTATTAACAGAACAGGAGATATGAAACTCTAAATTAAACATAATGTGCTGTAAAGGAAATGTAAACAGTAGATCTCTTTTTACAAGAAGTGTTTAGGAAGGCTGTATAAGTCACAAGCAGGGAGGTGTAACTAGGTCTGCATAAACAAAGTGATTAACTTCTAAATGACAGAGAATTGAGCATGAGCAGTGAGACTACAGGGGCATAATCTGTACACTAAAACTGCTTCATTAGAGGGAAACTATAGACTAGGAATATTGTATTCCTAGCACTATAGTGCCCCCTCGCTTGTGTGCCCTCCCCCACAGCGCAAAAAGGGTTAAAAACCATTTTGTCACATGCCTCCCACACCCCTGCTCCCCCGTTGTCAGCCAACATCGGGGACCTCATGCGCGGCACTTCAATTAGGACTACCCCATAGGAAAGCATTGAATCAATGCGTTCCTATAGGGGTTTAAGCTGACGCTGGATGTCCTCATGCAGAGCGTGAGGACGTTCAGCATCACTTAGGCGAACAAAAGTCGCCCAACGACCCCAGAGGCTGGTAGACAGCCACTAGAGGTGGAGTTTACCCTGCAAGGTAATTATTGCCGTTTATCAATAACAGGGGCACTGCCCCCCAGACAACTTTAATGAGCTGAAGTGGTCTGGGTGCCTATAGTGTCCTTATAAGCTAAAGATGTTTTGGTGACCATATTGTCCTTTTAGGGTTAGGTAGAGGGCACACATGGGTTGGAAAAACCACAATACGCGTTAGCCATCTTTTGTTGGTCTGTTTTTTCTACTTTTTGAGCATTGAGAATAGAAGGCAGGGTAGTGCGTTATCAATAAATGATGCCTTTGATGGTGGCATTTGAAGCAGCCGGACCCTGGTAGAATAGTCTATGTAGCGAGATGATGGCGTGGCTATAGCCCAAATCGTAAGCAAGATTTTTTTTTGTTGTTTCTGGCAATTTTAGAAATCTTGTATTTAATTCTATTTAGATTAGTATCCCACAAATAAAGTAAATGATCATATGATCATAAGTGACAGATAAATGCAATGAAAAGAGTCTTTCCTTATTGATTTGCGGAATAGCTCCTTGTTCAGCAGGCAGGACAGGAATAACTTTTATTAGTATAAAAACCCTCCCCTACTCAGACCTCTTAGTCTTTTTTTACTGTCTTCTGCTTGTAGGCAGGTTTTCATTATTTATATATTTATTTTGTCTCATTTATATTGTTTACTTCAAAGAAAGTTCCGTCTCTTAATTCTCAAAAAACACAGTACGCAGTCTGTTTAGTAAAAAAAACACTAAAGTAGTTAAGTTCCCTTTTCTAGAAAAAAAAGGAACAGAAGACGTGTTTCTTCTCAGAAAATGGTTAGTAGCTTTAAAGGAACCATGCAAAGTTCCCATGGTTGAAAAAACTTTGGCCACATTTATCAATACACCTTTTTAGAACTAAGTAGTACTTACATTTATACCTGAACTTTCTGAATTCTTCATAGCATGTATTCAAATAGGTGCTGGAAACATTAATTAGAGTGTGTGGTGTATCCTGACATGATATCAGAGAGTTGCTATAGATTTGTTGGCTTCCATTCTCCTGTTCTTATCCATCTCTAACATTCTCCTTTGGATTGGGATCTGATGACTATGAGTGCCATTGGAGTACATTAAGCTCACTGTCATGTCCATGGAACCTGCTTTAGATAGCGTGTACTTTGTGACATCGCACATTATCCTGCTGGACGTATACATTAGAAGACGACTAAATTGTGGTTATATAGAGATGAGTATGGTGCACTTTAAGCACCATAATCACTACAGCTTGAAAACAGTTTTTGAGCTGTTGAACGTCTTACCTGAGGTCCGCCAGCATCATCTCCAGTCCCAGCATCCACGAGTGAGCTGTAGTGCTTCATAACACAAGAATGGCATCATACGATTTACATTAACACCTGAACCTACCATTTTAATATTGCAGCAGAAATTGGAGTTGAGAGGAGTGGAACCTGATACAGGTCTTCTGCTACTGTAACCTATCCAGGTCAAGGTTTGATGTGTCGTGTTTTCCGAAATGTTCTTCATAAAGCTTAGTTATTAAAGTTACTGTTACACTTCCTGTCAACTTCAACCAGCCTTTTCTGACCTTACTCTTTAACACAATGATTTTGCCCACAGAACTGCCACTTACTTGATGTTTTGTTGTGTATGTAAATGTCAGGATCTCAGCCTTTTCTGTTATTCTCAAACCACCACATCTCCAATCACTCCACAGTCAAAGTCACTTGGATCACAATTCTTCCTTCTGATAAGTACCTATCATGCATTTCTCCTATTGGGATTCTCATACTTTGCCCTATTCTCTGCTTGCAGGTGTTGGGTGTTACTAAATCCTAGACTATTGCTGTGCCTTGAGGACTGGATTGGGAATTACTGGACAAGTGATAGCTTTCAGTTCCGGACCATTCATTAATACAGAATTACTCTTTTTTTCAAGTTGTCCATAACTTTTCCATGCGTAGAAATGGGTATGCATGCTTTTGAAGCCACTTGGTGAGTGTTTTGTAGGTCAGATGGAAGGACTATCTCTACTGAGCCTGCATTGTTACACTTGGATTATTAAAGATGCTGCTCCTGAGAACCAGTCTGTAATGAGTCCAAGCTCAAAAATGCCTTGTTTTGCCGGATGTATCTCTTACCATACTTGTAGGCAGTGGCGTACCTACCACGGTCATAAGGCTCCAGGGGGCCTAGCTGCAGCTGCGACACTGGCCCTTAATGGCTGGTTCACAGCCACACTGGTCTGGGGCCTGCAGATGCTGGGTGATCATCAGGAGACACATAGAGTGGCTGCTGGAGGGTGTAAGAGACACATTGAGGGGCTTTTTAGAGGGTGGAAGAATAACACGGAGGGGCTAGTGGTGGGTGTGGAGAGACACATGAAGAGGCTTTTTGTTGGAGTTGCTGAGGGGTGAAAGAGACACATGGAGGGGCTGATGGGTGTGGGAGGGACACATGGAGAAGTTGCTGAGGGGGGGTGAAAGTTACACATGGAGGGGTTGGGGGTGGGAGAAACACAAGGAAGGGTTGGGGACATAGGAGAGACACACGGAGGGTCTGGGGGGTGGATGCAACACATGGAGGGACACTGGAGGGAAAAATGAGACACCTGGAGAAGCTGGGGAGGGAATGAGACACACAGGGGGATGGGGGGGAGACACATGAGATTGAGACACGTGGAGGGGCTGGGAGGGGGGAATTAGATGTGTGGAGGGTCTGGGGCATTTCTAACAGCACATTTTGCCATGGCTCATCTGACTGAGCATGAAGAAGCCATAGCTATCTAGAATGCCAATATGTAATCTAATGTTAGGTGAGAGATCAGTGATGAGAACAGTTCTCAGTTTTACATACATTGATCATTGCTTGTATGCCTATAAGTCCTGGCTAGAGTTTAATCGTTGACCTTATTGTTGTCAGTCTTGTTCCGTTGTTAGAGGAAACCTGTATTTCAAGCCTAATCCTTCAGTATCCTTTCTGGATCCTGGCTTACTTGCCACATCTCAACAAGATCTCACCTGTAGTTTATGTATGATATGACCTACATCTGCTGCCTGTTACACAGGATTTTTAATTGATGTACTTAGTTTTATAAATAACTCTGTCAGTGTTGGGTTTCTACATTACTTTCCAAAATGCTAAGTTTTGATCTGTGAATATGATGTTCTATACACACTTATAAATTCTATTTGAGTTGGTCTAAACATTGGCTTTAATATTTCCATGTATGTCTTATTTATTCTTTGTCCTAATATTGTATTGTTGTTCTGCGTATTGTTAATGTATAACATATAATACATTAAACATTTTTCTTTTTTGTCCCTCACTATATCCCCATAGGGCATGGCAATAGTTTGTTACTGATCCTACCACCTTTTAATAGGTTACAGGTTCACTACAGGAATCCGTAGTTTAGCACCATTTAGCCCTGACTTTCAAACAAACATTCATTGCTTTACGGTTTTATCTGATATTAAGTCTCAGCTGTATGATATAATTCATTCAACTACTTGTGTAGTCTGGTTTAAAAAAATAATACAGGTGTATCAGTGTTAATTTTGGCGGCAAATTTTAGTCATAGTCTTTTGACTAAAAAGCCGTTTTAGTCGTATTTCCATCAGAATTGTTTTAGTCTAGTTTTAGTCGACTAAGTCTCAGAAATCGACTAAAATGGTTAGTCGACAAAATTAACACTGAGGTGTATCTTCAAGACAAGGATGTACGCTTTATACCTCGATTACGTCTGCATTTGTCTCTTGCTTATTATGATGTACTAACTCACGTCTAGCCTGGATCATCTGTATAATCCCCAAGTGTGAGGTGGAACTTCTTAAATCAGTATTTCGCCCTGTTTATGTTCCTAGCTCTTTGGGGATATCCTTTTCTCTTGGTCTTACTATTTGTTTCTAGTTTATAACTTATACATGTTTATTTCTCTCTTTTTCCTCTATTTTCCAATTCTCTTCTGTTAAAATCAAAAAGATTGCCCAACAGTCATTTGCATGGACTATATCATCCTATGCTCTTATTACAAAAATCTTCCTTAAAGGGACACTATAGTCACCTGAACAACTTTAGCTTAATTAAGCAGTTTTGGTGTATAGAACATGCCCGTGCAGCCTCACTGCTCAATCCTCTGCCATTTAGGAGTTAAATCTCTTTGTTTATGAACCTTAGTCACACCTCCCTGCATGTGACTTGCACAGCCTTCCATAAACACTTCCTGTAAATTTAGGCTTTCTTTATTGCAAGTTCTGTTTAATTAAGATTTTCTTATCCCCTGCTATGTTAATAGCTTGCTAGACCCTGCAAGAGCCTCCTGTATGTGATTAAAGTTCAATTTAGAGATTGAGATACAATTATTTAAGGTAAATTACATCTGTTTGAAAGTGAAACCAGTTTTTTTTTCATGCAGGCTCTGTAAATCATAGCCAGGGGAGGTGTGGCTAGGGCTGCATTAACAGAAACAAAGTGATTTAACTTCTAAATGACAGTGAATTGAGCAGTGAAATTGCAGGGGAATGATCTATACAGTAAAACTGCTTTATTTAGCTAAAGTAATTTAGGTGACTACAGTGTTCCTTTAAATAGAGAATTTTCATATATAAAGAAAATAAAAAAACGGTCAGATCTAACATTCGAGGGACAGAGAGTAATATCGTTAAACGAAGGTGTAGTGTAACTGTCTAACAGCCTCCCTCATCTGGCTTATACAGGCTGGTGATTCATAACTTCATAAGACATGAGACTTTTAAAAATAATATATGGTATCAGAGATAAATGAAGAACTACGTTTTTGCAGTAGGTTGGATAATGACAGATGAAGTGCACCCTTTACTTCGTATCTTCTGCCAAGTGATACATTCTGTTTCCAAAATTACAGACCGTTCTCATTGCAATATTTCAAAATCTAATCACAAAATGCATGATTACGTCCATGCACATCCACATTTTTCAAATGAAAATCAACATTATTATTATTATTTTTTTTTTTCTTTTATTCAACAGAACGCTATTCTCCCCCACAACAATTTCTATGGGGAAGACAGATTGTTTTAGAAAAGCAGAGATCTGGTGAAAGTATCTTCTGTGTACGTGTCTTTGTTTACGCAATATTTCTGAGTACTTTGTTCGCACTTCACATCTGACACGATGCTTCTCTCCAATCTTTTGTTGCTGTATGACGAAAAAAAAAAAAAACACACTGCGAATACATGTGATATATGTGTATCTCTTTCACTGTGATCTTTTATAGAACCTGATGTTCTTTTTGATGAGTTCACTTTACTCTGATTAAAAGGAATAAGATGACGATATCTTTAGGTGGGGATGATACATGTTCTGAAACATTTTAGTCATTTTAGGAGTGTTTTACTAAATTGTGCTGTTGTCTATTTCCTTCAAAATATTTTGTCCCTTTGTGAATACAGGATGAAAAGTTCACATGAGCTGTACTTTGTAGCCAACCTGTAAAGAAAAAAAATATAAAAAAAAAATATATATATATATATATATATATATTGAAATTGTGTTAAAATGACATCACAGGAAGTTTATCACTGTATATGGTGATGATCATGGATGCACACATAAACAGCAAGATTGAGAGAAAAAACATATTTATAGTCCAGCCTGTTCCCCCAGTGGAGATGGAACAGAACAATAAATCCATGGAACAAACTGTATGGTCCAAAGAAGGAGTACTCCATCTGTGTATAGAATTTTACTAATAAAACGATTGCAACATAGTGGGGAATGATACACCACAAAAAAAGCTACTTTTTGAGCCACCTGTTGCATTTCACGCCTTTACAGCACTTATTCATACACCACAAGATTAAGTCCTCCCTTCGTTTTCTTAAAAATTATCTTGCCAATTTCCATACAAAATATTATCCTTAAAGGGGGAAACTTGATGACAATAGCTGTAACGGCACCCTGGGTATAAAAGGGGATATTCCCTTCCCAAATGTAAAGGCAGCTACCGAACACTCCAATCAGCCGAACAAGCAAACATGTGAATAATCCACACTCCAATCAGCCGAACAGGAAAATCATACGAACAATCCCCCCAAGTACGAGACGAGGCTCTTTATTGAGGGTCAAGCAGGAATCTGTTTTATCTGGACTACCTGCCCGCCTTTTATGCAGGTTTCCCACCAGGTGGACACTCCCCTAGGGGACCTGGTGGAAAACTGGGACAAAATAGTACAGTGACCAATCAGAACAATACAGGAATAAATACTCCCCTTTGGTTACTGTGGACCCCCCTCTCTATCCTGGAGATAATTGGGAAGTAACTCAATTATCTCCGAGGATAGAGGACAAACTCCATTTTATAAACATAGAGAAAAAATGCATAAAAATATATAATTTACAATTTACCAAATGTAACCCGCATATGCAACATATCCCCAGATAGCTTAGATCTGAGCGCACATTATTACCGAATAGCGCTCAGATCACATACATACAGTTCAGTAGCCATGGAGCCAAAGTCTTTCATATAGTCTTTCGTTATATGAATGGGCTCCATGGGATAGCTACCTGGGGTGACTCGGTTCGTATTGCAAAGTACCGAGCGGGACGGCGTTCGTATGAACTGAAGAATAGAAGAAGGGAGGTCGGCGGCTTCAGTGGTGTTCGTGAGAAAATTGTGTCCGTTTTTAGTTCCATGAAATCGTTGACGAACAACGCTGGGCATTCGTATGTCCAAGATGGCCGCCGCCACGTGTTCGTTCATACGAGCGACGACCACCCAGCCGACACTCGACAATTAGGAAGTGTCTGCTGTTAACCACAACGTTAATGAGGCCAAGAGGTTAACAAACAGCACACTTCCATGCTGGGTGGCCGCCCGTTCGGCAGTGAAACGGGGAAATAGTGTAGGGACCGTACGGACAGGGAAATAGCTGAACAAACAGACGAACAAAGGAGGAATAAAAGTAGTTTAAAGACAGAGGGGTCTGTCACAATAGCCATTTGAATGTATTTTTTTAGGTTAAGAGGTAAAGGTAGGTGAGGTGAGATGTAGGTAATGATAGCTTTAGGCTTAACCCTCAGCTTGAAGCTGTGAATAGTTTATATGTTTTATTTGATTTCTTAAGTCTTTTTTTTTATGGTTCAATGAGGCAACCTTTTCTGAACACACAAAACCTTTTTCTGGTCTGTTTTATCATGTTTGTTGAATAATACTTTAGTAAGTTGAAAACTTTTGCATTTATGATATCTGTGATATAGTTAATGTGCCTCAGAAAATATTAAATATAGAATAATCTTTAATCTGTTAAAAATATATTACAAAACTCATGCCCTTCTAGACATTTATTGGATTTATTTGGCAGCGTGAGAATGTGGCCAATACGGAAGTTTAATAGATTTTTTTTTTGTATCCTTACTGAAGAATCAATTTTAATAGGTGACTAAGTTTTATTAATAGATCAACCTGTGAATGAAGATATCCGGACCTAAACAATTCTGCTCTGAGTACTTGATGTTCAAAGATGACTATCTTATATGCTCACATGTGATAGGTGGGTGGTTTTTACAAAGGAGAATTTCAAGGTCCGAAGTGTTCCTTACTGTTGGGCTAGATATTTCCCTTGAGACGTATAGTCAGCAAACAACTGGCGGGCCTAGGTTCTTCACTTCTGCTCTAGCATCTCAGCTGTCTCCTGGCCTAGAAGAAGAATTTCTGTTCTCAATGGACATAGAAAAGGGAAATAATGGGATAGAGCTGTGGACATATGTTTTTACGATATATCATCAATAAGTTAATAGAGTGCAGTATGTGTGTTTTACCCTTCAATTTGACCTAGAAGCATTCTATGTTAAATCATCCAATCCCTGGCTGGAAATGACCAGAGCTCTTCAATGTTGCCTCCCACACTATAAACCTACCATGCAGTGTTTCTTTGTGGTTACCAGGTTGCATGACATTAACTAGTTCTGTATACTTGTAAAGACCAACTGCTGTTGTTTAAGATAGCTGTTTGATCCTGTCTCATCTAGTACTCTCTGGTCAGTTTTTTTGTTTTTGTTTTTTTTTTGTAGACCCTCAAGTTTAATTTTTGATTTGTTTCTTATCTTTTTTTGCTTTTGGCATTGACCTTTTGCTTTCTTGATGAACTTTAATATTGTGGGGCATTCCTCAAAACTGGACGCTGCTGCTACGTGACTTCTTGGTAGTTTTATTCTGCCCTAGCCTTTGTACTTACTGACACTGCATGTGAGTTTGTTTGCCTATCTTTATTACTAAGATTTACCCCATTTAAAATGTGTCCTGTAGGTTGTACTTGCAGAGTTATGTTTTTATTCTAAATTTAATATTCAATAAAGATGGCGTACAGTTTTTTAGATCTCGCAATTCTGCCTAAGTGCTGGAACATATTGTTGCCTTTGCTTGGATGCATCACAAGGTTTCTGTTATTCTATACTGGATATCACTGTCCTGTTGCACTGGAGTATTATGTTTGAGTGACAACCCTGATATCTCCCTACTTGTGATTCCACAAGTTAGGGATGCTATGGGACTTTTTGAATTGTTGGGAGTTTGTCCTGTCTAACCATATTTGATTACTTCTGTTTGATTACTTCTGTCTCCTGCCCGGAGGCCCTACTGTGGAACACATGGAGTCCTAATAGAACAAAACCTTCACCTGTCTTAGTCCAGGTGACTTGCTCAACAGGATTTTGATCAGGTTAAAGATTACGTGCCACATTGGTAAGTAGCATCAGGCCTCTGGCTGTCATTTAACCTGCATTTACTGAACAGCAGCAGTAACAGAAATGCAAAAGTACATTTATGAAGACTGCCTCATTAAACCCAAAATCTCATTTTCTGACTTTTCCTCTATTTCCTAGGTGATACCCAACCCAGTCTTTAAGTCACACCAATAGTCCAGGTTGTGTCAAGAACTGTCAGGTTACCTGTGAGTGCAGTATTCTCTGTTGATGCTGTACATCATTTCGGCATCAATCTCCACACTGTTCCTTCTCGTACTGAAGCCACACATAATTCTGGCATCAATCTTAACACATTGGACACTACTCTCTCATGTCCTTTAAAACTTTCACTCCTCTAGCATCATTCTCTGGAGATAAACCCTTTTGTGTCATAAACGTACCTTTTGGTGTTGGAGGAATGATGCTGACCAATGCACCTTCTGCAGTTCCTTTGTATATAACGGCTGTTCCTTTTTACCTGTGCCCTTTCATGGTTCTTGATTCACAGGGCATTACTAAATCCTGATATGAACAGAATTTGGAAATGCCTAAAAATCCCGGACTATTGCTGTGCCTTGAGGACTGGATTGGGAACTAATGGACAAGAAATAGCTTTCGGTTCTGGGCCATTCATTAACACAGAATAACTTTTTTATTTTGCCCATCATTTTTCCATATATAGAGATGGGTTTGCATGCTTTTGAAGCCACTCAATGAGAATTTTCTAGGTCGGATGGAGGGACTATCTCTGCTGAGCCTGCATTGCTACATTTGGATTAGCAAAGAGCAGCAGTCCCAGGCTGGATTATCTTTATTCTGTTCCTGAGAACAAGTCTGTAGTGAGTCCAAGCTAAAAAATTCCTTGTTTTGCCGGGTGTATCTGTTACCATACTTAGAGGTAAGCAAAAATACTGGTGTAGTTATAACTGCACATCTTGCCATGGCTCATCTGACGGAGCATAAAGATCCCTCTGCAATCTAGAATTTCAATAGGTAATCTGTTAGGTAAGAGATCGATGCATGAGAACAACAAGCAATGTTGTATAGGCATACAATATTGCTTTTATGCCTATAAATCCAGCCTAGAGTTTAATTGTCATTCTTATTCCGTCAGAGGAAGCCTGTATTTCAAGTCTAATTCTTCAGTATCCTTTCTGGATCCTGCATTGCTTACTACATCTCAACAAGATCTCACCTGTAGTTTACATATGTTATGACCTAAATCTGCTGCCTGTTACACCCTGGCATCACAGCTCAGTCTTTTGTAGCTTCTGCTAAGTTCTTAATTCTCTGCATTTAGTCTTCTAGTACTGACCCTATCTCTGCTTGCTTCAGTTTGATCTTGGCATGTGTGTGCCCGATCGTGGCCTTTACTAAATCCTAAAACAGTAAAATGGTCTCTCCTTCAACCTGGGGGGACGTTTTTGCTGTTGATCCAAAAGAAGGCAAAAAAACAGTCTGACGCGCTTCCAATTTTGCAACAAACTAGGGAAAAATTCATTCTTGACTCCAAAATGGCAGTCAGATATCTTCTTGGATCAAGGAGTTATTACCCCACTAATTAGAAATTATATCCCTATAACTGAAAACCACACAGACTTCTAAAAGTATTATTCAAATGATTACGCAAGTGGATAATGCACTTATAGGATAAGATGGTCAGCCTTCAGCTTGCTAATTTAACAATGGAGAAGTTATTCACTGTAATATGCCATACTCTATGACAATATCACAAAGATCCCTGGCAACCTTCACGCATTCTCACTAA
Source organism: Pelobates cultripes (assembly GCA_933207985.1). Classification (NCBI taxonomy): domain Eukaryota; kingdom Metazoa; phylum Chordata; class Amphibia; order Anura; family Pelobatidae; genus Pelobates; species Pelobates cultripes. The sequence goes on along the minus strand of OW240923.1, from coordinate 31,592,286 downwards.
GCTCCATAGGTCCCAGGCTTTATCTTGGGCTGGTGCCAGGAGAACTTTAAGGACCACAATTATTGTTTTAATGGTGGTCTTGCTGATGGAAAGAAAACACTACGTCAGTGACTTTAGAACGAAAATTTATAAAAAAAAAAAATTTAATATCATCCGACAAATTGAACTTGTTGCTCTTGTTTGAATGTCTTGGTTGAATACCCCTAACATAGAACTCTTGTTTTTTACTGTATCTTGCCACCATATCTCATCTATGGGCCAGGCCACAAAGCACTGTCAGTTCTTTGTGGGGTGTGTATAATTTATAAATATTTAACACACACAGAGTTTATCAAACAAGCACTTCCAACCTTTTCTTTAATTGGAATTTTATTTGTGAGGTGTAAAACAAAGGATGACATGAGCTGAGTTGTAGTACCCAATTTTGTAAAAAAAAAATAGCTTGATACGATATCTCTAAGCATTATGCAGTATTTTTTTCTATGACTTAATATGGAATCTCACCACATTTGGGGGAGCACTTCCTAGCTTGTTACAGAAAAAAAATATCTGGGGTGACGTATTTGAATGCCACCTCTTCCGCTACCTCAGATTCTTTTAACTTGGTTGTTGATACACCACATTAAAACTCACCACAGCTTATTAAATTGGTGCTAGTGAGAATTCCAAATTTACTTCATAATGCATCAGAAGGTAAAATTTTACTATCCTTGGTACTAGTTAGACATGTTCTCCAATTCTCTATACATACTTAGTGTCCTCTATCAATGATATTTGCTGCTGGGTTCACATGTTCTAAATGTATTTATCTTGGAAGCCTTTTCAGCCAGAATGGTCTTTAAAAAGTAGTTCCTGCCAGAGTTGTTGGTATTCTTCAAGACATCACAACCCATTCTGAGATGGTAGTAGACTCGGAAGCATATGGCTTCTGTGCAACTGGTAGGCTTGGAGCAATATCCAACATCCAAGCAGAGAAATTAAATAATGTCTTCATTTACAATGCCCGCCTTGGAGTAACTTTGTCTGCACTGGATTGTGATGGAGAGCTTCAGAAGTAAAAGGCTAGCATGATGGAAAATTTCCATCATGTATCCTGAAGGGGTTTATAGAAGTTTAAAAGAAAACAGCATTGAATAACAATAGGTTTACATGAGTTATAGGTGATCTTCAATGTTTTATACAATGCTGTAAATTCCAGAAAAGTGACGGTTCCCCATGTAAGCAAATAATGAAAGGGTTTCTGCTTCCTGTACAGTCTGTTGCATTAAACCACTCTTGTTTAAGTTTGTTAGTTTTTCTTTTTTACGACCAGTGTCGAATACTGAAAAACATGTTTGGATTTATCTGTATTACCAGCATTTTTCAACTTTAGGCCTCAATTTAATTATATTGGCCAAAACAATTGATTATCATCAACCTTTTTTTTTTGCCCAGGTTATCTAATTTGGCTGGATTTAATACCAACCTCAATTCAAGCAGCCAAATCTGCTAAATAGTTTGAATGCTCAAAAATAAAACATTCTAAAAAAAATGTGCACCGAAAGTCCATTTAGCCTTTTTTAATAACTTACCCTGTCATTCATTAAAAATATTTAAAGGGGACGAGGCCAAATTCGCAAGTTGCATGCTGGCCGAGCTCCTCAATTACAACACACTATTTCGCATTTATCTGGAGAATTAACCATCTTTGTCTCTTAAGAAATTACTTCTATTATATGGGGATACCCTTACTCAACTTTGGATCTTTGGGGGCATCCCTGACCCCTCCAATACAGCTACCCACTGAGGCCTGGCAGGGAATGCAGCTGATTTTCTATCCTTACAAAACACTGTCATCAGGAGCCCTGTTCCCCCCCGGGGGCAGGTGGGGGTTATCCCGGCCCCCACTGCAGTCAAGCTAGTCGCAGACAAGCAGAGCTGTACAATTGTGCAGACCACCACACCTAAAATGGCTGATGCACCTGCGCTCCGGCAACCATCTTTGATGCAGCTCACATGGCTGGAGGCCTTTAACCGTGCATTTGATGATCTCTGCACCAGATTCTGGACACGATTGGATCAGCGTCCTCGCACCATTCCACCTGATCAGCCAGAACATCAGAACTTTTTCCCTAGGCACGGAGCCTCTCAGGCTGACCCTAATGCATCTTCCAGCGGCTTCTTACCTGGGCTGCAAGCCATGGACGGAAGACTTCTCCGACAGCGCTAACACTCCGAGAGGGCAGACCCTCCAGAAATATCGGTTTGCACACCAAGTGTGGACAGATCCGTGGTCATCGTGTGCGGGTTTGCGAGAGGGTCTGGGGCCAAGAGAGCATACAGATATTGGCGAGTTTTGTGAGCGCTGCAAGGATTGAGTATGGGGGCAGTGGGAGGACATCTATGGCAGTGGGAGTCGGGTGACGCGCTACAGAATGCATCTTTGTGTTGTACGCAACTTTTGGTTGTGTCTTCTCTTAAAATAACTTCCCTATTGCATTGATACTTAACCAATCGCTTCAGTGGCCTCATTATAGTGTATTTGTTATCTGAACCAGTGGTCTCAAGCTAGGGAATTTAATTCGATCAAGCAGTGGCTACACATTCTATAATATCAGCCTCCTGATTTTTTTCTCCTTAGTTTTATTTTGCACCCATTGGCATCATAAGTAAATCATAATGTCAGTTTGTGTATCCACTAATATGACATGTACCTCTCTATTTCTTCTTATGCTATTCATATCAGCTTGTTTACTTTGATGTGTCCTATAACGACTCACTATACTGTCATTCAGCCTAGCATGATTAGAACTGGCAAGTTCTAATTTACCATGTTTATTATACTAATAATGTGCAGTTTCCATGCGTCATGATATTGTCTTTGTTGAAAAGCTTCTATCTGCTGTTGTGGCACCTTAAACATGCTTGTAAACCTCTTGCACAGAAAAATAAAGAATTTAAAAAAACTCTCTCTCTCTCTCTATCTATATATATATAGATAGATAGATAGATATAGGGTTGGTCAGTATGACCCCATATTAGTATAACAGAGGTCTAATAGCTCTCATAAGTTCCCACCTGCCATCGCCATACCACGGACATTCTACTAAACAGTGAGCATACCTGTGGTCATTGGGTGGGGGCTTCATAATAAATAATGACCTGTCCATCCCAGCCCTACCCATGGCCATCGGGTGGGGGCTATTAATTAAATTGGTGTATTCCATAACAGCAGATAGGGTCTATAAATGTATTAGTTTGGTGGACACTAGTGTCTTCCCCAGCCCTCACCCATGGGGGGCAGGCTGTGATTATTTGAAAAATATAGAAGCAGGTGGGTATGTTTTTGTTCAGTGCTCACCAGCTTAGCACATTCTTAGGCTTCCTGTGTATTAATGAGAATGAGGGGTGGACTTGGGGCCAAATAATCCCCCAGAATGGCTATGGGTCGCCAAGCCCCTAGCTTAACCTAATTAAAAAAAATTATCTTTATGATCAAGTTTGCGCCAGTCCACTTTATTTTTTTGACAGTGCCGTCAGCCATGTTACCAGGAACATTGTTGCTCACTAGCGCCCAGTAGAACACCGATCTGGCGGCATCCACGTCAGCCCTCAGAGCCAGATCCCCCTTCCCAGGCATCCAATGCTGAAACAGCACAAGGGAGCTTCAATTGCTTGCTCCCGCCCCTAACCCTGTACGTGGGGGCAAGTAGGCGAGAGGATAGCAGAGGCGGGGCTGAGACAGAAAGTGATGGGCCGCCAGGCGCAGGCAAGATGAGCATAGGAACAGTAATGGAGGTAAGATGTCAGAGAATGTGTGTTAGTCTGCTTCAGTCAGTGTGTGTCTATCGGTCAGTGTGTATCTGTATAGATAAGACAGTGTCTGTATGGGTCAGTGTGTGTCTAGGTCATTGTGTGTCTGCATGGATCATTGTGTGTGTCTGTATGTGTGTGTCTGCATGGGTCAGTGTGTGTCTGTATGGGTAAGACAGTGTCTGTATGTGTGTGTCTGCATGGGTTAGTGTGTGTCTGTATGTGTATGTCTGCATGGGTCAGTGTGTGTCTGCATGGGTAAGACAGTGTCTGTATGGGTCAGTGTATGTCTGTATGTGTGTCTCTGCATGAGTCAGAGTGTGTATATGGGTCAGTGTATGTCTGTATGTGTGTCTGTGCATGAGTCAGAGTGTGTATATGGGTCAGTGCATGTGCTTTAGTTTGCATGGATCAGTGTGCATTTGTACTTGAGTCAGCATGTGTGTTAGTCTGCATGAGTGGTGGTGGCAAAATATTTTTTGCCTAGGGCTGCAAAAATGCTTGCACTGGCCCTGAATCATCTCATATGATACTTTCAACGTAAAATATAGGTATCGGTTTAGATACTCGAACCAAGTTTTATCGGCTCCGATAAGCATTTATTGAGTGAATTAATCCGAACTGATGAATAGATGGTTGGGAGCTGATAAACCTGATTGGCTCTAATAAAATGGAGGCCTTAGTCACTATACTATGTAGACAGACCCATGGAAATGAGCATACTCACAGAGACAACTGCTCCCCCAATATCCATAAGTCTTGGTCTCGTGATTAGGCATTGGACCTTGAGTGACTGGTAATTCCATTGCCTAATTTCCCTACCATTTACGTTACATAATTCTGTTTAATATCTTTGTTTCAGAGTATTCATTTATTTATCATTCTGCAGCCATATGAAGCTTGCTTCTACAGCCCTATTGCAAACTATTGCTTAGAAATACCTGGGAATGAATACCTATTTAAAGGGTTACTCCTAGAATCTGTATACGCAATGTTTGGGAAATGCTGGCCATACAGAGATTAACCCTTTAGCTGCTAGAGGTGTACCTCAACATCCAGCAGTTAGCAATTAGCAAATCCAGAACAAGGTTCCAGGAAGGCTAATGTCAATTATGTGCAAAATTGGTGACTGACGCTGCATTTTGGCACCATACAGCCAATGGTGGCACTGCTTCCCCCTCTTTGAAGCCCCTATTCTCCCCTCAATCAATCCTCCTTCCCACTCCAGTGAGGGGGAGTCATGTTAGGCAAAGAGGATTGGAATGTAGGGAGAACTTGTACTTGGCAATGGAATAGAGGTGAGTTTTTTTTATTTAATTTTTATTTGGGAGTGGGGCAGACAACCTCAAAAACCATATTTTATGAAAACACTGCTTTTTGGTTGAAGTAACACTTTCATACTTTTGCTATATATCAAACATGAAGAAATTACCTTTTTATCCACAATAAGGAGAGTGTTAATAAATTAGTTCTGTTTGCGGATAGCGACCAAAGACAGGGGCAGGAATGGAATACAACTCCCATCATGCTGAACGTCCCAAGCCAATAAAGGAGAAATGCCATAGACAGCCTTTACCCTGGGGGCACGTCAGCTTTTCTGGGATTATACACTGATCATAAAGTGAGTTCCTCTGAACAGCAGCTGCAGAGTGTTAGGTTGACTATCCTCAGGGCAGGTAATGCAGGGAGGGTATAATTGACAGATAGAGAGAATGTTGTATTCATCCAGAGACAGCTTGGATCTGGCTCTTATAGACAGACCCAGCCCTGAGTATTTATGGCACTGCAATCTCCTGATGCCATTCAGTCACTGGATAGATCACACACCCGGAAGTCACATGTCTGGATCTATATGTACTTCAAAGGCTTTCTCTGATTAACCCCAACCTTGCTGGAGAAAAATAAAATGTAAAGTACGTTCCTGTGCATTCCTAATCCTATGTGTGTTTCACAAATGACCCCATAGTTACAGTAGGTGCCACTACCAGTCTCCTATATCATTACGACTGTCTATATTTTGCTGTCTGTCTGCAGACGTATATTTTTGTATGTACCGCCGCTACTCGTATTTTTGTTTGAGATCGTTCCCATTGGACTGGAGGGAGAATTACCTCACATTCCTAGGACTGAAAATCTCGAAAGACCCAGGGAGGCTCTTGGGCCTCAATTATGGGAATCTATTGGAGGAAATCAGGGATACCCTGAAGAAGTGGGATGATAAATTCATGTCATGGGTGGGGAGACTGGCAGCCGTGAAGATGATGATACTGCCGAAATTTCAGTACTTGACCAGAACATTACAGATACATGTCCCTAACACATGCATAAAACTACTACAAAAAACAGTAACTCCTTCGTATTGGCATATAAGAAAATTAGGGTAGCTACGAAGGTCCTCACTTAATCTCAGTCACAGGGAGGACTCTGCCTACCAGAGATTCAAACATATTATAGGGCAGCACTACTAGCGACAGCGCTACAAGCACATACAGCCCATAACCAACCACAATGGGTGGAGATGGAATCGACCTGGGTATGCCCAAGAGGCCTAAAGTACCTACTATGGGTACCACACAAGCACCGCCCAAAAAAATCAGGATATACCAGCTACCACAGAAACCCTGTTAAAAAACTGGGACATAACCCGACCCCAATTGGGATTCAAAAACGACTGGTCAGGGGCCACTCCCATTTACAGCATACACATAGCCAACCCCTCCTTTGACCACCGCCCTTGGATCGAGTTAGGGTGCACGATACTCAAAAACCTTTACAACCAGGGGGGGATGAAACAGTTCCCAGACCTGCAACACTGCTACGGCCTACAGCAAAGAGCGATAGTCTCATACCTCCAACTAAAGGGGATACTGTCCCACTCTATCACTTTAAACAGCTCAACACACACAGAACACATAGAAAGAATTTGCGAAACCAGGACAATGCCCAAGAAGGCACTCTCAATTATGTACTCAATACTCAACGATCCACATCAAACACAGAGGGATAACTTCCAAGTAGCGTGGCACAGGGACATAGGCAGAATCTTCTCTGAGGACCATTGGAGACAATCTTTCACAGCACACAAAAGCAGATCTCGATGTGCAACCCACCTGGAGCTCATGAGAAAAATACAATTTGGTGGTACCTGGTGCCTTCCAGATTAGCAACCATATATCCCAACACCTCAGGGACATGTTGGAGATGCTTAAAGGCTGAGGGCACAATGCTTCACATATGGTGGACATGTCCAGTCATTAGGGAATACTGGAAGGTAGTGGGAGGGATAATACAGGGAGTGATGCACGACACAGCTAAACTGTACCCAGAATGTGCCCTGCTATGTATGTCATTAGAGAATCACACGAAAGCGCAGACAGGCTTGTTGTTTCACATATTGATAGCAGCCAATAGCTTGATAGCCAGAGGCTGGAAACAGAGGCAGAAACCAGAGAGACATATCCTGACTCAGCTAATATCTCTAAATATGTCCTATGAAACTAAGACTACCCAACAAATACATCCAGCAAATCATATGGCGGAAGCTAGAAACATATGGGCAGAATACCTCAGACAGGAGGGAGAGGAGCAGGGACAGAGGTATGGGCACATGACCAGAGAGGAAAAATAAATAAATAAATAAAACCACCCCACACGAAGACCCACAGACAGGGAACAGCGGAACAGACACCCACAATGTATATAGTTCGGGGGCGATGAACCCAGTCGTTCTGACTTATAAGGATTCAGAGTACGAAAGAATACAGAATGACGAAGTCCCATCATCCCCCCCCCCCCTCTTAGCTACAGAGAGGTTGGAGGAGAGGACTCCAGAGCAGGATACATCCTGTGGAGAATATTTACAGAGACGGGGACAACAGGGAAGGGAACACAGTAGACAAAGGAAGCAAACTAGAACCATACCCCTACGTACCCTCAGGGTTTCCTCAGTACTCCCCCCAATATCCTCTTACTAAAAGCATTACAGAATGACTCAGTGAAGCCAAACACAATCACAACCAGTAAGAGGAAAAAAAGGGCACAGACCGTAGAGAGTGTACCATCGGAATAACTGTACCATTGGAATGTGTTACTACTGATCAACTACCTGTACAATGAATGCTTGTCCCTCCATCCTTTCTCTTCTGTACCCCCACTTCAGATTTACAAAATAAAAATTGTCAAATTGAAAAAAAAAAAAAAGTGAAATGCAAGCAAATTAGCAATTTGAACCAAATGAGCACTTTTCATTTAGTGCCAACGGTTGGACTGAATGTACAGAAAGCTGTCAATTCTGTTATAAGTTTATCAGATGATTTAGTTTTGTATTTCTAACATTCTGTTCCAGATTTATTTCAGCTGTTTGTATCTGGGCAGGCTAAAATTTGGTCTACATTCATGGGAATTCAAAGGCTGAATTGCAAAATCTGGACATTGGTAAATATTGAGACTAATATCCAGATTTTGTAGTCTGAATGACCCTGCATATATTACATTTAAAGCTGTTTTTTATTTTGTTTGTATGTGCGCTGTTCCTTAACCCCTTAAGGACCAAACTGGAATAAAAGGGAATCATGACATGTCACACATGTCATGTGTCCTTAAGGCGTTAATTTGTATTTTGAATTAATTTTGGTATTTACAGCAGCACCCTTTCTGAGAAATGCATGTTCGGGGTGTGCTACCAATTTCTTTTTTTTTAATGTGTACATTTGAAATCCAGACCAGATTCCCCCACCCATCCACTATAGTTGCAACTTTGGAGGTAATCACATGAAAGCATACATTGGTAGAGTATATCCAGAAGCAGATTAAACAGTAAGTATTAAAGTTAGCATATTTATCTCCCATGTTAAAACTATTGTAGGCTCCATGAATATTGGGCTAATGTGCTGTAGTAGTGGACTAATGCAATATGGTCATATGGTGGAACTAAATCCCCATATATGTTTGCTAACATAGGCGATATAGCCTTGTAAAACTGTATTCATTTTTTTTGAGTGGGCTGTTTCTTAATTTGTATTTTGTATAAATGTTGGCCTTTACGGTAGCACCACTTCTGACAAAATGCATGTTTTGGGTGTGTGCTCCCAATTCCTTATTTATTGTTTTGTTACCCTCTGGTTGTTGTTAGTTTGTTTGTTCTAATCCAGTCCTCAGGCATTTGTACTTCAGTCAATAACCACTTTTTAAAGTCACAACAATTCACACTTTAACGAATGACCCTGTTGACTGTGTTTGTGTATAAACAATCACAGGTGTAATCACACTTCGTTACATGACAATGATTCTTGTCGTGCAGGACTGAAATCTTAATCTGCAATCATGGAGTGATTTTATAAAAACAAAAAAAAATGTGTATATAATGCACAGAGGTGTTGTGTCATTTTTTTAAGTATGTTATGTTCGGAGTTTTAATTACTACCGATCTCAGAATGAGGTTTGAACATTTATTGTAGTTGGTGCATTAACTAATTATCCTATCGTGTGTGTGTGTGTATATATAAACCACCATTTATCTGTGCACATACTGAAATAACTAAATGTGCAGTACATTCATCAACCTTCCTTCAGGTGTGTATAACAGCTAATATTTGTGTGCTCATAATGAAATCATGAACAATTTTGTAACACTGACATTAGTAGTGATGCTTCATACCTTACACTATCATTAATAGTATAACTAGTCAGTCATATGTAGCCATCATATGTAGCCATATGGCTCCTGCAGCAAGCTGATTAAGGTGTGGTGAATAAGCACATAATTCAATAGTGATCCCAAATCCACACTGATTAGGGCTAATCACTGCCAGAGTGTGCTTTTGTCTTCGGCATGTTATGACACACCTTAATTGGGTTATGAGACTTTCCCAGTGTGCATTCTGGAAAACAAAGCCGGGAGGCCTTATATAGATCTAAAAATCAGTTTTACCCAGCAGGTAGCCTCTCAGCCACTATATAGCCCTGACTATGCCTGATCTAAATATATTGTGTACAGGCAGAACTCTTAATGACACGTTATTTTAAATGACCAAATTGATATATATATATATATGTTGAGCACTTACACTATTTTACCCTAGTGATTTCCACCTGCTGCACTAATTCTGAGTGTTTATTGGCATGCCATAAAAATATAATATAGTTTGCTACTTATTGCACCCATTTCCAATGGTTTTTTTTTAGTAGAGGATTTAGTTTGAAATGTGCTATATGCAGATCAGCTGAGATTTTACAAATTGGAGTGCACAACATGCAAATGTGCTCACCCTGGCACACAGAAAGAACTCTACAAAAATCGATTTGTTAAGCACAGATTGTTCTGCATGCAAATCATTAATGATGCTTATAGGCAAAGTGCTCTTCTAAGTGGGATTTTTGTACATGTGCCACCAAATCTCTATTCTGCAAAAAAAAAAAAAAAGTATCCTGTCCTTCAATAGCTTTTACCCTCTGCAGCAGAAATACAAAAATGGCCTTTTATCACTGGCCACAGATCCCCTCTAATAAGCTTAAAACAAAAGTCTAGACAAAAGTTGAAATGCCTGTTGTGTAGGTGGGACTGTGTAATATGCTTTTAGTAGAGATTCCAGTTTTAATGGCACGAGTGAGCTAAATCCTGTGTGGCTGTGGTGCTCCGTGACCATATCATTCACTTTGATTTAAAAAAAAAAAATTGTATTTTTTGGGGCCTATTAAAGCGAGTAATCCAGATGGGGAAACACTGATTGCTCTTTGAGCCTAGAGGGTTATTTGCTGAAGGAGATAAGAGGCCCAAAAGGGCTGCCATCAGAAATTTTAGGACCCCTGAAACAGCTCAAGATCTAGGCCCCCGGAGGCAGCCCCGAGTCCACACACAAGGATGAAGTGTGTGTGTATAGTGGATGTAGAATGTGTCATGGATGCAGTGTGTATAGTGGATGTAGAATGTGTCATGGATGTGGTATGTGTGTCATGGATGCAGTGTGTACATTTTGTGTAGTGTATTTAATGTTTGTATGCATTAGATGTAGAGTGTGTGTGTAGTGAATGTAGGTGTGTATACTGAATGCAGAGTGTGTGTTTTTGTAGTGGATGTAGTGTGTGTACAGTGAATGCAGAGTGTGTTTTTGTAGTGGATGTAGTGTGTGTACAGTGAATGCAGAGTGTGTGTTTTTGTAGTGGATGTAGTGTGGATAGTGCATGTAGTGTGTTTGTAGTGAATGGAGTGTGTTTGTAGTGAGTGTAAAGTGCGTATTGTGCATTTATTGTGATTGTGGTGAATGCAAAATGTGTATATTGAATGTAGTGTGTTTGCAGCGAGTGCAAAGTATGTATAGTGATTGTAGTTAGTGCAAAGTGTGTATAGTTCATGTAGTGTGATTGTAGTGAATGCAAAATGTGTATAGTGAATGTAGTGTGAGTGTGTGTAATGCAAAATGTGTTTAGTGAATGTAGTGTGAGTGTGTGTAGTGCAGACTGTGTGTAAAATAGGGGGCGGAGGCCAGTATTATTTTTTTTAAATTTATTTGTGTGTATTTAAATCCCTCCCTGCTTCTTACCGTGCCAGGGAGGGGGGAGATCGCATGGTGGAGGGAGCCAGCCACGGTAAATTGCAGAGAGGGGGCTCTGCATCACACACAGTCTTCCTTTCCAGCTCCTCTCTGACAAACTCTTGCGAGAACAGCCTGCGTGCTGTGCGGAGCGTTGCCATGGTAACCCGTGGCAACTCTCTGGCAGCCGCAGGAAAGTTACAGAGAGGAGCTGGAAAGGAGGACCGAGTGCTGCTGGGCCCTCCTCTGCTATTTACAGGTAGCAGGGGGCCCTCAGTGCACATTTATATAGTGAAAATCGCTATATACATGTGCACATAAGGAACCCAGGACCACCGGGCCCATGACAACCGTTATGGTTGTCATGCCCTGATGGCGGCCCTGAGGCCCAATACAATCACACCGAAAGGAACCACTAAAGTCACCAAGGGTACTTCATCTCAAGAAAGTGGTCTGCGTCAGAGGTCCTTTAATTTTAACCCTGCTATGTAAAGCATTAGAAACTGGAATGTTTACATTGCAGGGTTAAGTCCACCTCTAGTGGCTGTCATACTGACACTAGAGACTCTTCTGCTGCACTGGCCAACCAAAATTTGGTCACGTGACATGAAAGCCCACACATTACAGAATTAATTCAAGCTTGGATGCATGTGCAGCATTCACTGCGCATGCACATCATGACCTCTATGAGGAGCATAGGATTGGACAATGCCAGAGGAAGCAATGAAATATTTAAGTAAATCCTTTTTTTATCACAAGTGGGA
>OW240923.1:31415003-31580101 GCA_933207985.1 Pelobates cultripes | reverse complement strand
CCCCCCCCTGTAATCCTCTCCTCACCTCCCCTGCCCTGCTGTAGCGTGGCCGAGCTCATATCCGGTCCGCGACCCAGCGGGACTGACAGGAAGTGCACACTCAGTGTGCACTTCCTGTCATTCCGGCCGGGTCGCGGACCGGAAAGGAGCTCGGCCACGCTACAGCAGGGCAGGGGAGGTGAGGCACTGTGGCAGCCGCCTGAGCGCTCTCTATAGAGCGCTCAGGTGGCTGCAGAATTTAAAGGGCCGGCGATGGGGGCGCAGGGCGCCCCCTCCTATATGGCGCCCTAGGCGGCTGCCTAGTTCGCCTTATTGGAAGCGCCGGCCCTGTGTTTATGTTCGCCATCCGCGGTGAACCGTTCGGGACATCACTAATCTTTATGTTCGAATGTACATCTCTGTGACCATGTGTGGGGTAATTGTTTGCAATGTGTTGTGTGTGTGGGGGGGGGGGCTGCCTGTGGCCCTTGTGCATTGTGTTTATGGCGCATCTCTTTTTCATGAATGTGTGTGTATGATGACTGTCTTCAGGGGGTGACTAAGACAAGGTGGGTAAAGGGTTAACTGTGGAAAGGTGAGTTTGACAGATTGTGTGTGAAAGGGTTGGGGGTGGTCATGACATGATTGGAGGAGGGAATGAAACAGTGTGAGGGGAGGTAGGTGTGCTAGGATGACAGAATTGGAGGAGTTAATGTGATAGGGTGAGTGTGACAGAGCGATGGGAGAGGAGCGTGGCATGGGGGAGTTAATGTGAGTGTGGCAGAGAGAAAGAGGTGACAGTGTGTGAGGGAGGGTGACAGTATGTGTGTTGGGGGTGACATAGTGTAGAAGTTAACAGTGTGTGTGTGTGTGTGTGGGGGGGTGACGGGTGTATTTGTGTGCAGTGTTAGCATTGAAATGCAGGGGTGTATGCACTGCCACACACAGTTATGAACACACACACAGATACACATACACACTAACACACATACACAGACACACAGGAACACATACACAGGTAAACATACACAAACACAGACACACAGGCAGGGCTGGCCTTTAGGCGCCCTGTGTGAAAAATCTTCACAGCGCCCCCCCTCTGTCATCCATGTATGATGTAATGTTTGTGTTGTCTGTGTATGTGATAGGTGTGATGACTGTGTGTGATATGTATGCTATGTGTTGGCTGTGTGCACGGCCGGACTGGGAATTAAAAGCAGCCCTGGAAAAAAAATATTTACCAGCCCCATAATGCGTCGCGCCAGCATAGTGTGCAGATACAGAGTTAGAACAGATAACTTAAAATTAAAAAGTACTTCAACGTAAAAAGCGCACTCATAGGCTTCAAAATAAACAAAAGTGCAGATTTATTTTAAGCAGACGTGCCTTTGCATGTAATCAATGTTTCAGTCCAACTACCTTGACATATTAAGGAAAGCTTGTTAATGGGACTGAAATGGTGAATGTATGTAGGGCACAACTGAAATTTTTTTTATTTTGAAGTCCTGTGGGTGTGCTCTTCACTTTAAATATGTTATTGTGCTGGAGTATGCACCTAGCAACAAGACTGGGCCAATATCTGCTCATTACATATGGTACATATTAATGAAATTTCTCTGTGTATTATGCATTATAAATGTACATTAATATGTGTAAATATAATAGATATATATATATATATAACTAATACACACATTAATATACATGTCATATACTAGTGGCGGATCCAGAGCCTGAGCCTGAGAGGGGCACTTGTAGATTGTTTAAAGAAATATTCCATGCACAATAACCACTACTCCTCTGTGTAGTGGTTATGGTGCCAGGAGCGTCGGCACCCCCTCCCAGAGTAAGTCGTCAAACCGTTTAAGAACAGTTTGACAACTTACCTGGAGTCTGCTGGGATATGGGGCTGTAGTAGGGTATAGGAGCAGTGGTGCAATGTGTGTGAAAGGTTCAGTGTGTGTTTGTGGGCAGTGTGTAAATGTGTATGGTGTGTGTGTGTGGGGTCAGTGTGTGAATGTGTATGGTGTGTGTGTGTGTGCAGTGGCGTACACATGACCGATGGGGCCACGGTGTGAAAATTGATCAATGGCACCCCCCCGCGCTTACTCGGCCGCAACATATGGCGGCGGGCACCTGGTTGCAGGGGTTGCAGGGCTGCGACCCCACGACCGCGGTATGCACACACACTTAAAGGACCACTACAGACACCCAGATCACATCAGCTCAATGAAGTGGTCTGGGTGCCAGGTCCCTCTAGTTTTAACCCTGCAGCTGAAAACATAGCCGTTTCAGAGAAACGGCTATGTTTCACTGAGGGTTAATCCAGTCTCTGGTGGCCGTCCCATCATCAGCCAAGCAGAGGAGCTTCCTCGCTGAACCATAGGAGCTCGATAACGCTTCCATGGGCAGTGAGGCATCCCTGGTCTTGTGCCGTCCCCAGGCAGGACAAAACCCGTTTCACCAATCCCTCACCAACTCCAATCCAACCCCCCAAACACACAAACACAAATCAGACACACACACAAACACAACACAGACACAGTCAGACACACACACAGCCCGACACAAACACACAGCCCAGACACACAAACACACAGCCCAGACACAAACACACAAACACAGACACATAGCCCACACACACACAGTCAGACACACAGTCAGACACAGTCAGGCACACACACATACACACAGTCAGACACACACAGTCAGACACATACACAGTCACACACACACACACACACACACACACACACACACACACACACACACACACACACACACACACACACACACACACAGTCAGACACAAACACAGACACAAACACAAACACACACAGTCAGACACAAACACACACACACATTAACATTTTTTTTAATTTAAATCCCCCCCCAACCTAACCTTTGGGAGTGCTGGGGGGGGATCTCTCTCCCTGGTGGTCCAGTGGCTGCAGGGCGGGCGGCGCTGGCAGGGCGGGCGGCCGGCGAGGGAGCACTTCCCATGAGCTGACTGCTCAGCTCCCTCGCGCGTCGGCTGCAGAGTGAGGCTGGGAACCGGAAGATGACGCCATCTTCCGGCTCCCAGCCTCACTTTGCGGTGCGCGAGGGAGCTGAGCAGTCAGCTCATGGGAAGTGCTCCCTCGCCGCCTGGATAGCCATAGTCATGAGGCTAATTCAGGGGTATTTGCCCTGCATTTGGGGCGCAAGGCGCTTTTGTCAGCCCCTGAAAATGCGCCGCTCAAGGCAATGCCTTGTTTGCCTCAAGGGCACATTGCCCCTGCCTAAGGGCGGTTTAAATGCTGCTGCCAGCGCTTCTTGCCGCTGCATGTGCATTCGAGCTGAGAGGCGACACTGGGGAGTCCGACGCTGGAGAAAGGTAAATGCTGAAGACACACACACACACTCTCACGAACAGACGCATACACACTAGCTAACAGACACACATTTACTGACAGAGACACACTCAGCGACAGACATACAGGCTCAGGCTCTGGATCACTTACAAAACATACACTTTCACTGACAAACACACACTATCAGACATCAAACACACTCAGTAACAGACACACACAGTAACGCAGACACACACACTAACACACACTAACACAGACACACACACTAACACACACACACACTAACACACACACTAACACACACACACACACTAACACACACTAACACACACTAACACACACACACACACACACTAACACACATTTTTTTTTTTTTTTAAATGTAATCCCCCCAGCCTCCTTACCTTTTGGAGTGCTGGGGGGATTCCCTGGGGTCCAGTGGTGCTGCTGGGCTCCTGGGCGGCCGGCTGTCTGGGCGGGCAGCCGGCGTGCGAGGGAGCACTCTCTGTGTGCTTCTTCTTCAGCTCCCTCGCGCGCCGCATAGGGATGCCGGAGCCGGAAGATGACGTCATCTTCCGGCTCCGGCATCAGTGCGGTGCGCGAGGGAGCTGAAGAAGAAGCACACAGAGAGTGCTCCCTCGCGCGCCGGCCGCCCGCCCAGTGACCGGCTGCCCGCCCAGACTGCTCCTGTCACTGCTGTGGCTGCCGGACCGGGGAAGCTGCCACCCGGCCCGGCGGCTCCAGCCAGGAATGCGGCCGCCCCCCAGGTGCCGCGGCCCACCGGGAAATTTCCCGGTATCCCGGTGGGCCAGTCCGGCCCTGGCTGTGTGTGATATTTGTAATGGGTGTATTAACAGTGTGTGATATGCGTGTATTGATTGTATGTGATATTTTTGCTGGGTTTATTGGCTGTGTATGATGGTTATTAAATTCAAATAAAAACATGCATTTAGGCCTGGTGTATATTTTTGCAGAGTTATGTGCACACAGTCCGACAGTCAGATACACACAGTTATACATATACACTGTCAAATCCACCACATGCACATAGTCGCAGGCAGATAGTCACATACACAGGATCAGGCAGAAACACACAGGTACAGGCAGTTACAGGTAGATAAACACAATTACAGACAGACAGCCACACACACAAACTTACATGCAGACAGTCACACACACACACACAAACTCACACAGGCAGTCATACACACAGACACACACAGGCAGTCATACACACAGACACACACAGGCAGACAGTTACACACACACACACAGGCAGACAGTCAGACACACACACACACAGGCAGACAATAATACACATACACTGTGGCGTACATACCGGGGTCGCGGCTGCGACCGGGCCCGGGCCACCACGGGGCCCGGCCGCCCTGCGACCAGTTTGGCCAGCCTCTTCTCCTGGGGGGCCCAAAAGCTGGCCACCTCAGGGCCCCCCGAGGCTGGCCTTGGTGTCACCGGGCGGCCAGTCCTGCAGGCGCGCGAGGGAGCACTCTCCCCTGAGCGCTCTCTGTCCAGCTCCCTCACGCGGTGTGTACTGATGCCGGATCCGTAATGATGTCATATTCTGGCTCCGGTATCAGTACGCGCCGCGCGAGGGAGCTGGGCAGAGAGTGCTTCCTCGCGCGCGCGCCAGTCAGCCCAGTGACCGGCCACCCAGCAGCATCACTGGACCCCAGGGAATCCCCTCAGCTCTCCTAAAGGTAAGGAGGCTGGGGGATTACATTTAAAAAAAAATGTGTTTGTGTATGTGTGTTAGAGTTAGAGTGTGTGTGTGTGTGTGTGTGTTTGTTAGTGTTAGAGTGTGTGTGTGTGTCTGTTATTGAGTGTGTTAGTTTGTGTGTCTGTTATTGAGTGTGTGTCTGCTAGTGAGTGTCAGTGAGTGTGTTACTGTGTGCCTGTTACTGAGTGTGTTAGTTTGTGTGTGTCTGTTAGTGAGTCTATTTGAAGTCTGTTAGTGAGTGTGTGTCAGTGAGAGTGTATGTTTTGTAAGTGAGTGTGTATGTATGTATGTCGCTGAGTGTATCTGTCAGTAAATGTGTGTGTCTGTTAGCTAGTGTGTATGCGTCTGTTCGTGAGAGTATGTGTTTAAAACCCCTTCAGCACTTACCTTTCTCCAGCGCCGGACTCCCTTTAGCGCTGTGGATCCATCTGCCCCGATCCGCCTCTCAGAACTGAATGCGCATGCGCGGCAAGAGCCGCGCTCATTCAAACCACCCATAGGAAAGCATTACTCAATGCTTTCCTATGGACGTCCAGCGTCTTCTCACTGTGATTTTCACAGTGAGAATTGCGGAAGCGCCCCTAGTGGCTGTCAGTGAGACAGCCACTAGGAGATGGATTAACCCTCGGTGAAACATAGCAGTTTCTCTGAAACAGCTATGTTTTCAGCTGCAGGGTTAAAACTAGATGGACCTGGCATCCAGACCACTTCATTGAGCTAATGTGATCTGGGTGTCTGTAGTGGTCCTTTAAGTGTGTGTGCATCTGCATGCACTGGTGTACATACCACGGTCGCAGCCCTGCGACCAGGTGCCCTCCGCCATGTGTTGCGGCCCTGGCCCGCGCAGAGTATCAATTTTCGCACCGGGGCCCCATGGGTCGTGTGTACGCCACTGCACACACAGACAGTCACACTCACACTGACAATCACACAGTTACCTGTGGAGTTCATGGTGAAGGCAGTGCAGCTCCTGGAGACTGTTTGTTAGGGAAGCAGGGACTCCTTCCTGCTTCCCCTGCAGCAGTTATCCGACACGTATAGCTCCGCCTCCGTCACAGGTAAGCTCCGCCCCCGTCGCAGGTAAGCTCCGCCCCGTCTCAATTTTTTAAAAAACGTTTAAATCTCGGGCAGCCATGTGTGAGCTGTGTCGGCCGCACGACGCCCCCTGCTCCATGGCGCCCTGTGCCCTCGCACACCCCTAAGGCCGGCCCCACACAGGTACATATACAAAGACACACAGGTAAACATACACAAACAGGTACGCATACACACAGGTACATATACACATACACACAGGTGTACAAACACAGACCCACAGGTAAACATACACAAACAGGTACGCATGCGCACAGGTTCATATACACAGACACACAGGTAGACATACATAGACACACCCAAACAGGTACACATACACAGGCACATACATGCAGACACACAGGTTCACACTCTGATACAAAGTACACATACACACAGGTACACAACACACAGACACACAAGCAGTGGTGTATCCTGTTTTCTTGCCGCCCCCTGGAAAATGCCGCCCAAGGCAAATGCCTTGCTTGCCTCACGGCTAAAGCGTCCCTGCACACAATTACATATACACAAACAGGTTTACAGACACACATTAACAGACAGACACACAAGTACATATTGATACAAAAGTATACAAACACAGAGGTGCACATACACTCTGGCACAAACACCTATAAACAGGTACATACATATAAAAATAACAATTTACATATTTTAGCCATCCTCCTGTCCTGTTTACTTACTTTTGATGCAGAAGGGTAACTTCCCTGGGGTCCAGTGGGAGCTGGCTGACCTAGATTGATGGGAGTCTGAGGCACTCTGCTTCCTGAGTTCCTCTTTTCCTCCTACCCACACGGCACTTTTTTATCTGGGAGGAAGTGATCTGTCCTGAACTCACTTCCTCCCAGCAGGCCGGGAGAACAAAGTGAAAGGGGCCTAGTCCGAGGGAATTTTAAAGGGCCACGGGCCCATGATTAAATTGTTGTAGGCTCGAGGGGTAGCTGCTTTATGCCCCCCCAGGAATAACTGGGCCTGGGGCAGCTGCCCCTTGTTAAAGACAGCCTTGCCCAGGGTAACTGTTATAACTTAATTAGTGGATCCATTCTCCATTCTTGACTAATGATTCCTTTACTATACCACCCCATTACTTGGTTCCCATCCATCACATTGCCCTTCATATTATGTTTTATACCCCACCTCATCTAGATTGTAAGCTTGTTTGAGCTGGGTCCTCATCATCCTATTCTTGTAAAAATCTGTAGTATATTTATTTGTTGTTAAAGTCCCCTTAATATGGCGACATACATTGGCGCTATATAAAATCTAATAATAATAATATTGCAATGTTAAACTACGACAGGCAACTTCTGGCATTCACGATGTTTTGGACTACACCTTCCAGAATGCTTTGCCAGCTTTATGGGTGTAAGAGCATTATGGGTTATGTAGTCCGCAACATCTGGAGTGCCAAAGGTTTCCTACCCCTGCACTATGATATACACTTGATATTTGTGTGATGTATAGTCTAAAAATAACTAAATATTCTATATCACATATATAGCTAAACATATTGATCTTGAACCACTGAATACTGTTTGCAAAAAATTGTTGTGACACGTGTATCGTTTCTGTAGATATTGTGCCAATTCTGGAAACGTTGTAACTTGATAGTAGCCTATATTCAGACATTTAACTGCATTCAAGGGACTGAGGATATGATGGCCTAATTTTTTTTTTTTTACAGAACGTGCAAGGCTATTAAAAGCTATCATCATATTTGGTATGTGTTTAAAGCACATTTTAAATGTCAAGCATTGTTTTCACTGAGATGAATGGTTTACCATTACAAAACTGTTTAAAAAATTACGCCATTATTGCTGTTAGAAAATTTGGGGCTCTGTGGGCTTGCGCACTCCCCCAAACCCCTACCAATACATGTTCATACATATGTAGACTCCAGCACTTTCCCAGGCACAATCATAGATATACAAAAAGATACACATATCTAAAAACATGCAAAACATATTTTTAGACTCCTTCTCTCCCCCATGTTTTGCCTTTTTGCAGGCGGGTGGCTTTGCTGGTATCTATTGGGGAGCAATACATCGTAGCCTCCCAGCGATTTCATGTGAGTGGAAAGACAGTTGTCAGTGAAACTGGTTGAGGGAGATATTTATATCATCCCAGCCAGACTGCACAGCATTAGACCCTGCACTGGAGCACTGCCTGTACCCCCTTAATGGCATATCCTACAGTGTACATCTTTACCTCATACCACACATGCACAGCACCATATGGGGGGGAAGGGGGGCGGGGGCAGGCAGGGAGCTAATACATAGTACTTATCAATAAATACAATCTTCACAGCCTGGCTAGGAACCTGTATGTCTGTGTCAAATGCCACTTTGGGAGTGTGCGTGCGTGTATGTGTGTATATATATATATATAATGTATGTGTGTGTCTGTGTCTCTGAATAATGTGTGCGTCTGTGTGTTTATATATATATATATATATATAGTATTTGTGTTCATATCTGTAAACTGATAATCCGATATTGCTTTCCTTTTTATGAGACTAATAAGAGTGTTGGAAGGACACGTTTTCAGGAGATCCTCCCATTATCTAGTCTAGAACAAGTCTAATGCCCCTTTTATCAGGGGTAAAGGAAGTCCAAGGTATTACACTATACTGTCATGATCTGTGACTAGCACAGCTAATATTTCCCTTCCATTGTGTGTCAACACACAGTTTAAACCCTGCTGCCCTTCCCTGTTATGTGAACTAAAGAGACTCAGGTGTTTTAAAGATGGAGAGCAGCCTGTGCCCTGCTCCTGTCCCCAGCTCCCCCCTCCTATTTATGACACCCTTCCCTCCCCTGCAGCACACACACACACACATACAGAATGTGCATCTTGATCTGTTGCTTCTACCATTGACGTCATTCAGAGGCCACATGACTCTGCCTAGCCAATGACTGGGAAGGAGCAGCTACTGCAATCTTTTAGCTAGTGCTTGTCTGTGGCACACACATACACACATATACACCATCCTCTCACACGCTCACTAACACACACTGGCAACATATAGATACATGCAGAAAAAAAGGAAGCAGGGCTCTGATCACACACCCAGGGAGCCTCAGCTGGGTCCCCCCTTATCCTCTGGATTGGGGGCTTGTTCCTGAACCCCTTGGATCATAAATATGGGCTTAATCAAGTAGAACACTGGAAATCTCAACATTCTGTTTCCAGAGGGACAGCTGAAGTTATAGGATCGTTTTGGGTTTTTTTGTTGCTTTTTTTTTAAATTTTTTTTTTTTTTTGGGGGTTGTTGTTTTTATTGGGGAGGGCTGTAGGGTGGATCTGCTATTTTGTATCAAAAGGATCTGCTGCCGCTGCTGATTTATATGTGGTTACATTGTTTGGGATTTTCAGCGAAAAAGGAAAAAAAAAAATCCAACAGATATAAAAGCGTAATTTGTTACTAGTTGCTATGGATTGTACTAGCAGCTCATGTGGGGGTAGTGATCACAGACAGATAGAGGAGAACAAGCCTTTGCTGGCAGAGATGTCTGCTCCAGAAGGTGGTAAAATGGGAGCTGTATCCTGCAGGAGATCTCTCCAGCAATTCAATGGGATGAGGTACAAACTGCTGCAAGAAGGGGACATCCAGGTGTGTGTAATAAGGCACCCCAGGACCTTCCTGAGCAAGATCCTCACCTCTAAATTCCTAAGGAGATGGGAACCCCATCATCTCAGCTTGGCAGATAACAGCCTGACCTCTGCCACAGTAAGTACCATTGATCTGATTACCTGCCTATTGCTAACAATTTTATTTTTTTTGGGGGGGGGAGAAGCGGTTCAGTGGTAGAACATCTAGCTGCTGAAGACAACAATGCCTATTATCCTCCATCTGGCTGATAATGTGTGTTCCAGTCCACCTCATTAGGGGAGCCAGAGGTTGCTAATCAATAGATGGGGGTTCCTCTCTGCAGTGGTGATGGCTGAAAAAGAGAGGGGAGGGGGGTTGTGAATATGTTGTCTGTCTGTTCATTCTATAACACAACCCTGTTTAATGAGAACCAGATATATACTTACAGGATCTGTTCTGTTTCAGTTTACGCTTGGTGCATGTGGAATATGGAGGGGGGGTGGAGGAAGGGGAGTGCTATTCTATAAACCTTCTTATTTGTTTTATTTTTCTACACCCACATTTGATGGGAAATGGAGAGATGGACATTATTTATTAAAAATCTGTTTCATGTGGATATAGTTTTATCACCAGGAGGTATTTAGCGTTTAGATTTCAGGGTATAAAATGCTCTCAAATATATAGCTCACTAGAATCACTTATGTGTGTACTGCATATTACATACATGATAACTAGACCACTCTACAGTGCATCTTATAGAAATAAATTGGCTCAGATCATGCTGAAACTCTCTATGTAATCCATTTGCCCTTAACTTTATTAAACATAAGATTACAAACAATTTTCCAGACGTTCTGTGTTGATTTCACTAGTCACTGCACTTAGCTCTGCAATGGACTTGGCGGGGAACAACAAAATATGGCCCAAGTTATAACCCATCACATAAGAAACAATCCACCGTTACCACGAGAAGTCTATTCTCCTTGGTTTTCATTGGGCCTCCATTAAATCCTATTTGTACAAATCAGCGTGTTCTGGTAGAAATGTTGTGGTTAGAATTTTATTTTATTTATTAGAATGTATGCGAAATTAACATCTTTTGGATTTCTTTTTAAAAAAAAGGTACTATGTATATACACTAATCGTGTATTAAGAGTCTCATTGGTATTAGCTGTAGACATTATTATTGCAAAAAATATTTTATTTACTAAGCCATTGAGATTTGGTAAATAAGGTAATTCAAATAATTTAATTTATTGTTAAATGAGTATATATTCATTTTGGTTACCGTTTATTCTTTTTAAACATTTTTATTATGTTTGCTTTTTAAATGTCACGTATGTAATTTTTATTTGTTTGGAAAAGAAATACATCAATCCTTTCACACTGTAAGCTAGATCAGTGCTCCTATTTATATTCCATAGAATTCGTGTGTGTGTGTGTGTGTATATATGTATATATATATAATATAAATTTAATTCCTTTTAAAAAATTCTATTTTTTACGCGCATTATACCGTTATTTGCATTGGGTCAATAGTCAATATTTGGAAAGGGCGACACCGAAGTTGATAAAATCTTTAATTTATTCTCAGAGTATTTGTGTATATTATATGCAGAATCTTTACTGCAGCAACAGATCGCTGAATTCCATCAAGAAAAGTGTGCGTTGGATGTGGAAAAGGATTCTGGGAAATATTACAAACATTTAACTAATGATGTGTGTTTATATAGATAATGTAAAAAAAAAAAAAAAACTTTAACATTTTGCACTACTCAAGCATCAAATATTGTGCCGTTTTGTGTATTTAAGAATTCTACAAAACTATGTTGTTGTTTTTTTTTTATATGTTGTTATTCAAAATTTATTTTTGTGTTCTGTTTAATTTGAGTTAAATATTTCAGACAGTTGGAGAAAAGGGGTGCTTTTGATAATTTATGATCAGTTATAAAATCTTATAATAAAAATGGTTGTTTGATTAGTATATTGAGTAAAATAAGCTCTTTATCTGCTCTGAACGTTAATCAAATGATGGTAACCTCAACGTCTGTGGTGTGCTGCCAAATTATATCCCTCTCTGTTTTTGGCATTCAGCCCTCCCATCTATGACCAGACTAACTCTGGTCTGTGCTGCACTTTCTATGGCACAGTTATAAAACCAATATCTTGTACGAAGAGCTTGCAATCCCTTAAACTAAAGAATGATGGGCTTTAAAAATATATACAATTTCAATTTAGTTTCTTGACTTCCTTTTTAGTGCATCACATGATATAAAAATGTATATCTCATTTCCATATCCTTTACCCATGGTTAAGCGATAAATCTGCCATTTAATCATCTGTATTTTGGGACCAGAAGCAGCAGTTACATTAATGTTTAATATTCTCTGTGTGGGTGTGTGTGCACACTTTTAATTGAGCTCCTAGTTGAACACAAACCATAGTGTCCTCAAATGAAGCAACAGATACACATTAGATTTATTTTAAATTTAATCTTGTAAAGGCATACACAATAAATGTTATACAATAAGAGGTATATGATTGCTTCATATTATGGGAGGTTTGCAGGCAAAAGAGCCTTTTGAAATGTCTGTAGCACATGCTGCCACATTATTTGAAAGGGGTTACTGGCCAACCTACAGATCTATATTTCTAAGGAAGCCGATATATTGGGTTAGATAACTGTCCCATAAGTGGCCTAGAGTTATCGGTTTAATCCCGGTAAACTGTTTATCTCCCAAGGTCCATAGTATGAGTATCAGTGAGTTAGGTATAATTAACAGCTAGGCCCCTTGGTGTATTGAAAATTAGCAAAAGCTGAACCAAAACTACCTTTTAAAATACTCTATTGTTATTTGAAGGACAAACTATTGAAATGCTATGAGATCTTCTCTAGGGTTTAGTGTCCCCCAACTGGCTCTAGTCCAGTGCCTCCGAGCCCACTCCTTTAGGCACGGCAATGGTCCTTGTTTTGTTAGTATCCAATTAAATAGAATTGGTAAATGCCTGAAGACTTGACTCTTGATTTGCCTTGAGGACTCCATTTGGAATGTCCACTTTCAACATCAGTCACTATGTAGCCTTCAAGGCTGATATAATCAAAAATATATTCTTTGTGAAGACAGGTGGAAAAGCTCTACAGTGTTGGTGAGGCCTGAGGGACAATTCTAAAAAAAATTATGATCTAGTGACATTTGTACAACTAGATAGAAATTGCATGCTCTAAAATGCATTTATTGTATAAAACTGGTGTCCGACCTCCTGGTCTAAGACTACAATTTCCATAATGGCTTACATTTTGGGAAAATACAATACAGCAATGGCTTTAAAACATCACTTCTCTTACACTTCAATATCTGCAAGGAGACCTGCAGACATGATCTGGTCATCAAGGATGATGCATTGCATTATTGATTTAAGAAAGAATGACCTCACACCAAACTGCTAAAAGAAATGCAGCCTTCAATGTTAAAGTTAGACGCTGCAGCCTTTTTACTCTTTATATATATTAAGAATACTGATCAATCTCTCACTCCGCAAGTGTTCTTTCATTTATTTATTTTGGGGTAGATGTCTGCACAGTAGGTTGGAAAGATTTTACATTAAAAATAA
Source organism: Pelobates cultripes (assembly GCA_933207985.1). Classification (NCBI taxonomy): domain Eukaryota; kingdom Metazoa; phylum Chordata; class Amphibia; order Anura; family Pelobatidae; genus Pelobates; species Pelobates cultripes. The sequence continues at coordinate 31,566,735 of OW240923.1, read as the reverse complement.
GAACAAAAAAACAATATTTAATAATTTGTGTGCCTGATAGGACTGCAGGCTGTGTTCTTATAATGCATAAAAGAGTGTGACACAGGCTAATCTGATTACTAATAATCAAAATTAATATGTAATATCAAAATTAAAATCTAGACCATCCATGCTAATAGTGTAACCAGCTTTCAGATATAACATGAATTACATTTAGTGTGAAATTTTTTTTCCCCCTCAAATTACAAAAAATCTATACCACACTCAGAAATGTGGATGTGCATGTGTGTTTGTAAATTCACACCTGATGGGTATGTGATGTGTGTCAGTGGCAAGTAACTTTGAAGGCCTCGCAAGTAGCATTGGGCTTCAAATTTTAAGCTGTGTATGTTTGTGTATATAGTACACATAAATCTGTGTTCAGACGTATGGCTATAAGTCAATGAAAGATCATATAAAGAGAAAGTTGCATAACACAATTAAAAGATACGCACGTACAGAAAATTTCCATGAGGTAAAGACATCTAGCAGACAAGTTAAATGTGATCACTTTCCTTATACATAACATTTCTTGGATTTATAACGTGTGCCTCAGTTTAAAAACCATAGACGTTGATCATGGATTCATGGATGGGTGTAAGTGATCTACACAAATTATCTGCTCAGTACAGCTTCTGTTCAGACAAAGGCCTTGGTTTAAGCTTTCAAATGATTCAATACTGTTAAAATCTTTACACATGATTTATCTACAAAAATTTCCATAGACTGTAATGTTGACTTCTGCAGCTAAATCATTTGCAAAGTTTACTTTTCAAAAGATTATTAAATCGAAGTTTGTTAGAATTTTGAAGAACAATACAGATACATTTTATTATGTTTTGTTTAGTATTTGTTGTTCGCCTATTTTATTTATTTAGCTTGCACCAGTTGTGTTTGGAATTTTCTAGGGAATATGAATCCTCTAGCACCATAATATTTAGCAACTATTTAGCTGTACTATCATTTTATTATATTTTCCTTTTTTTTTTTTTTTGTATTTTCTTTTTTTTACATTTTAGTTGCAGCTCCCTAAAGGGAAAAAAAAATCCCATTAAATTCGGTATAAAGACAGAATGTCATACTTGACTTTTCCTTTTGAGTTTTATTCAATATGTTATTTTAATCTAATTTATAGAATAGACATGCGCTAAAAGTTAGCAAAACTTTAGAAAGTAAAACAAGGATTTCAGTTCTTCTTTGGAAGGAAGTATTTTACATTTTAATATAATATGAGTTACAGAAAATGTTTTATTTTCCTCATTCATACACTACTTTTAATTCATTCATTAATTCACTAATTTTTTTTACATTTTTTTTTTTTTAAAGTCGTCTCATATTTTATGTATTAAACCTTCGCACCTCTGATGACATCCTGTATAGGAATGCATTACCGTTTGAAACTATTTCTGATAACTATAATATGCGTCTTTTCTAAAGAATAAATGGATATCAGTTTTCCTTATTATACATTTTATTATAGCGGTAAAATGGTTAAAATCTTCCTTATCTGTATGTCAGTGGTAGCGGCCATCTTAACTCCTGGTCACTGGGTATTGTTTGATAATGTCACCCATTTATTGTTTTTGTTTTTTTGTTGAAGTAGGCTTAGACAGAGTGTGAAGAGAGTGAATGTTGGATAAAGTTATAGTTTTAGCTACTAAAACGGTCCCAGGGGACTGCTGGCATGGTGGTTGGGAGAGTGGTGTGATACAATTTGGGCTACTGGAAAGAATCTTGTGTCATTCTTCTGTCATAAGAGACCTCTGACAGATCTACTTGACTTACTTTTTAAACTGCAAATGCTTTAATTAGTTCAGGACAATGTTTGGAAAATCCTTTAATATCTTGACAGTCCTGTCTCGTCATGTGTCATGAAGGAGATTATTACACCAGTGACAAACCCCAGGATGGTGGAATGTGAGTTCCCAAATTGGGCTGTCTTATCAGATCCCGAGACTGATAGAAAGTTGGAATTTATTTTACTTTAGACAGTATGTGTGTTGCCCGGAGCAAACATTGTACTGGGCTCCTTTGCTTCTAGTTACCGGTATATGTGGGGGCTCACTGACAGCCATATACCAGTCAGACAAGCAATAAATGCATGTTGTGCAGAACCCCTTATCGCTGAGATAAAATTGCCCCTAAGTTCTAAAATATGTCAATAAATAAAGTTTAAGGTTAATGTAATTTTTATGAATGCATTCCTCATTACTTACTGGTCTGCACCTAAGTCACGCACGCTACCTGTATACATTTTACCGGAAGCCTTTTAGATTCCCATAATAAACCTAGTTGAAGGGTACCATTAGCTATATGTACTAAACACCAAAAATAACCAATCCCCACGCAAAAAGGTCTATTCCTGTCAGATTGCTGCAGCTCATTCAATAACTTTACAGAGACATTATATCTCACTTTTTGTGCTCTTGAATTCTAAATGTCCGTTCGTAAAGTCCCATGTAGGATTTATATAATATAATTTTTAAGTACTTCTTATTAACGGATTAATTATTACACCTTCGGAATTGCGTTATTGTGTAAGGAGTGTTCTGCAAATATGCAAGAATAAGCAAAATATGCTAAATATACATGTGATGCAGATACAATGTTCAATGCGTGTACATGTTTGTCTTCTGATGAAACTGGCTTAACAAAAACAGTCTACTGATTTATATTGGCCTTTCTAAAATGTAATTTCACATTGGCACATAAATATTGCCCTTTTGACCCTTATTTGCAGAACGTTTGTCAGTTTGTGATATGGAAATTAAATAATATATTTGCATTTTTGTGACTGATTTGGTCCCCACAGGATCACCATAGTTTCTGTCAGGGGCAGCTAAAATGTACATATCCGGTGTTTTCCAAAGAGAGGCTGAGCAACATGGAACTAGTAATTCTATTTAGTAGACCTCAGCCCATTTATATATTTTAGTTTGGATTAATCATTCTAAAAGGACCTGTGTGGTTTTTATTTATTTATTTATTTAATTACTCGTTTAGTTTGACACTTCTTTCAGTTTCCAGTGTGTGTTAACTGACAGATTCTGACTAAATATGGTAAACCCATCACATTTAGAGGGAAGTATTTATCAGACTCCCAGCTGCACAACTTGAGCAGATTTGAGAAAAGAAAACAAATAAAATAATAATCTCTCTCTGAATGGAAGAAAGATAAATCGAACATTTTCCACTACACGTATTTTTTATTTATTTTTTTCTTACATATATAACGCTTGAATCTTAGATAGGAAGATAATTGTGTATTTTAACAGTTGTGCTGCTTCAAAATTGTGCTCTTCTAAGGTGAACAAACCAGCGCTGAACTTTTTAAGAAAGTATCCCAAAACATATGCTGCAGATTTTACAGGAATTATAGAGTGGGTGTTCAAATCAACCCTCAAAAAAAATAAATACTGTTGAGCATTTTATTAACTGTTTAATGTAAGGACCCGGTTTATCTGAATTTAATGGTTTAATTATATTTTAAACTGGTTGCATGCTTTCGTTGCTTGAGGCCCGAGTCCGTTGTCTTTACAGTTGCCATTTTATAACCACAGTTGTGTATGCGTTTTACCACATTTTTTATAAAATGGCAGTATGCAGAGTTAAGGGCACATTGGGTCAGGATGACATCAAGCCACATGTAACATGAGTGGAACTGCAGTCTTTAGCTAACTCAGCCACCTTGTACTCTTTAGTGAAAAACCTACTTAAAGTATTTTTTACCTTTATCTTATTATATGCTTTAAGCTGCCTTCACTGTGACATGGTAGGTGAGGCCTGTTCAAAGGGGTGTTTGTTTTTGTTGTTGTTGTTTTTTTAACCCCTTAAGGACTGGACTGTTTTTGCGATGTTGTACATTTGCGACCAGGCATATTTTACACTTTTGTGGTGTTTGTGTTTGGCTGTAATTTTCCGCTTTCTCATTTACTGTTCCCATACAAATTATATATTGTTTTTTTCAGGACAAAAGGGCTTTCTTTACATACCATTATTTATATAATCTCATGTATTTTAATTTAAAAAAAATACAAAAATCTGATGAAAAATTGAAAAAAATACATGTTTTTTTACTTTTACTTGAAAAATCTTTTACTCATCTACAAAAGCGAATGAAAAAAACTGCTAAATAGATTCAAAATTTTGTCCTGAGTTTAAAAATACCTAGTGTTTACGTGCTTTTTTGCTTTTTTTTGCATGTTATGGGGCTATAGGTACAAGTAGGATATTGCGGTTTCAAAACATACATTTTTAAAATGTATCAATAGTGACATTGTAACACTATTATCTGTCATAAATCTCTGAATAACACCCCACATGTACATATTTTTTTTAAAGTAGACAACCCAGGGTATTCAATATGGGGTATGTCCAGTCTTTTTTAGTAGCCACTTAGTCGAAAACACTGGCCAAAGTAAGCATTCATATTTGTTTGTGTGTGAAAAAAGTAAAAAAACTAAATTGAACGCTAATTTTGGCCAGTGTTTGTGACCAAGTGGTTACTAAAAAAGACTGGACATACCCCATTTGCAATACCTTGGGTTGTCTTCTTTTGCAAATGGTATGCCATCATGGGGGTAATTCTCATTCCTGGGCTACCATACGCTCTCAAAGGCAACGTAACCAACCTGGCCATTTTCAATGTAAAAATATTTGACCCATATATTTGACCTTGTAACTTTCAAAAATGCTATAAAACCTGTACATGGGGGGTACTGTTTTACTCGGGAGACATCGCTGAACACAAATATTAGTGTTTAAAAACTGGAAAACGTATCACAACAATTATATCATCAGTAAAAGTGCTGTTTGTGTGTGAAAAATGCAAAAAAAGTAACTTTCACTGACAATATCATCACTGTGATATGTTTTACTGTTTTGAATCACTAATATTTGTGTTCAGCGAAGTCTCCCGAGTAAAACAGTACCCCCCATGTACAGGTTTTAGGGTGTCGTAGAACGTTACAGGGTAGAATACAGTGCTAGCAAATTAAATTCTCTGGAATTTCGGCCTGGGTTGGCAGGCAGGTCCCTCAAATTGCAATCAATAAAATTACTGAATTATGTAAAAATATTACATAAATACGCACGTAGAATTTAAATATATATGCATATTTATATATTTGAAGTCTACGTGTATATTTATATAATTATTTATGTAATTTTGTATATGGACGTATGTATATTTCTTATTATTTATATTTATTTTTATATACATAGATATATATACAAATTCATTCTAAGTGTATTTTGATATACATATATATATATATTAATTTTAAAATACAGTTAGAATAAAATTTCATATAGCTATATAATTTTTTTTACATTTTTTATTATTATTTTAAAAATTTTTTATTTAACTTAAATTACTTATTATTTCTATTTTATAATAATATATATATACAATATATATAGTTATTATATATATTATATATATACGTGTGTAATTTAATTATAAGTGTATTTTTATATTAATATAAGTACATATTAATATAAAAATACACTTAGTATGGCATTATATATATGATATATAGACATATATTATATAGATATATTATATGTCTATATATCATATATACACATATATAATTATTATTTTTCTTTTTTATTAACACTAACTTTATTTTTTTAATTGATTTTGCACTAGCAGGGAGACTGCCTGTCTGCCTGTGTTAAGCGATCACATGGCCACAGGGGTCCTAATCTGCCGTGGGGAGACTGTCTGGGCTGCAGGCAGTCTCCCCACAACCGGAGCCACGCTGATCGCCGCCGGGGGAACGACGGCGATCAGGTAAGTAGCTCTGACCGTTAGGACGGTTCAGGACCGTCATCGGTCCTCAAGGCAAAAATGCCGATGACGGTCCTGAACCGTCCTCGGTCCTTAAGGGGTTAATAAAGGTAATTCATATAACCCATCCTCAGCCAGCCTTTGACTGTGGAACATGGATGCCACAGACCTGTAAATCTGGATCTTTGCACCCCTTAACACCTGCTCCTCTTGCAATTTTTACACTTTCGCTTCAAAGGAAAAACTATGTCTGTCTTCTTGTAAAAATTATATTTCACAGTAAGGTAAACAACTTTAGATATTGTAAGTTAACCCCTTCAGGACGGAGTCAATAGCACACGTTCTGATCAAAACAAAACGTAAACAAAAACTGGAATTTGCGCTATATGTGTGTTCACCCGTAATTCACCGCTGTCACATTAAGTGCCCCCACACTTATTATATATCATTTTGTTCAGTAGAAACAGGGCTTTAATTTATCATTAACTATTTATATATGGAACATAATTTATTATGAATAAAAGTTAAAAAAATGTGAGAAAATAAGATTTTTTTTTATTTGTATTTCCGTCTGACATTTTAGCTGTGAATGTCATAATACTGTTAGGTTTTACTGCAATAAAATGCACATATTTGTAATCAGTGATGTCTCACGAGTACAACAGTACCCCCCATTAATAGGTTTTATGGTGGTTTGGAAAGTTACAGGGTCAAATATAGAACGTTCCATTTTCAACACTGGACAAAGTTAGTGTTCATATTTGTTTTTGTGTGAAAAAAGCAAAAAACTAATATTTGGCCAGTGTTTGTGACTAAGTGGCTACTAAGAAAGACTGGACATACCCACTTGCAATACCTTGGGTTGTCTACTTTTGCAAATGGTATGCCATCATGGGGGTAATTCTCATTCCTGGGCTACCATACGCTCTCAAAGGCAACATAACCAATCTGGCAAATTTCAATGTCAAAAAAATGAAATGCAAGCCTTATATGTGACTCTCTAACTTTCCAAACACCATAAAACCTATACATGGGGGGTACTGTTATTCTCGGGAGACTTCACTAAACACAAATATTAGTGTTTTAAAACAGTAAAACATATTACAACAATAATATAGTCCATAAAAGTGCCGTTCATTTGTAAAAAAGTGCAAAAAATGTCACTTTTACTTAAAATATCATCATAATACAATTTATCATTTTGAAACACTAATATTTGAGTTCAGCGACGTCTCCCGAGTAAAACAGTACCCCCTATGTACAGGTTTTATGGTGTCTTGGAGAGTGAAAGGGTCAAATATAGTGCTTGCGAATTAAATTCTCTTCACTTTCTCCCTGTGTTGTCAGGCATGTCAATCAAATTTTAATTAATCAAATCACATAATTATGTTAAAAGGATTACTTAAATATACACGTATAATTTTAATATATATGCATTTATAGGTATTTAAATTCTACGTGTATACTAATGTAATCTTTTATGTAATTATATGTATTTATCTATCTATATATATATATATATATATATATATATAATTTTTTTATTTTTTTTTGCGGTTATTTGTATTTTATATATAGATAGATATATATAGAATGTCATTCTAAGTGTATTTTGTTATCAATATATATATATATATATATATATATATATATATTAATAACAAAATACAGTAAGAATGAAATTACATATGAATATATAATTTATATAAAATTTTGTTTCAATATTTTATTTATTATTGTAATTATACGTGTGTGTGTGTGTGTGTGTGTATATATATATATATATATATATATATATATATATATATATATATATGTGTATATATCTATTGTGTATATATAATATATATACATATTATATATATGTAGCGTCATTCTAAGTGTATTTTAATACTAATATATATACTTATATTAATATTAAAATACACTTTGTATGACGTGTGTGTGTATATATATATATATAAATAAAAATACATTTATGTTATTTTAAACATGTTTAATATTTTTTTTTAATACTTCCCACCAGCAGGGGGACTGTCTGACATTTTAGACAGTCCCCCTGCTGGCAGATCCACAGCCAGCTATAGGGGGCCATGTGATCGCTCTTTGAGAGTGATCACATGGCCCCCCGGGGGCCTCATTTGCCTGGGGAGGGCTGCCTGAGCTGTCAGGCAGTCCTCCAGAAGAGGATCGCGGCGGAGTTAAATCCACCGGACCTCCAGGGGCTGCAAGCCGTTACGGCGTTCTATGCCGGCGCAACGGCTTTAAAGCCCTTGTAATGTGGGACGGTATAGAACGCCGTAACGGCATTAAGGGGTTAAAGAATCACTATAGGGTCAGGAACACAAACATGTATTCCAGACCCTATAGTACCAAACCCACCATTTAGGTGGCTTGCCCCAAACCCCCTATAAAAGTTTAAAACTCACCTTATTTCCAGCACCGCACTGGTCTGCCGGCGCTGGCTCTGCCCCATTTGTGACATCATCAAGATGGTCGATTTTTAGCCAATCTGCTTTCCCATATGGAAAGCATTGGATTGGCTAAAATCGGCATGGGGCGGGCCAAATGCCGTTTTGGCCAATCAGGATCTCCTCATAGAGCTGCAATGAATCAATGCATCTCTGAGGAAAATTTAGCGTCTCCATGCAGAGCGTGGGGACGCAGAATGGCAGGGCTGCTTACTGTGCAGCCCTGAGCCAGGAAGCCCCTCCAGTGGCCATCTGAGGAGTGGCCACTTGGAGGTGTCCCTAGGGGGCAATGTAAACACTGCCTTTTCTCTGAAAACACAGTGTTTTACATGAAAATGCCTGAAGGGAGCTATTCTACACACCAGAACAACTACATTAAGCTGTAGTTGTTCTGGTGACTATAGTGTCCCTTTAAGGTGCTGTCCCTCTGAGCTTGCAATCTAGTGTTGTGTAAGACAAAGGCTGGTAAATGATCAGCACGCTTATTATTCAATAGCGGCGTTTATTCACTCAGCTGAGAGTATTGAAGGATTGGCAAGAGAATTGCAAAGCTTAGGCAGAAATATCCAAGGTGGAAAAAAAGAATTGACATTTGTTTTTTTTCAATTAAGTTTCTGTTTAGGGTAATAAACCTTAAGATTAGTAATGGTTCTAAAGGTTTTGAACGTTTACTTCTGTACTGATGCTTATCGTTGGGTGTTTAGTATTATCACTGTTGTTTTTAAATAACGTTCAAATCTTATATTGCGTTTTACAGGATTGCATTCTTAAAATTACGGTATTTGTCTTTTTTTTTAAAATGGAGTTGATTTTAATATGCTGAGGAGCCTTTCTTGGGTGTAAAATGCGGATCCGCATTTGTTGCCACAATCTCATAACAGGACAGGCACCTGGTATAAATGAAACTTTGCCCTAGTGCTCTTAGCACAGATGGCTAATACCCTGATATATTTAAATGACGATAATAAAACCATTTGTCTCTGCAATTATACAACTTGCATAAGACACAGTGTTCCAAAAAAAAAATAAAAGCAATCCAAACACATTGCTGTTTTCGAGCGAAACATTATTTCAACTGAAGATGAAAATGATTATCTTAATACAAAGTATTAATGCTCGTTAATACCCCTGCCCTCCCCTCTGTATTGCAAATGGGATTTTATCATTTTCATTTATGCCGCTCTATAAAATGCAAAGCTTTGTGGGAAATTTTAGTTTTTAAAGAGCCGAAGATCAAGCTTCTGCCTCCCCCCTGTTTTACAATATACTTCTCCAAACATTGTTACGTGTTTGATCTACTTCTCCATACATTGTTCTGTCTCTGATTTACTTCTCAATACACTTTTTAGTCTGTAACAGTTATTTACTAATTTGAGAATTCAAAGCGAATTTTAGACGTAAGGTCAAAATAGCCGAATTGGAAAAAGTCTCTAAACAAGCTATACGTCTAGCTCAGCTACTTTGGTCTAAAATTTGAAATTTATTTTGAATTCTCACTTTAGGGAATAACTCTGTTTGATTTACTTCTCATTGTTCAAGCTCTGATTTGCATCGCTCTCTCTCTCTCTCTAATATATATATATATATTGTTCAGTCGCTACTTGACGTCTCCATATATTTGCCTCTCAGTACATTGTCAGTGTATTTGTTCCTTTTCTAACAATGGTGTGTGTGGGGGATGAACCAAAATACGTTCTTCTGTGAAATTGAAGTATAATGAAAAATGTTTTGTGTGTATGTATGTATGTGTGTGTGTATATATATATATATATATATATATATATTAATATAAAAGAAAAACAACGCAATCCTCATTTCTGCAGAATTGAAAATGAAGCAGAAATGGACAAAGAGGATGCTTCGGTTATTCTCCAGAACCTACTGTAACCATGGAAACTGTGTAGCTCTATTAAGGCCTTTCTGAGGCCTTCTTTATAAGATCGCCAAAGTGCCAATTCAAATTAGCATTTGTTTGCAAGTGTAAATACAGCATTAACCCCTCAGCTAACCAGAGACTCGATATGGCAAGAATGACATTTATTGGCACTTTTATCTAAGTGGTTAAAGATGACGGTAGCTCGACAGGCACTCTTACATCCTGTTTTCATTGTCCAAACAGCTATACTGAGTCTAATGTTCTTCTATCCAGCCAACACAAAGCCTTCTTGCTTCTCTATCAGGGCCAGTGTCTCAGTAGTACATTTCAGTATTAACAAACTTAATTTGCCAAATAACTGCTCTCTTGGGGACAAACCTGATCCATTTCTCCCTGAGGGGAAGTAGGATATTTCTTACGTAAACATGTTTAAATTTGTACCAGCGATATCTTTCCTTCCGAGTCCTTTACATTCTTCACTACAATTACATTTTACATTTTCTGTTTCTTATTTATTTTTATTTTTTTCTTTGACCGACATTTTACGTTTTGTTTTTCATTTTTCTTGATGAAGTGCTTTTAATGTTATATGTAGCACACTAGAATTACAAAGTGGCTAATGACATTTCATGGCTGAACGTGTGTATCAACTTGTACTTCAAAGGGAAATTATCTTAGAATTTTAAATTATTATTATTATTTTTTTTTTTTTTTTTACTTATTCCTTATATTTATCAAATATGCATTTGTGAGGTCTGAAAAACTTAAATGAATTTTAGAGGTCTATTATATCTGTCTCAAAAACAGATTGCCTCCATCTTAACTCCATGTCAATCATCGTTATAAATGCTGCGTATTTCTGTCTTTGAACAATATGTGGAGATGGAGAAACAAAAGCAATGCCTCTGTTTCTTCTCCAGTACATTGTGTGCCTTGACTGTGCCAGGACTAAACTGGATTATCACGTCAATTGCTATATCGTTAAAGGGACACTGTAGGCACCCAGACCACTTCAGCTGATTTAAGTGGTCTGGGTGCAAACTCCCATCACCCTTAACCCTGCAGTAGTAATTATTGCAGTTTTTATAAACTTCAATAATTACCTCTGAGGGTTAACTCCTCCTCTAGTGGCTGTCTACCAGACCGCCACTAGAGGGTCTTCCGGGATTGAAACCGAGTTTTGGTCCGTTATCTGACCCTGGACGTCCTCATGCTCTGCACGAGGAACTCCAGCGTCAGATTTTCCCCATGCATTGAATAATGCATTCCTATGGGGAGATCCTAATGCAAGTGGAGCTGAACCAGCGCCGAGGGACATCGGTGCTGGACCCAGGTAAGTGACTTTAGTGCCGTGGGAGGGGGCCTTGACAGAGGGGCACTATAGTTTCCCTTTAATAAGCATTTAAAAGAAAGTGGGACAGAATGTGAAAAAAGGTTAACTCAAGGTATAGGAGATCTTCAAGGTTTGACGTAATTTTTAGAGAAGTGACAGCCCTCTTTCAAGCTTGTTTGTATAACTACAGCGTCTAGATTCTGGGATTTAAGGATGTCAATTGAACTATCAATCTGACTTTTCTCTGCGGAATTGAAGATAGAGGTTGCCAGGTCTGCCATCGTTCCCTGCTTGTACATCATTTCTTCAGGCTAATGAGCAGTATATGAAAAATGCCATTCAATAGTATATAGAATTCACATACTGCTGGAGGGAAATCAATGAATTGATCAAGGCATTCCTTCTTTACATTCCTCCTTGATTAATCAATTCTCTTACTGTGTAACGAGAATATACCCCTACACGCAGGATCCAGCTAAACAGAGGCAAGTACAGAGGAGAGATACGTCTACCGGACCTTAGAATGGCCGGACTCGACGTATATGAGAGAAGACAGAGCCAGGAACAAACCGAGGTCAAGGGCACAGAGAGACAGCGTAAACTAGGACAAGCCGGGGTCTGGTATACGGAAAACAGCAAGCCGGCAAACAGTACAGATAAGGATAAAGCGAAAACGAAGTCAGAATACGAAGCCAAAGTCAATACGAGAAAACACAACTGAACACCACAAGCGCTAAAGGGAACTGAAACAGAAACCACGATAGGGCAACGAGCTAAGGGAAAAAGGTAAGTTTAAATAGCTTTAAACGAAAGTGATTGGCTCCTGTCACTTCCACACCCCCTATAGGTAATTGTACAGGGAGTGTGGTATGACAGGAGCCAATGGGAGCCTTTTGGCAATTAGGCTCCCACTGTCTCTTTAAGAGCGCGCCCGAGACTCGCGGCGCGCTCTTAGTTTCAGGCGGGACACGTGACCGCCTCACGCGGTCACTGCCCGCCTTCCATCCAAAGTAGTTGGATGAGCCGCAGGACCGCGCGCGGCTTGAAGAGAGGACCGCGACCGGCCCCCGGTTAAGGTAAGTAACGCTACATACTGCAGCTTGTGAATTCTGCTTGCTACAAGGTAACACTTATCAAGTATTTCCCATCAGAAAAGTTATCTTTGATGTGCAGGGGTGCCATTAAAGAGACTACCTGTGCCACTATGCCCTTTTTGTCAGCAGAAGAAATTTGTAATGGGCATGCAAATAACATTGTAGGATTGTCCGTAACTTTCTGTGCATTTATGACTTACATACCCTTTGTTTAATTAAGACTATAATGATGGCAGTCTCTTTGATTGCATATTTAAATAAATGGAGGTTATTTAGGAACTCCAATGGCCATTAGATAGGCCACCTGCCATGTCAAGGTGGGGACCCTCCTTTTTTCTTTGTTTTTTACTGCATATATTGGGGCTGTTATGTGGACATTGCTGCCGCCCAAGAGTAGTGGGAGTTTGAGCGCAGGACTTGTTTTTGTATATTTGATTGCAATATTTAGCAGAGAGTTTGTTAACGGTTCTTATATCAAGGGTTGAAAATCTGTAGGAACTAGAGACCTACGGCTCCAAAAATACATTTTAAGTTTTAGAGAAATTGCTGATAGAGTTCTACTTATGCAACTCCATCTTTTAAACGAACAGTCCAAGCACAATAGCTAATATAGCTTGGCGTGTTCCCTATTTATTTTATTTTTTAAGTTTTTAAAGGGGCAGCCTGTGTACTATAAATACTACAGCCTACTGTTATTATGGTGCCAAGTGTCCCCTGTCAGACTTAAAAAAAAAAAAAAAAAAAACACAAAAAAAACCTTTTTGTTTCACACGTACTCCCCTTCTCTCTCTTGCCTTTCGCATAATTTGAGTGAGTCATGCAATATATGTATCATCATTCTTGATCTCTTGATTGCATCAACAATATTTTTTGGCAGCATTGATTTACAGTCAGGTTGACTCTTAAATTGACCTGCTTGGTTTTTAAATGTCATCTAAATTCTTCTAAATCCTCTAGTATACCCTAAACAGCGTATCCTCCTCATCTTAAAGAGTGTTTGTTGGTCTTACTTGGTACTTTTGGCCACCCTCCCCCTGTTCTATTATAAATTTTCAGGAAATCCTCACTTGAGCACATTAACATCCTGTTTCTGTGTTTTTTGGAAAGTTTTTCTAATTTGTGTAAACTAATTTTCGTTCAAAACCCTCCGCAGTGCAAAGTGGTGTTTGCCGGCATCTTAAAATAATAACACTCCTCTGCTCAGATCAGGCAGTTTAAAGGGAAACCTTTACAAAGCCAAACCATTTCTTACTATTCCAAATAAAAACGCAGTAGAACATTTGTTTTTAAAGCAGAAGTGTCACGTCTTGATACAGTGACAGTTCCTTGTCCCTTCTCCGTTGTAAACGTTATTGAGGTATTTATGTGGATGAATAAAAAACTGGTATGTAAAACTTAAAACAAAAAACATCTGCTGTACTTCCTTGTTGTAATGACGTTGCTGTCCCATGATGCCTCACTGCCGCACATGCGCGCTTGGACATCTGATGGATATAAAGATACCTGCAAATATCATTGCGAGAGTTAACTATGAAGAATTTTTAAATCATTTTAGTAAAAACCATATAGTGAACTCTCTGTTGGCGATTACGTTGTATTAAAATTGAGGAAATGATCGTTCCCCCTTTATGTGATATTCCTACTTGAATACAGGTGAGGCAAGTTATAAAATAATTAAACCTCTGAGTTCTCTATGTTAAAGTATGCATGCCACTGGATCTTGTCCTGATAATGGGTCATTATTTGAGAGCATCATATACTTTACTTTGAGCATAGACCTAAGCCTACACTCAGGCCAGTAAGGAGGTTGGCCTCAGAGGCTTCTATGAATTCTCCATCAAATGTATTGGAGAATTTAATATCCTGCACAAAATTGGCACATTTGTCCACAAATGCTTTTGTAGGCTTATCCATTGTATGCCAAAACCACTTCACATTGAACATAAAAATATATCCCACAATTAATAGGCTGTCTAAAGCAGGAATTCCTCCTCACCTATCCTTGCAAATCACACCACATATTAAGTATATATTTGAGACTTTCTACACACATAATAAACACTAATAGCTAGAAGAACACGACTCTCGTTTCTGTAAAGCAGCTAAATGTTCTTCATTCCCACCCCTAATCTCCTGCTAACTCCTTTCCATGTGTTACTGCTGACTTTTCCGGTAGGCAGGCAGTTAAAGATAAAGATGGGTCCATTAAAATGTTCTCTTTTAGCATCACAAAGGCACAGCCTTTAAGGATTAAAATATTTTCTCCAAACTAACATGTGGTCCTTCTATTTTGGATCTCAAGTGGATGATGTCCATGTAGGATTAACGTATGCTTAGCTTTCCAAAAGCACCATCTAGTGTGGGCCAGAGTTCTGATTTTCTTTTATTTTTATAGAATCACTTGTTCTTTAGTATTTCTGCGCTTCTTATTTTCATAGAAAAATGTTATTTTAAGAAGGATCAGATCTCATTATGAAGGTCATCTCACTATTTCAGAATAAAGCTCGTAATTATGATGCATTATGTTACCAATCTATGACAATGACCTCCTCTATTAGACTGACCCTGGTCAATGGCTTAATCTGGAGCTATTCATGAACTACTTGCCATTAATCAAGCCTTCCGGACACAGAAAGAATACTGCAGACTATCACCACACACTATCTCCCAGGTAGCATCATGGGTAAGTTCGTGATTGCCCATTAAAGAATCTAAAATTAAACTGTGGTGCAATATACATACATGGTCTTTCACTAAAGTGGGTCAAAGTAGCTGAATTGGAAAAATTCTCCAGATCACATGATTACAGTTTGGCTATGTTTATTGATGTCCCGAACGGTTCGCGAACGGTTCGCCACGAATGGTTCGCCGCGGACTCCAGTCAGCAGACACATTCCAGTCCATCAGCAGCAGACCCTCCCAACTCCTGGACAGCATCCATTTTGAAGGGAGGGTCTGCTGCTGATGGGCTGGAATGTGTCTGCTGACTGGAGTCCGCGGCGAACCGTTCGGGACATCGCTAGCTATGTGACCTTCTAGGAGTCATCCTTTCCTTAGTAGCCTCAAGGAGCACTATACTAGTGATCTTGTATTAATATAATTCTGCTTTGCGAATCAGCTGCCGGGTGTAAAAATAAAAAAATAATCCCAAAACATTTTTATCCTGCTTCTTCTTCTTCACCACCACCACCTGTAGTGATCCGGGTCTAAAGAACCCCACGTCTGGGGCTTCAGCCCCCAACACCTCTGCTTAATGTAATATTGAGAAAAGCTTGCATGGAGACAATGAAAGGGTTTCTCCAAACCTTTTTCACAATGATAGAATAATGCCGTATTGGGATTATTGTATCAGCCCCATCTACAAAAACCCTCAAAGCGCGGTTGTAAAATAAAGCTGATTTACCTTAATCAAGCTCTAGGCAAAGCTTACTGCCGGGGTGATGGAGAAGCCTTTTGATGGGAGGATTTGACTGGATCAGAGCGCATGCGCGCACTCTGAGCTGGTGAAGGGAGAGGGTGGTAGGGAGGGCAGAGATTTTTTTTTAAATTGCAAATGGGCTGGGAGGAGGGAGGACTTCCATCAGTGATTTCTCCCTTGTAGGCTCTAATTGACATTAGGCAGCCTGTAACAGAGTTCCAGGCTGCCTACGTCACATGTGCTGGAGGTGCAACTTGCCCCCAGCACACCATTAAAAATTACTGTGGATGTGTGCACTGTTTTAAGCTGAAAAACTGCACATCGAGACTCCTACCACCATGACTACATCAAAAAGCAGAAGGGGTCACGGTGGTTGGAGTAACCCTTTAAGAACATAAAGTGGAAGCATGGTATTATGCATACATAATAAAGAAAGAATGGTATATTTGTACATTATTTTTTGTAAAGAGCAGACTTATAAAACAATCACAGTTATAAAGTCTATTGTCTTATGAAATTTGGCAAGTTTTGTAAAATAAACGCACTTTGTTCTCCTAATTTATTAGACAGAGATTTTTGTACAACATTTTCAATCATGGTGGTCCAACTTAAATCACACATCTCAACTGAATTCTCCGCAATGCCATCCAAAGTTAAACATCACCCGGACATCCCATGTGTGTCTCTCTGTGCTAACTTGTGACACACTGTTTTTAGTGCAATGCCTGTGGCTTGAGGTTTTATGTTAGAGCTGTGCCTTACAGCTGCATCCGGGAGACATGTTTTTACACTATCCAGGAGGAAGTTTCATATAATCAGGGATTTTGTATAATTTACAATGTATTTAATGGCTTTTTGCAAAACACTTTCTTCAGTTTGATGGGGTCCACAGCATCCATTTTAGGTTCCTAGACGTATAGTTTACCATGCTTAAAGTCTGGCTATCAGAACAAACATATGACAATTGAATTAAAATCTTATTAATCCTCTTATTAAAAAAAACTGGCTTCTCTGCACAATATAATGCACTAAAAACCACCTCCATCTTGTGATGATCATATCCATTTACCATTTGTTTTATTTTATTTTTGCTGTTAACCATAGACATGGCGGCAACATGTACATTATAACCAAACTCATTTTTAATCATTTTGTCAATCTTGAAGGATGAAAGGTTGCTTTAAACCTGCCGAACATAAGACATTCATCCCGGATGTTCGACCTTTTTTCCGCAGGAACCTGTAAAGGTTTTTCACAATTACAACATTTAGCTATGAACTTCAGATTAATATATATATATATGTGTGTATATATATATATATATATATATATCTCTATATATCATACCTTCCCATGTACGTCCTCTTAAAATCGAGATGGATGGGCAGTGTAATGATGGGGCGTTGCAAGTAACATGAGTTGCATTACAAGTGACGCCCACCATAGACAGGGCCATATAGATAAGGAGCGATCTTGTCCAAAAAGCAAGCGAGTCAACTCAAAAAAGATGCTGCACAGCGTGAGCGTGTTTTAAGATTCGGGACACCAGGGAAATAAAGCTAGACGGCGGGACTGTCCTGCCAAAAGCAGGACAGCTGGGAGGCATGTGACACTGAATAGAGTTGTTTACTATAAGATAGATTGGGGAGGCAAAAAAGGGGTCTTTGTAATTTGTAGATAGAGCTCAGTGCCCATTGGGGGAAGTAGCTATACAATGGATATCCCAACACTACCTGTTATTTATATCATTGACAAACACCATTAGGATGAGGAAAGGTTATTTAAATGATGGGACGGAATGCTACCAACGTCCAAAAATAGAAAAAATTAATTAGCATTTACATTGAAACAGTTGTCACTGTATAGTTGGCTAAGACTTTCCAAATGTAATTTATATGCTTGCTCTGACCATACAGTGCACTAGCTCTTTGATGCTTTTCTGGTAATTGAGCCTTTTTATGATACCTTCATACCAAGTTAAAATGTCTGCACCCAGTCAATAAATGCTTTCCGAGAACCGGAATGGCGAGTGGAGGACTGAAGGGAATTATAACAAGATAAAAAATGACCACAGCTTTTCTGTGTATTTTTATTTTGCCCTCCGAATGGGGGGTGAGGTCTGCAACCGTTTGATTCCAGCTATTTTACCAACTTCCAAATGTCAGCACTGCTCGGGGGGGGAGAGTCTATACCAGCACTTGTATTGACTTCAAATAACCATTTATATTCTAGGATGGAAGGAAAAATATGAAATCTATATAAAAACATATTACTGTATTAATGCTCTTAGCTAATTCAGTAGTTCTATTTATCTGTTGAATGTATTAGGTCTTATAGTTGGTGAGATAGGTTAGTTGGGTAACACACCAACTGCTTTGCATGAGGATGTCCAGTGTCTTCAGATCGCCCATAGTAAAGCATCGATTCAATGTTTTCCTAGAGGGAGGGCAACATGCGCGTTAGGTTCACCCCATTGCCCACTGAAACAATCCAGTAAGTGTTTAAAGATTTTTTTATTTTTTTTTGAACCTTTTCAACACTGGGTGAGGAGAGAGCAGATGATAACGATGACAGAGCAACACGATAGCGTTAGGAATGCTATTTTCTATTTCTAACGCTATCGTGTTCCTTTGACAAACCCTTTGTTGTCTAATTGCCAGTGTGAACGAGCTTAGTTTTAAGCCAGAAGTGTGTTTTTTTTTTCTTGATTCCTCTGTGTCGAGTTCTGTTCTATTAGCCAATAGTGCTCCAGATCTGTTTTGTTATACTATTGTAATACAACAAAATCACAATGTGACATTTCCATTTTTAACAAAATGTAAGTGGCTTCGAAATAGACTAACTAAATGCTAGAGGAAAAAAAGAAGAAAATACTCATGGTGAAGCATAAAAGCAAGGCTGATTTTTGTGCTGTGATTTCTGGCCCAAACAATCGGTTCTGGTGAAACAAAATAAAAAAAAAAAATCTAAAGCGTAAACCTACAAAGAATACCAAGTGTTGTCGTGTGTTTATTTATTACTGTATGAGGAGCTAGGTTTATTTGTAATTTACAAAATCATTATTATCTTCTCTTTGCTCGTAGCTGGATTGCCTTTTGTCTTCGTAGTGCTGGGGTTGTTCTTGTATGTGTGAAGAACTGTGGCTATTATAGGATCTATTACATCTATTTGACTGTAACCATAGCTTGATTTATATACTTTGTTATATCTGGTAGACCCCATCATTGCAACTTTGATGGGTTATCATTGACGCAGTTGTTATGGGGATTTGGTATACATTCTGTTCAATAGTGTCATAGTATTGTATGTCCACAGAGGTCATGGGAGCATCATCGATAGCCCTCTTAAAACCTTCACTTCAAAGATTCTTGGGACCTCATCTGTTCAGTTCTAGATAAATCTGCTTTTCGAGAACAAAAAGATCTTTTCAACTTTGATATTATGAGTTGGTTTCTTGGTGTAGCCTACGACTGTATATTTATGGCCCAACTGGTGTGACACGTTTCACCAGAAGATGAGAGAAATGGATAAAGGTTGTAGGCTTTAGATGTGAAGCTAAACACTGACATAAGACTGTGAAATAGTTTTGCCCCTGAAATGAGAGGACAAGTCTTTGTCTCAGTTTGTGTGCAAGCCATCTTGATATCATCTGCACAAGGACACCATTTTTGTCAAAATTTTACAACTCTCTAAGCTCATCACTTTTCACTGAATTAACTCCCCTGACTATATAGATTTGCAGTTGTGTATGGAATCATATAGATATTTGTTTGTTTGTATAGATATTTGGAAAATCTGAAGTATTCAGAGCATTCTAGAGATGACATGGAAACTATCTATTGTTATAATTATTTAAACAAATATTATTAATTGATCATTAGTGGTACCACCAGGTACAGACTCTAAGTTCCAATTG
Organism: Pelobates cultripes; assembly: GCA_933207985.1. Lineage (NCBI taxonomy): Eukaryota > Metazoa > Chordata > Amphibia > Anura > Pelobatidae > Pelobates > Pelobates cultripes. Next base: position 31,546,815 of record OW240923.1, on the reverse strand, counting down.
AGCAGTAGGTTGATGCCGTAGAAGGAGTTTAGAATTGTAATTAATAATCTATCAACAACCTAGATTTGGCATGAAAATAATTCCTGCTATATCTCATTCTACCGGTATGTTGATGTATGTGTTTAGCTATAGATGTTTTCTATGTTGAGTTTTTAGTCTAAACAAGGTGTAGTTGTAGTGTTACCATAGTATTTAGCGAAGGTGTATGATTGTGACTTGTTGCCATCTTCTTGGTAGACATTGTCTACCCATGCCAAGTCAGCATTTGTTCCGTAAAGTACAGAGATATATTATATTATACTTGACATTAATACTTGTGTAAAACCCTTTAACGCCAAGATGAAAACTATATTCACTAATGTGTGAACTATTGTGAATTCGAAGTGAATTTCACAAAACATAGCTGATTTTGATTCCTTGACATTTTTTTTCAGTTTGTCTAATTTGGCCTAAAATTTTTAATCCTCTCGGAATTCCTGACAATTCACACTTTAGTAAATAGGCATGTCAGTGTAGCAGCAGACATTAGTCACGCCTGAAAAAAAGGAATTCCTATAACCATAAAGGACCCTCTCCCGCAGCCAAACTGTAACTGTGCCACAGGGAGTCAGGACATCATTAATCAACCGATGCCACTTCTTCAGAACCTTAATGAATAGTTCAGGGATTGAGGCTTGGGCCTGCTGTCGTAGTTAGAAATTCCCCTTGTTATCAAGCACATCTTGCCTGTTTACATCAAAACGAAAAAAGAAATGGCTGGAGATCTCTTTATGCCTCAGCCTGCGTAACACAGACCAGATGTCCCTTGTCTTTGGCGTTCCTTCAAAATATTCTCGCCACAAGATATTTAGTTTTGAGCTGCGGTACACGTGCCAAGTCTAGAAATAAAGTAAGTCTTTTTGAGTTGATCTTGGGCATTTCGTGCTAATCCAAACCCAAATAAAACTTAAGAGATGACCTCAAGACTATGCAGAATATTTTTTCCCCCTTTAGTGCTCCATCAATCGAGTTCTATTCGAAGCATGGGATTGGCACCGACTGCGACTCTGTGGCAAGAATGCTACTCCTATGATGCTTAGCTATCCTCTTAGCTTTCTGTGTGCATATCCAATTAGCCGTTGGAATAAAACACAGCAAACTATCTTTGTTGATTTAAACGAACATCAGCTACATTTCTCTGCATGTGATTTACGGTCTAAACAATAAAAAAAAAAAATTTAACTGGCATCGACAGGTACTAAAAATAGATATAATTATATTAAAATAAAGAGATTTTCGTAATGTCTTCTTTCAAATCCTTGGTGGCTACTGAAAGCAATTCTGTTCGGCGAAATTCCCCTTGCACTCTCAGCATGTGTGTTTCTGGAAATAAATTTGCAGGAATTTATCTTAAACATTTAAAAAATATATATATATATATTTTTTTTAAATTGGTGACGCATTCTCTTTTATTTGCTTATCTTATTCTTCTACAGTGTTATGTGCCAAGAAGAAACTGGCAAGATCCGTGCAATCTATAAATATAGTTTTACAGACATTTTCTCCCAGAAAAATGGACCATTAAACCTCATAACTTTTATCTATTTAGTGTTTGTTTTTCTTTTCCTAAACTACAGCAACTATAAGAGAAAATCTCAGGACACCAACACAAATGTAGTGTATTTGATAGATTTTCTTTTCGAGTTCATATTAATGCTGTAATTTTATGCATATTGAAATTTCTTTAGTATTGCCAAAAATATATATAGATTTTTTTTTAAATGCTACTTGCATAATAACTCCCCCTCCTAAGCCACGCCTCTTCCCTCCCCCCAAAAAAATCTTCCTGTTTGAAAGTTAGCTCAGCCAGTGAGAGATCAGTGTGAATTGAGCTGTTCGCTCGACTTCATTTTACATTCAATCACTGTGCCCTTCCTAGCTGTAAAGTATTCTACAGCTAATAAGGGAAGAGATGGGAGGACAGTGATTGGCTGTGTGGTGGAGTCCTCAGGATCTCAGCTCACACTGATCTCTCATTGGCTGAGCTGAGTATGTACTCTGAGTACTCTAAATAAGGAAACTGTTTTCTGAAAAAAGGGAGGTGTGGCAAAGGGGGCTGGGGTTATGCTGCTCCAACCTGCAAAATATGTTTTTAATGAGGCAAAACATATTGAATTCACTTAAGTTGTATTGGTGCCTGGAGTGTCCTTTTAAACAGAATCCGTTTACTCCCACTACACATCTACAAAAATCTGACTTAACTGCACTTACTGTGGATCATTGAATAACCAGGCCACTCATATGTTTGGGGACTACAATTTCCCGTGATAATCAGCCATTCTTAACTTATAGTATATTGTAAGATCTCTGGTCCAAAGCAGATATTCTATATTTTTTACTTGCTTGATGCTCTCTGACACTTACTGTATTGTTGAAGCTCTGTATACAGAGGATTTGTGTGAATGCTTGAAAGAAATATCCATATAAAAAAATATTTTATATTCTCCCTTAAGGAAGTGGGTTTTTCAAAACACATTACAGTTAAAATATGCAAAATATTTAGCAAACAGGGCTGTTGACAGCCAGGGTGTGCCTAGTTTAGGTGTGCTGTACAAAAAAGGTATACAAATTCTGTACTTTTAGTATAAACAACAGCTTATTTTTTTTTATAGTTATTGTAGCGTGAGGGTGTGAGCTAAGCCTTCTCTTCATTTATATCCTGAACAGGAGTTGCTGTTTACAGAGGCAAAAAAGACATGGAAATGTAAATAAATGGTTCTCCAGGCTCAGATTGCTCATTAATCTAGCTCAATGTCATCTATATAACGCCAGATAACAATGGGTTTAAATATAGGATTAAGTTTATTATAGACTTGAATGCTGGGAACTGAACTGATAACCCCAGCTGACTATATTAAACTGAAAAAAGACTTGTGCAGAGACAGGTTGGAATGCATGGAGATGGACAAGTCATATCCAGTTTGTGGTTACCGCAATGTGGTTTAGGTGCATCTATCCGTTAAAATGTCACACGTGTTATTTATTTCATTCTACGCATTAGCTGGCATTGATGTGAATAATTTAAGTAAATACAGCTGAATCGACTTGGCCCTTAAACGGTACTAGAGGTTTAGAGAACAATTCCAAATTTCATCCCATGCCCTTATATTAGGTTTACCCTTCTGTGTCTTTTATGTAAAACTTGTTCGTTACCATCACTGGTTTGTCCTTTCTGATTCGGTTTTATTTTTTTTGCTACTTATGTTCATTTTCTCGGACTCTCTCATTCTTTGTCTCTGACTTATCATCCTTGTTATTTGTCTTTGTGACTAACCATTCTCTGTCTTGCAATATCTATCTGTGACTTGTGCCACTCTCTGTCTCTCATTCTTTGTCTCTGTAACTTCTCATTTTCTCTTGCTCATTATTTATCTCTGTAACATGTTATCATTCTCTGCATCTGTGATTTGCTATCATTCTCTGTCTCATTTTTTGTGTCGGTGACTTGTTATAATTCTCTGTCTTTGTCTCTCTGGCTCTTTTATCACTCTCTCTTTCGTTGTTTTTATAAGTTTCTATCAATGGAACTCTCATTTTTTTTATCTCTGTAAATTACTTTCACTCTTCCTTTCATTCCTTGTCACTTACAGTTCTTACATTCTTTGTAATTATTTGTGTTTGTGAATTCTTCTCCATCCATGCATCTTGCCATGTACCTGCCTCCTTCTTCCTCTGTGTCTCTCATTCTGTGTTTGCCACTTGTTATTCTTTTACATTTCATTCTTCAATTGTGGGGCTTGTTCTCCCTCTTTGTTTGACTGGTTCTTCTTTTTTCTCCTCTTTGAATTGGTCTCTTTCTCTTCATCCTTTTCAAGGTATCAAAATTTTCCTGTCTTTTCTGTGACTTGTCTCTCCCGAACTCCCATTTTCCTTGACTCAGTATCAAATTTTCTTCTCTGTAATGTTTCTTCTTTGATATGTTGTCCCTCATGCATAAGCAGTTTCTTGTTAGAGACCTTAATAATATGGCACATGTAATATATATATCTGAAAACTTAGTCCATAACTAATATAAGTGCTAGCTGTTTTTTTCTGAAACCCATACATTGTCACTATATGAGAACCAAGTAACATAGAAACATAGAATGTGACGGCAGATAAGAACCATTCGCCCATCTAGTCTGCCCAATTTTCTAAATACTTTCATTAGTCCCTGGCCTTATCTTATAGTTAGGACAGCCTTATGCCTATCCCACGCATGCTTAAACTCCTTTACTGTGTGAACCTCTACCACTTCAGCTGGAAGGATATTCCATGCATCCACTACCCTCTCAGTAAAGTAATACTTCCTGACATTATTTTTAAACCTTTGTCCCTCTAATTTAAGACTATGTCCTCTTGTTGTGGTAGTTTTTCTTCGTTTAAATATGGTCTCCTCCTTTACTGTGTTGATTCCCTTTATGTATTTAAATGTTTCTATCATATCCCCCTGTCTCGTCTTTCCTCCAAGCTATACATGTTAAGATCCTTTAACCTTTCCTGGTAAGTTTTATCCTACAATCCATGGGGAAAAAAAATTAATCTGATTGTGTGGATTCATTAGTGATGGTGGCTTTCTAGGAATTAGTGGTCTGTGTTGGGTATATTATTTGACTGCATTATATAGTTATGTCTTTTTTGTTTTTCTTTTTTTAAAAGGCTCTTCATTTCGGCCTAAAAATAAGCCTGAATTGTCTGCCCTTTTAGATCATTACTAGAAAATATGATGAGCAGTACAACTTTGTTTCTATGGAAACAATGTAGGATGTAGTTTCTATGGAAACAGATTGCACTGATAGGCATTGGGAATATTTGATTGTGAGATATCTTCATTTATGGCTTGCAACCTTGTTGACATGGACAGCATTATCCACTGGGGGAGTCAGGGGCAGAGAGACATTGTAGTGTTAGGAATACAGTTTTGTATTCCAGCACTCTAGTGTTCCTTTAACAAATGTCTCATTAAATTCTTATTGTATTCTTATGTTCATACCCACCCATCTCTTTCATATGACAGAGTATGGTAAAGTACTCTAGTATGCAACTCGATGCCAGGTTTTAGAATTTGCTATCTGACTGGGCGTTCCTATTCCATTGAATGTTTGATTGGTTGTCAGCGATACAGGGCTCTTTGTGATTGGATGTATAACCTCTAACTTGGTACCAAATTCAGGAAACATGATGTCTATTGCCCTGGGCTTAATCTTATAATAAACTTATTTTTTCCACTCTCTCTCCCTTTGTTTGCCTCTGTGTTTATTTTTCCTTACCCGCCCCCTGAGCCTTGAATAAGGGTTTGCTGTATTATACACTATATATACAGGGCAGAAAGCAGTTGTGCTACACTGAACAGATGGCACACAAAATAAAAACAGCTATGTATTATGCCATATTAATGGACATGTTATTCACAAGGCACTTTCATATACTTTATCCTTTTGCGTTGCATGCTGGTTTGATTCACACCTACATGACGATGGCGTGTCATGGCTGCCATAATATATGTTTAAGCTTTTGGCATGCAGGCGTAAATAGATATTGCAGGATTTAAAGGGACACTCCAGTGCCCAAATACAAATAAATCACTGTTCAGTAGATATTCCCAAATTAAAACATAAATGCATTTTTATTGGGATTATGTCTAAAAGCGGCTTGCAAACACTGCAGATCTCTTGTCTGAAGCCTTTGAAAGCCCTCCCCTTCTATCCACGCCCATACATTTTGTGGCTGTCCAATCACAGACTTTCAATTGCAGCTCAATGCTAAGTCTTTGCAAGGCAGGTTCTCTGAGCATTTGCTCTCTTGAGGTTAGCTCACCTGTGCTATCTACCAGGAAGTAAAAGGACCCGTTGTCCTATTGACAGCCAAGGGGTATAACAAGGTTAATTTATAAAAGTGCTGATTTCTTTTGAAATCACTGCTTTTTGTAAAATGAAAAAAAGCTTAAATGTGTTAGAGTTCCAAAGTGTCCCTTTAAAGTTTAAAGTGTTGGAAATGGTAAATAGTTGGATTTTAAATCCATCCTTACATAGTGTTTTAATCTGAAACTAGTATTCACTTAATCTGTTGAAGGGGTGAGCAGAACAACATATTTCTTTTAAATACTTTTATTGTTTTTCAAAAGATACAAACAACAAAATTGCACAGTTGACTCAAAGGGACCCATAAAAATATGCTTAAAGATTATAAAGATTATCGTATTCTGGTTTGCGATACACAGCATTGGATTGGCTGACATCCTTGATCTTGATGATCTCAGCCAAACAGGTGAAGCAGAACTGTGTGGACCAGCGCTTCGAGGGAAAAACCAAAGGGTAAAAAAAACAAAACAATAAATCACCTTTTTAACTCTGGCAGTGGGGACCTCGTCACCTAAACAATGACTAGGGCACTATAGCATTAGGAATATACCTTTGTATTCCTGACACTAATTATTGCAATACCACCTGATCAGGATAGGATGTTCTTTTCTAATTCTGAAGAGTTGCATTTTTTTTAATCTTTTTTTTTTTACACAAAAACATAAAGCTTGCACGCAAATATTAAGAAAATTTGCTGCTCTCTTAAATTATTATTATTTTGGATTTCCTTTTTAACTTCTTTATCTTGTTGTTTATTTCCCAGGCCTGATATCTGGTAATTATGAAGGTCCGTTTACCTAATCTGATTAGTTTTTTGCTTCAGCACACTGTTTTCCTTCTGTTGTAGGAAAAATGACTTTGCTGTTACAAAACAATTAATTTCTCTTTCTCCTTTAGCCTCTCATTTTGTCTGCCAAAGTTTTTTTTTTTGGGGTTTTTTTTTTTTGGCACAGTAGCAAAAGGGTTAAATTATTTGAGCCTTGTTTCAGAAAACATTGTTGGCATGGGTGACATTTCTTAATATAAACCCTGTTGCCAGCCCTAACCCAGCATGCTCCCTTTTAAAAAAAAAACAAACAAAAAAAACCTAAAATATATATATTTTTTCTTTTTTTTTGTAATAATATTTATAAATAAAATATTGGTCCCTTGTTTATTACTCTTTACATTTTTCTACTGATCTTTAATATTTTTACGTTTGCTTAAAGTAATAAGTTACATATTACATATGCATACATATCAAGTGTGTTGACTATATCAATGGAATAGAACATACAATAAAATAAAGCAGTTAGGAAAGACAATTGAATAAGTCACTCATATTTTGAGTTCAAAAGACAGAGAGAGAGATATTGCGAAACCATATAAACTATTGATTAGAATTTTTATATATGTTTTACGAAAGTAGAAAAATTTTAGGGCTGTACAATGGGAAACCTAACCTTTTTTTAATTAGACATTTTTAAAGGGACTCTATAGTTACCATAACAACTACAGCTTTTTATACTTGTTCTGGTAAGTAGAATCTTTACCTTCAGTTTTTTGCAGTAAACACTATCTTTTTAGAGAAAATGCAGTGTTTACATTACAGCCTAGGGATAACTCCACTGGCCACTCCTAAGGTTGTTGATAGACGTGCCTCCTGGGGCAGTGCTGCACAGTGTGCACATGTTGCCTACAGAGCGCCTGTTTTTGCCTCAATTTATTCTATTCGTTTATATGGAGATTTCTGATGATGTGGGCTTGGTAGCACGCATTTATGACATCATCTGTTAATGTAACCAATTACTACACATATACTTCCAGGATATCCTTGTCTTCTTGCCCAGTCATGTTTTCTGATCACCTGAGAGCGCTTTCAGTGGTTATTGATTTTCTGGTATCCGACCCGGGCTTGTTTGACATTTCCTGTATTCTGTTATCCTGCCTTTGGCCTAATTCTCTGTTACGCTTTGACCTAGGCTTGTTTACGTTTGCTCCTAGTCTGGCTACAGACATTTACTATATACGTCACGAACACAAGCTTGTCCACTCTAAGGAATGATACGTGCTTCTATCCTGTTTATACCCGGGTCTACGTATTGGGGTTAGGTCAGTCCTGACATTTTAATAGAATAAAACACTCAAATTCTTGATTATTAAAAATCTAAACAATACCACTGCTTCTATATCTCCAATTAAAATTATAAGGATATTCACCAAACCTGGAAATCTAGGCAAATTCTTATGGGATTTTAAATTTTAGCTTGAAATAACTGGAAAAAAAATCCAGCTTTAATATTTTGGCCTTAGATCAGGCTTGTCGAACCTGCGGCCCCCCAGATGTTGCTGAACTACAACTCCCATGATTCCATGGCTATCTGTTTCATTGAAAGAATCATGGGAGTTGTAGTTCAGCAACATCTGGGGGGCCGCAGGTTGGACAGGCCTGCCTTAGATGTTAAGCCACCACCTACATTCCCAGTTTGATTGATGGACTTGCAGGATTATTGACTCAAGTCTGAATTTTAATATACGGAAATCCATCAGGATACATAGCTTGTCTATTTTAGCCTACATTGTTCCATTTGGATTTTAATTAGCTGCAGTTCAGACTTTAGTGGATAACCCTGGGTGTTAATTTTCAATGCAGTTCCTTCAACTATAGATAAAGAACTATGCTCGAGAAATGGGCACATCACATTTTTATTTCTTCCACCTTTTGTTTGTTCCCTAATGTCTGTTATTAAGACCATTATTTATATATTACACGTGTGTTTCTCATAAAAGTTTGTAGCTGACATAGGCCAGGAACATTGAATTACAGGACACACAGCTCAGATTCACAAAAGCTTTATTTAATCATTGGTTGTAAAGTGTATATTTTTTTTTCCCCATATTTTAGACTGCTTTGATTGTACGGTTGTCCAAGTGTCGGTTTACATTTGTTGGACAGAATTCCTGTGTGTGATTAACGAGCCCCAGTATGGAAAATATGATATGGGTTCTATGCTGTAACCATTTCGGTAACAGTGTGTTGGACAAAGTCTAGACGAGGACCGCGTGGCTTACTGCTTTGGTTTGGAAAGGGTTAGAACTCCCATCTGAAGTGGTCACAAGCAAATACAAATAAGCCATACGCTATAAAGCAATATAGCAATCAGACTTTACTTCCTAAATTGTATACGTAGCATATAATATGGTTAACGGTTAACAATGTGCAAGTTCTTACTTGATGTAGCACATGATCAGTAAAGTACAATTGAGATGTCATTCTAACTGTTAATCTTTAAAAGGGACGTTTGTGCACTTTTTGTAATGCAGTTATATGAAATAATTTATGTCAAGCAAACTTGGGTAATTCTGTGCCAGCAATAACGAGCCTTAACAGGCCGGATGTTTAAAAGCAATTTATTCCTTGAAGTTTATTCGGACATTTAAAGGCATGAATATTTGAATGTCATCCATTTTTCCCCACTGTCACTTTAATGATGATCTGTCACTTTTTGTCATGCATGCTGGACTAGTAATCTAAGTGCCCTAGCAGGACCTGGTTGCCCCCTTTTTGTTTGATGTGGTGTAATACTGCATTCTGGCCATGATAGAATAAAGGTTTTCAAAGATCTTTTCAAAGCAAGGTTTTGCTTTTTCCCTTTGAGATGTATAAGAATATACACTATGGTTACATTTCTGGTGGAGTCATGAACGTCACTTATGGGTTCCATATGTTCAACGATGAGGCATCTCCTACTTTTTTTCTTCATCGAAATTCATTGATTTCTTATTCTAAATTCAGTGGGGTAAAGACCATCCTAAATACCACTATTGATGCATGACTGTTGACTACCCCAGGTACACACCCCACCCGTTGCCCAATAACACACGTCAGACCTTGTTATGTTGGGTAAGGGCAACGGCCACAGTTTTATTGATAATTATTGCCAGCAAGTATTCACCACTGTCGGCTGTTGGGTTGGTTCACCAACAGACAGGTCTATCCCGTTAAACCATGAGTCCGGAGCAGCCTCCCTCCGCCATCAGCTCCCGGCAGGCTGCGACTCCCCAACCCTCCTCGGCACCTTTTTCCGCTTATGACTGTGCTAGCCAGGACTCCCGCATGCTGTGACAAAAGAAGAAGAAACCAAAGCACACACAACATCGACCATCAATTATTACTAACCCCTAGGGAGGGAGGGAAAGTCAGGATTCCTTTTCCAAGCTGACTGGTAAGTCCCCACCCAGCTGTCCCATATATATATCCAGTACCCATATTGTTCTAATGTTTCCTTATCAGTCCAGGGAGGGTCTTTCTCACTACTCCCTATGCAATATAACAGATGAGGCCTGTCAGACTTAGAAGTTCCTATTTTTCTAAAACTACTGGGCTATTTAGTAAAATCCGTAGGCCATTTTATAAACAGAGTCTATCCATGCCAATATTTCTTTGTCTCCAAATTTAACAATAACGTGTCTAAAAGCTTTGGTTCTCTGGTTGCTTAAGTGCTAAAGATGCAGCTTTGGCTTAAGAACTCTATAACATTTGTTATAATTGGAGTCCAGTTGACCTTCACATGGATGCAAAATATAGAGGGCAATCAATTCTAACAGCACCGGTCCTACCAATTAGTCAAAATGATGTTCCACTTTAAAATAATACAACCTTTTGGATTGTGAAGCTAATGTTGAAGAAACCAACTATATGGTAATTTGAAGTTTGTTGCCAGTCACAAGGTATATGATTGAGAATTTGTTTATTTTTTTATGGTTGGCATAGGATTGTTTTTATTTAGGAGAACCGACAGACAGAGTGATATATATTTAGCTTCATTTTTGCAAATGTCAACGGATAGGGCATTTTCCGATCGTCTGGTATTTTGTTACAAGCAAATAGACATCGTTTGCACCAGAGACTTTGCATTGAGAATGTGCATTGACCGAGATCCGGAATATTTTTGTTAGTTTTAACATTTGCATTTCTGAATCGCTGTGCAGATTTTAATATGTCTTATTATATTTTATGTGGATTTGAATGCTAAGTGATAAAGATAAAGTAGGGAATGGTCTGTACAATATGCATAAAAGTACAGTGTGTATCTGCGTTTTTTTATTGCTTGGGTGAGGCTGCAGTGTTAAGGTGAGATAGCTGTCATCGTCAGGTGTTTGTATTGAAATCTGCTGATAAAATGTGTCTAAATTTGTTTTTGTGTGCCTACCGACACGTCAAATGGACAAAGAGGGACACTTTTAGGTGTGTGAGCACAGTGGGGAGGGGAGTGGGTGGAAGGTTGGGGTGGTCAGAGGGGCACTTACTAACAACAAATAATACAACTAAAATGTAATTTAGAACATGAACAATGTATCTTGTTTACACAAACTGATTTCTAAACACATGACTTGTAGATTTAAAAACACATCACTGTGAGATTTTTTTTATTTTTTATTTTTTTATTTTTTGCTGTGGAGCTCTGTTATACCCACACAGACAAACCAACAATATGAAGCTCCTAGAAAAGAGGGACATTAGGATATTAAAGGAGAACATATAGACTTGAGCCCAAAATAGGGACTGTCTCTTCTATATAGGGACACTTGGGTGGTATGTTTGTGACTGATTTGAAATTGAGGTCTCATTTGATATGTACTCCATGAATGCCTTTTGCTTCTTAAAGGAACACTCCAAGCACCATACCGCAGCTAGCTGTAATGAATATGGTGCTAGGAGTGTCATGGTAAGTCGTCAAACTGTTTTAGTATGCTTAGACAACTTACCTGGGTTACATCCAGAGAGGGTTCTGTTGATACTCTCAGACAGGTTGTGTGGCCCTGCTTAGCTTTGTAGAAATAACTAGATTGTCTTAAAGGAGAAGACAGAAAAATTTGCAATGGCCACCAAACAGGAGCCAGATAAGTTGCCAAACTATATTAAAACGGTTTAACATTTAACTTAAATTCCTATCTCATTGTCCAGAAGTGGCACACCAAAGGTAGATCCCCAAATAACACCACATGATTGAGTTATAAAAACATACTTGTAAGTGTATGGCCCGTTACAGAAAGGTTCTGCTTATTTATGCATTGATTGATTGGCCGGCTTTCAGTGCTTCCAGAGAACCTATGTGCACTGGACTGATCCAAAACCTTTTCAGTCACTGCTTGTCTCCAATGATGCATAATGTGGCAGAGATGCTCCCATTCCTTCCCAGTGCAGTGTTCTGTAAATTGTACCTAAATAGTTATACATTTCCCAGCTCAGATTTATCTATGTAAACATCAGGTCAACTCACATTTATTCCAGCACCGCTTCTGCTCCGATCTGCCTCCTTTGAAGTCATCACTATTGATGACTTGCGTCCAATCAGATACTTCTCATAGAGAAGCATTGGGACACGGAGCATGTGCAACAGTCCCCACTATCCGCCAACAATACTTCTCATAGAAAACCTTTGAAATCAATGCTTCTCTCTGAAATGCACCCAGTTCTGCTTTGAACTACAGTTCAAAGTGAGTGAGGCAGGAAACCTTTCAGTCTGCTTGACATCCGGAAGGTGTTACTAAAGGTCTTTGTAATAGTGTAAATTTCTTTTTTAAATCTGCACTTTTATAAGATGAGCTTACTCTGTCCCTATAATAAAGCCAATACTTTAACTTTTGTGTTTTGTTATGAGGGTGGAATAACTCCCAGAGTTTTTGATGTTTCATAAAATGAATGTGCTCTGTTTAATAAAAAACAGAAAATGAATGCCCTAAATATGTTTAAAATATAACCTTTAATAGTGATCCTTAAAATTTATGATGAGTGTCCCTCACATTGATAATACTCAAATGGTAATAAACTGAGGTATATACATAAATGCAATGAAAAAAGGTCCTGTTTAGGAATATCCAGAGACCTAAATCTAATGGTCTATGCACTATAGCCAGAAAATAAGCAATAGCTATACAAATGCATAGACCAAATAGTATATAAGTAGTCTAATGAATCTAAGTTAACTAAAGTATATACATAAATTGTGAACAGCTAGGTGAATAACAAATAGGTACCGATAAGTAACCAAAGTATATATAAATGGGTTAGAGGTCTTGAACATAAATTTTCCAAGACCTACACTTAATAATGTGTGCAAAATAAAATTCTGCAATCCACAGTGGCTGTATAAGAAAGCATGAGCTATATAGACTGTACAATCAGTGTCTATATGCAATAGACAAACTTAATAGTGTCAAAAGCTTATGTGACAGATACTTGTAGCCGATCAAGGAAAAAGTTTTAAGAACACTGATCTGGTAAGTAAGTATCGAAATAGATTGGTAAAAGGTCCTGTTCACAAGTTCTCAGAGACCTTTTTCTAAAGGTGTGTGCAAAACATAGTTTTGCAATCCTCAATTATGGCATAAAGTTGCACTTCCTACTGATCAGCGTATCTGCATAACGTACTGCTGTGATATTTAATATTGTGTATATATATCTAGTGCTTATGGAAATAAATGAAGCACCCTGACTGCATATCCTGCAGTACAGGATGTATGTATATATATAGTATATATATATATAGTAATGGCACAATAATATACTTTATCTAGATTCTTAAATCGGTATGTAGTAATTAATGCTCTGTTTAATACGCACAAATTGAATTCACTCCGTGCTCTGGACAAAGATATTATTAAATATTTTTGATATCTACACTTTATTATAGTGTCATAAATCGCCATTTGTACAGTTCATAATGTTCTCACTCTTTTTTTTTAAATCTTATCTTGTTTTCATGCTTTGTTATAATATTTTTTTATTATCATTTTACTGTTTTGTTTTTTATAGTGTGTGTTAAACAGGAAGCTGTTCGTTAGATGTAATTTGCCATGTGACATAACAGGAGGGATGGGCCAGGGATCAGTGACACATTGTTTTACTATCTTCATCACACCTAGATACCAATGTGCAAGAGGCCCTGTGGCCCACAGATGTGTGGACAAGGAGGTCCTCTATAAGTAAATAATAGAATTCAGTCTAGACACTGTGAGTGAGGTTGCCAGCAGATGTAAATATCACATAATATACTTACTTGATCTGAAGCTTCTTCATCCATTGTACAGTGGGTTGCTTCAAAATGCTCCTACATACATAAAACTTAAAGGGTTACTCCAACCAAGAACCAATGTTTTCATTAAACACAGTTTATTGCTTGTGCTAGACCTTTATGTGCTGATAAGCCCCCCTCATTCCCACATCCCCAAGGCTAATTAAACCCCCCTGTGACAAACTGAGCCTCGTCACGTGTGCTTGGATGGGTCTGCTGGCCAGCCATGGGCGTCCGCAGGGGGGGGGCAAGGGGAGGCACTTGCCCCCCCCTGGATTTTTCAGCTTGTTCTGATATTTTTCGTGTGAGATTTAAAATGAACTGCAATGCCGGCGCCGGCCAGTAGGTGGCGCTGTGTATGGAGAGAGACAGGGATAGGAAGCTGCATCTTATCCCTGCTTCTCTCTGCTGATTGAAACCGCAGGGGAGCAACACATGCAGCCAGAGACAGCCTACAGATCAGGGGAGTGAGGGATGGGGGGCAGAGACAGCCTACAGATCAGGGGAGTGAGGGATGGGGGGGCAGAGACAGCCTACAGATCAGGGGAGTGGAGCCTATAGATTATAGATTTTGGGGGGCAGCAGCCTATAGATTAGGGAGTGAGGGGGGGCAGCAGCCTATAGATTTGAGGGCAGCAGCCTATAGATTTGGCAGCAGCCTATAGGATTTGGGGGGCAGCAGCCCATAGATTTAAAGACATAGATTTGGAGGCAGCAGCCTTTAGATTTGGGGCAGCTCATAGATTTGGGGAGGCAGTGCAGATGGGCAGCAGCCTTTAGATTAGCAGCCCTAGATTTTGGGGCAGCAGCCTATAGATTTGGCGGGGCAGCAGCCTTAGACGGGGCAGCAGCCCATAGATTTGGGAGGGGGCAGCAGCCTTAGATTTGGGGCAGCAGCCCATAGATTTGGGGAGGGGCAGCAGCCTATAGATTTTAGATTTGGGGCAGCAGCCCATAGATTTGGGAGGGGCAGCAGCCTATAGAGCAGCAGCCTAGATTTGGGGCAGCAGCCTATAGATTTGGGGGCAGCAGCCTTTAGATTTGGGGGCAGCAGCCCATAGATTTGGGGAGGGGGCAGCAGCCCATAGATTTGGGGGGGGGCAGCAGCCTCTAGATTTGGGGGGGCAGCAGCCCATAGATATATAGAAATGAACAGGAAGGTTCAGCAAGGAGCTGGAAGGTAAAGCAGCACAAAGGTAAAGTTGAAGGAGCAGAAAGGGTCAGAAATGAGCTGGAAGGGGCAGAAGGAGCACAAACATAAAGTAGGAGAATGAGCAGCAAGGAGCAGAAAGGAGCACAAAGGGACAGCAAGGAGCACAAAGGTAAAGGAGCAGAAAGAATCAGAAGGAGCACAAAGGTAAAGTAGGAGAAAGAGCAGAAAGGGACAGCAAGGAGCACAAAGGTAAAGTAGAAAAGGGAGCAGAAAGGGTCTGCAAGGAGCAGAAAGGGAACAGAATGAGAAAGGAGCAGAAGGGCGCAAAATAAGTAGAAAGTAGCAGAAAGGTAAAAGAGCAGAAGGGGCCAAGGATAGAAAACAGTGTTAGAAGAAAAAAAAAGACTGTCAAATGAAGGAGAGGAAAAGGAGATTGGAGCAGGAAGGACAAATGAAGTGAACCCTCCACTTTATTCTGGACACCACATCATAAGGCTTTGGTACCTGGGCCAGGCAGGGAAACGCTGGACCTTCTCATCTCCAAAGGTAAAAAAATATCAGTATTAATGTGTTCACTTTTATTTACTGAGTGTCAGGAAGCACAGAGTGCCGTTGGGTAGGGGTGTTGCTGATTGGCTAGAGCGGTCAGCTGGCACTCTAAGCCAATCAGTAGCTCCCCATTCATAAAAAAGTAAAAATATTTTATGAACCGGGAACTAGCGATTGGCTTAGAGCGTCAACTGACCACTCTAGCCAATCAGCGGCACCCATGCCTGACGTCAATCTGTACTTCCTGACACTCTGTTTCAGAAGCCAAATACCACAGAGCGACCTGGAGCTGGAGGAAGCCTTTGGGGTTAAACCATTTGAGAGCGATTTAACCCCTTAACTGCTTAAGGACACATGACATGTGTGACATGTCATGATTCCCTTTTATTCCAGAAGTTTGGTCCTTAAGGGGTTAAAGGAAAGCGAGCACCCAGGGGCTTCCTGGCATCATAGCATTTTCATTTAGGTGAAGTTGCTATGGTGACCAGAAATGTCCTTTAATTTGCTTAAAGGAACACTATGGTGTCAGGAATACAAACATATATTCCTGATACCATAGTTGTGAAAACGCTATTTACCCTGGCTTTATGTGATAATGGCTATGCCCCTTCCCTTTCATGACACTGTCAAAAAGGTACCAAGCATGGATGTCATTACAATTATGCCCCCCCCTGGAAAGATTCCTGCGGACGCCCATGTGGCCAGCCTCTTATCAAAAGACTATAGACCCTTTAAAAATTATGTTAACAGACTTAGTTCATGGGATTTTCTATTTGGTTCGGGAACCGAACAGCCGCACGAAACGCAGACCACCCTGGAGCTTGTTAAGCCTAATTGCTACTTTGTATCAATTTCCACCGCAGTGTTCTAAGTGTTCGTCTGGGTGGCCGCAATTCCTATGGACGACCACGAGGTGGCAGTCATCTTGTTTGCATGAAAGCAGGCAGCGGTGTTTGGGCATGTGTCTTATGGAACTGAAAACGGACACATAAACTTCTGAACACAGCTGGACTCCCAGCATCGCCTGCGTTCTGTTCTACATACCCTTTGAAAGGAGCTGTTCAGTGGAAACATTCCCACGAACAAGGGGATCAAGCTCCAGGGTAAGACTATTAACTCTGTTCAGTAGTTTGTTCGGTTTTTTTTTAAACTACCGAACTAGACTGTCCGCAAGCCTCCATTATTATTATTATGGAACTGTTTTTGGCATTGAACAATGCAGACGGTCGGTCAAATTATGACCTCTTATGAACAACTGAACTGATCTGGGTGATTTTTGGATATGTTGGTCACCCAGATCAAGGCTATCAGGGGATGTAAGTTTTGTGGGGATTTTTGTGTGTTTTTAGGTATTTTGGGGGTTTTGTAAAAATTTGTTTTTTGTGCCTGGAGATAATTGAGTTTAATACAGTGCTTGAGTGAATTATCGCCCAGGCATAGGGAAGGGATTGACCTATTTTGTATGGGAGTGTCCTGGACCTGAGAGCCAATGTAATAGTGTATATATTTTTACTGTATAGGAATATACAAACAAAGGAAACAGCGCTAAAATAAACCTTTACTTTAAATGGGGAGAGTAGGAGGCAGCAAACCTAAAAATAGGATTCTCCTCTCTTCACATACGGATCCAAAGAAGCCGTCTCCATTTGGTCCATACTGAGAATATTCCCCTACACAGGCTGTTGGTCCATCAGGCATAAGTAAGGACTTTGTTTTGGCATCTCTCTTTTTTAAAGGCTTTTTCTTAAGATTTACCATTATATTTTGGACTTTGTTCACAATTAGCTGTACTATAGTCAGCTTTGGCGCAACCTTTATTTGTCTTGTCTTTTGTACTATGTTTTTACTGTTGTCGACTCTCAGGTCCAGGGGGGGGGAGTGCCCCTTGCATGGAGACCTGCATATAACGCCAGTTGTGGCTACCATTAAACATATTTGTTTTACCCTTCATGAAGTTTAGGCTCATGTTTGGGGTATTGGAGAGCTATATTCACTCTGGGGATCGCTATAATCACTATACTCCCTTGTAAGAGCAGCCTGCTTCGCTCTCGGGACTAGGAGAGGTCTACCCACTGGAAGCTGGATCCTGGTCTTGGGTCCAGGATGGCTGGAGGACATCGAGACCCCAACCCTGCTGCGGCAGTTTGTGGGTTTTACGTTGGTTATGGTGTTCCAGTGCGGTGCTTATGGTACTCAAGGATTACTAGGAAGCAGCGATTGGCAGAGGTACCCAGTCGGGGTGCCAGGCAGTCAGTCACCTCCTCCCCCCCAAAAAAACGCTTAAACCAACCTCTTTTCCCTCAGCCCGATCCTCCTTAACTGATGTCACTCACCTTTCCTGAGGGGGGGATAAGGATGGTGTAGGGAGGGTACCACCATTGGCTGATTGGTGTTGGCCTGCTATGCAGGCTGGCACCAGACACCAATTTTACACAGAATTGGTATTAGCCAACCCAGAATTCTGTTTTGGGCTGGCTGATGACGTTGGCAGAGTCGAAACACTGTGCACACAGATCTTGGTCCATGAGCTGTTGTGACACATCATTTCCCATGAACATCTCTGACATTGATCAAGATATAAATGTACTCGTATACCTGTGATGAACTTCTTCACTTCAAACTCTGTGTACAGCTACAGAGCTCACGTGCATAAAATCTGTTTGCGTTATAACATTTAGCTATGTTCATGAACTCTCTGGTACCCGTTGCTAGGAGTCTGCAGATGTGATGGATTTGCCTCGTGCGATTCCAGAAATGTAAACAGAAAATTAAAAATTAATAAATGTGAAACAACATCTAAGATGTAGAGAGTTAAATGGGTACATGGACCTTCAAGTCTCTAAATGACTCACTATCAGAAGAGAGGGCATTGTTTGAGGTAAACAACAAACCCACAATTTTACGTCCTCTTAACAGGCTGCCCTGTGATTACTAGAATCTTAAAAGATAGGTAAATGATTTTATTATCAATGTTAGTGTTAAATTGTCCTTCAAGGTGTTCTATGGTTTGAACCTGCATGGCCTTAGCCAGTCTCCTATCTAGGGTATGGGCACACCTGGTTTACAAGATAATATTTAGCTTGCTGAGACACAATGTTAAGTAATAGATTTAAAACAAATAGTTTTAGGCCTTGCCCAGGGTTGTCATATTCTACCCTCTAAGGCCCTATCTTCCCAGACGCTTGGCATTTCTCCACTTAACATTTAATCAAACAATGATTTATCCTCACAAAGCATACATTAACTACTTAAGCACACAATTAGATGACCGATATAAAGGTGTGTTAATCGGTCAGATGTGCTTCTGTGCTGTTTAATGTTGCAATCATTATAGAAATCTATTAATAAACTGATGTTAATTACTGTTTGTGTGGTTTGATAAAGGCTTAGTGGAGCCCTATACTCTTGACTTTGAATATAGCAAAGAGTGTCTCGCCTTTTCTTGTAATAGGTCAGTAGCTTGATGTCTCCAAGAATTGAGGTTGCTAAGGAATTGCTGTTTAGCATTCTTTAACTTGCAATACTTTTGATTATGGTTTTAGTAATCAGTATAATTAATAGCGGTGCAGATGCACCGGTTAATATGTCTTGTGTTGTTCATCAGAGGTTGTTTTTAACCCAACTTTAAGACCAATGTGATTATGTCCTGATATGTAAAACCATAGAATTTCTTTTTCACATGACTGTACATGTGCCTCAATAAAAAGTGATTGGCACTTTATTTTTTTAAATTTTTTTTACCAAGTCCAGATTAGTCTTTCTTAATGTGGTTTAATAATACACCGGGACCACGCAGTCACTGGATATGTTTGTGTCTCTTGGTAATGTACATGTTTCTGTTTGCGATGTGATGGTAAGACTTCATTGCTTTTAAAGTTGGTTTTAATGTGTTTTCAGCAATGAAAGCTACATCAGGGATTTCAATAAATACTATACAGCAAAACCTTTTATATCAAAGGGTTAAGGGCCAGCTGGACTGCAGTGTGTGAATCGTGATGGAAGGGGAGACCAGATATGAAACTGAAAAGGCCTGTACGCAGTCTTGCAGTGAGCTCCATTATGTTAAAAAGTGTCATGGACATACGATGCATATATCTGCATCTGATCATATTGCATTAAAGGAGTTTGACCGTTTTACTTATTGTCTAATAATATTTATATATAAACACAACCTCAGATAGTGGAGTTTTACAGAGGTGTCTGTTTGCAAATAATCTTGTTTGACGGTTAGAATCTTGCTCAATGCAATAACTTCATTATTATTTATTATCGCCATTTATATAGCGCCAACAGATTCCATAGCGCTTTACAATATTTTGAGACAGAGGATTTAACTATAAATAGGACAATTACAAGAAAACTTACAGGAATGATAAGTTGAAGAGGACCCTGCTCAAACAAGCTTACAGTCTATGTTATCATCGTCGCTTTGTGGTGTTGCAAATCAGTGAAGAGATCTGATAAATAGCTAAACTGACACAGTTCCTTATTTAAAAATATTAACATTTAAAACATTTTCATGTAAACAAAAATGTAGAGCTCCTATTTTAAAGATCCATTGTAAAAAAAATAAATAATAATAATTATAATAATAATAATAACAACTGCGTTACTAATAGTGGTTGTCTATTAGAAAATCCATGATAATTAATTGGGTTCAGTCACTGTTCAGATCAGGTGTGAACTATCCAGGATAAGTAGAATGAATGATGGAAGCTAGTGCCCGTTGCACTGGCATGATGCTCTTTAAGACAAGTCTGAATACTCCATGATCCCAACTTTGGCAGGATATCTCAAGTAGTAAGAAAGGCAGGTTGCCAGGCTACTGGTTCACCGTTCTGTTAAACAGCTGTGTTTAATAGAGAGTAGATGTTAAAGTTGAAAGCAGGGTTTGGAAAATCCTCCTGCACTAGTGGATGTATACATCTCGTAATAGGAAAACCAAAATGTATCTTGGCCACTAAGTCACCCATAAGAACCTGGACTATAATATTTCCAGTGCCGTTAACGCTATGATTGCCCGAAGGGCTAAATGTTCTATAATTAGGTTTGTAGAAGAGATCAGAACTGTACAAAGACAGACAAACACTATCGCCACAAATGATCCTATCAAAAACAGTGGCTGAGCCACGAATGACCATTTCCTGGTCACTGCAGATCATTTCATATTAGCATGAAATAAGGGATAGTCAAATGAATGTTGTTTTTATTTTAATGTGTTTATATAAGAGAGGCACTCACATATCTTAAAGGAAAATGATAGTGTTATGAATACAAAGCTGTATTCCTAAAAAAATAGTGCCCTCTGCCCACCCCCCCTCCTCCCTCCTTTGTGGTACATGAAGGGTTTCTCGGTACTGGGTCTCGCTCTGCCTCCTCCATCATCAGCTGATGAGTGGCTCATAATGCGCATGCAGGGTACACAGCTAGGGACATTTTTTGCCGATTTGATGTATGTCTTTACGGAGCTCTTAGTATATATCTGAAAATACTCTGATCATTGGTCTTTCTCTGCCTTACCTGAAGCCTGTATTAAGCAGTAGTGTGTCTGGTTCCTGAATGGCCAGATATCTTAATTCCTGACATCTGTGGTTGCCAAGGGGTTAAGAAAAAGAGAGAAAAAAACGGAACAAACAGCATGTCAAACATATTGTAATAGATAAAGAGGCTGAGCAAATAGGCAACAAGTGGACTTTGAGGTTCTGAACAAGAACAGTGTTTGTGAATGATTCCGATGTCTCTCAGCAACTGGTCCCTGCCAGCCTCTCCATTCTTGGAACACTGTGTCACTTGTCGGAAATTAAAATGCTGTCCTATTATTTTTTTAATTTTATGCGGTGACAGTCGAAAAACACAATTTTCCTCAGTCTGCCATCCCTAACTGTAATAAATTCTGCTTCTTCTTCTGTGTCTTTTTCTGTTTTTTTGATATATAGGTCTTTTGTATATATAGTCTTGGGTCAAAGGCTTGCAACATTAATATACATCTATATTAATGAAAAGTACTAATACGCAATCTGACTTACGGTTTCTTCAGGTTTATTCTTAGTTACTGATACATAATAAAACAACAAAGGATGTTACATGATCATGGATGTTCAACAGCAGATGGTAATTGCTGGACTCCTAAAGGGAGAGTTACATTGTTACATCGAGAGAGAGAGACAGAGAGACCTCGTGTCCCTTTTTTCAGTTACTATATAGATGTGCCCATACTGACGTCAGAGTATAACTCTAGCCATATAATGACAAGACTCCCAACCCACATTCCAGACTTCTCATACAAGAAAACCCTGTGACTTATTGATACCATCTGTTACTTATGTCAATCCGTACATCCATAAATAATCAATAGAAACATAGAATATGCAATATACTAAACTAACAAAAATATCTAATTAATGAAAACTTGATGAAGATAAGGACATAAGCAACAGACAAAAGATAAGTATTAAAAATAGAATCTGATTGGGTAAGCGATTTATCCGTATTACACCAAACTGGGCTCATGTTTCTGTCCTTTTTGTGGAAACAATTCTACAATTGACTGTCCATACAATAAAATTGGCCGCTTACTGGTAAAATTTTATTGAGTTTTGGTATCATATAGAGGAGGGATGCCACCATATAAGGAAGTATTTAGAACTAAAGTTTGTCCATGTGATTTCTCATGGGAGTCTCGACACTTACGTTGCCAAACGCTATGCTTCCAATCTTTCCCTTAACACATCAGTTGCCTCATAAGCCCCATCATCGATTTGGCTGATAGCCCCATTATTGATTTTCCTGATAACCGTCATTGATTTGCCTGATGGCCCAAGTCATTGGTTTGCCCGGTAGCCCCAGTCATTGAATTGGCCGACAGCCACTGTCATAGATTTGCCCGACATCCCCAGACATTAATTTGCCCGACATCCCCAGTCATTGAGTTGCCCGACATCCCCAGTCAATGAGTTGCCCAATATCCCCATCTTTCACATTCCTGTGTTTGTTAGAAAACTCAGAATTGTCTTTCTGCAGTGAGCGTTTTCTGAACTAGGAAGTATCTTGACACCTGTTAGCCAGTCCTATCCTTTCCATTGTTTTCAGCGGGAGCTGAACATCCCATAGGCCTATTTCAGCAGAGGCAACAGTTGCTGCAGATATAACTATCTGTGTGCACAGACCAGGGGACCTCCTGATACTTTAACCTACACTAGAACTCAACATGTCCTATAGTCATTGGTGAGTGAACTATAGCCCTGACAAGTAAACATTTACCCCTTGTATGTGTGCCATGGATTCTCCAGGCCTGCAGTGGCTAGCAACTTTTAAAGTCTGGCTTGTAGCATAGGACTTGAAGTTTGAAGCTCCATACAATGAACATGGGTAGTTATGGTGCCTGGAGTGTCCCTTTAATTCAGGAATGTGATAAGCTGAACTTAAATTCAACTTTCCTCAATTTGGCGTTTGAAATCTGCAGGATTCCTTAGCAATTCAGGCCCTCACCCGCACAATGTTTACTCTACAGAGAGACACAGGGTTCAAGTTTACTCCTCGCTATAGATTTGTTACTCGTGTCCATTTACAAAGCCTACTCTGTTTGGCAATTCCTATCAATAACTTGGTGAATTATAAATTGGATTTTTATCTGCCAAGTTGTAAACACACAGAGCCCCAGTTTAAGCAAAGCTGAATTGTCTCTTTTGCCTTAAAATGTCAATAAATCAAAATACACGAATCAATGGAGGTTCAGTGTTTGAAAGAGTAAAAAAAATATACCCCCCACAGAATTGATTTAAAAGTGAGATTGCTTTTATTGTATTCAATTGAATATTGTTCCCCCTTAAAAAAAAAAAAAAGAAGATGTTTTCTTGTTTTATAATTGCTGTGGGGGAGTGGAGCAACTGCTGAATCTTTCTTCCTGTTCATAACAATATCAGGGCAAGCTGTTTGTGTGGCAGAAGGTTTGCCATGCGTGTACAAAGGGTGGAGTATCCTGTGTTTAACCTCTTCATTCCCAAAAGAGACAGCAACGCACTCCGCTCCAAAAACATATCAGCAAGCTCTCTTATAAAAAAACCCTACGTTGAAATTTTTACTGCCAAGGACTCAGGCAGAGATTTAAAAAACCAAAACAATACAAAAAAACAAACAAAACTCAACAAAGACTCAGTCTATTAATATGTAGTTTTACAAAGGGTTCATATCACTTATTAGTGATCACCTATAGGTGTTGCAAAATAAATATGATTTGACACAAGTATTTGCCTATTTATATATATTCATTACTTATTAATGATTATATATAGACAAACAAAGGAACCAATGGTCCATCACTCGGCATGGGTTTGTTTAAAAACAACTGTGATATATTAACAAAGAGAAAACTTGCAGGTCTTGCAGAAATTACGTGTATTAAATATCTATAATTTCACAACATAGTACTAACGTTTCAACCCAGTGCACATTTATAGACCTGGAGCAAATAATTAATCATAAAAACTCAGCAATACTAACAAGAGTTGCCCGTGTTCCATCCCCTGAATGTTTTTTTTTTTTGTTTGTTTGTTTTTGATAAATTAATTTCTTGTTGCCTGCGTGCACTGATTTGGTTCATACACATCATGATAAAGAACTGGGAATTAAATTGTTGATATTTAATACGGTTATTTTCTCTCTTCAGTGGGGCCATCTATCCCTCCATCTATCCCTCCATCCATCCCTCAATACCGTCAACCCCACATGCATTTTACCAGGGAATTCTCCGTCTACCTGGTGGTTTTCAAGTAAATACGATATATCGGAAGTCTTGTTCTGTGAAATGCCAGACCACAAAGTCATTGCCATGTATAATCTTAATTTACGTCAGAAGAGAAATGTGTTTAAAAAAGAAAATGCTAAGCTTTGCTCTTTGAGCTTCTACTGACAAGTTATCCAGCTAACAGAAGCTGATAGAGAAATGTTCTGGCTGTATATGATAATTGCTTTTTTAAAATTTAATTTTTTTACATTATGGCTTATATTCCGTTTTAATATTAAAGACATCAGCCTACAGCATTATTATTTATTAAGTGCAAACGAATTCTGCAGCGCAGTACAGTAGGAGGACTGACAGAGAAGTAGTTACAACACGACAAGTTGGACGTACAGGATCAGAAGGCGCTGAGGGTCCTGCTTTAATGAGATTACATGAATTGAAGTCCGTTCACTAAGGTGCCATAACCTGTTTGTGTACTGTGTATGTGAATTACTTTTTTATTGCTATTTATGGACCCTTTAAAAAACAAACAAACAAACAGATATCCAGCAGCAAAGTTAACTCGGGTTATAAACCGATCTTTCCACCAGTGTATTTAAAAAAAAAAATAATTTATCTCTCAACTTCAGAAATGTTCTGGTTGTTTTATATTGAACCACCAGTATGGACACCAAGTTTCCACACATACAGAAACAAGACTCAGCTGAGAAGCAAAATTGCTTTTGCCGTAGCATTGGGCTCTTCATTCGTGTGCTGAACTCTTTACCAGAAAAATGTATATACAGTGGGACACTTGTTATCATTCTAATGGTCAGTCTCGCATACCTCCCAACAATCACACAGTGATAACTGGGACTGCATGGGCAGGGCACTGAGGGGCATCACCAGTGATGCAACCCATGTCTCTAGTGACACCCATAAGCGATGGGCATGGAAACATCTGGGCTGTCAAGCTGTTTGGCCGACCCACAGCCTTCAGGATGATGCAAGAAGCACTACTGAAGTCCTAGTACCATTTGGACTGCACGAGCTCATCTAGTGATGCGTTCGCTGTGTGCCCCCCGAGGACCTTCCTTGATGTCCCCAGATGTTGGGCACCAGGGATCTAATGCTGGACGAGACCTGCCGAAAGCAGGAGTGTTGGGAGGCCTGGTCTTCCTATATTGTGCGTGTAGGCGAAGGATCTCCTGTGCGGTCTTATCTTCACCACCGTAAAAGAACACAGCTCACACTACATGCAATTTATGTATCCCACTTATTACGCATTGTTGCAGACTAAAGGACACAGTTAATAATTCTATCTGGAAAAACAATGTGTGGTGAGATCCATAGACATAAAAGACTGGAAATGGTTAAAGAGAAGTGTTAAGAAAATGTACACAATAATGATGTTAGATATATGCTTAATGTAGCGCTCCTTTTTTTTTTTTTTTTTTAACTGTATATAAAATACCTATGATTGTCAAACAAAGTCAAATGTTTTATTGTCATCTGAAGAAAGGACATGCTTGGTGGCCCAAACTCTTCTGGTTGGCCATCAGTTTGTAAACCCCATTTCTGTTTTAGACTGTTTTTAAGAAGATTGAAGTTCTGCACAACTGTAAACATTGGTTTAGAAGAGAGTTCAGTTATTTCCATGTGTCTTGATGGCAGAGGTTTCTGCTTGAGTAATTAGAGAGGATCGTTTTCCTAAGAAACCTTGCTCTGATGATGTCATCCAGTGTTTGATGGAGACTTCCTAGTGAGAGTGTCTCTTCTTTTGTCTGATTGCCGACTCTACCTTTAACCCACCATTTGCTAGAAAGGCCCAGGGGATGTAATTCTATGGCTCAGTTAAACTATTCAAGGATTGTTTACACACTGTATGATATGAAATAGGAACCTCTGTGCAATATAATGGCCTAGCTGGTTTTGCCTAAAGCTTGTCCACCTATAAAAATGATTACATTCTTGCTGTTTTTTTTTATTGCGTAACATGTTGGCAAAAGGCTTTAGTAATTTTCTGTTGTTTCTATGGAAACAGAACTGTTACCAAGTTAGTGTGTCTTATGATATGCATGTGTTACAAGAGAAAGGAGCCTGGAAAGCCAGAAAGGGGCAAGGACTGTGTTTCTCATTTGCTTTTCTGTATGTCAGTGCTTCAGATCTGCAAACATATTTGCTTGCCTGTATAATCTTTTCTTTTATCATGAAGTCCGTTAAAGACACGCCCTCCATAACCACTACAGTGCTCTGGTGACACTCCACCCTCCTAAGTAGACAAACCATTTTTTGGATGGTTTCACTTCTCATATGCTGGGTGTCCCTCCCCACCTCTTCATGGTCTTCAGGAGAGTCGGAAGCTCTTATAAGGAGCGTCTGTGAGATCTCCAGAGCTAAGTCTTGCAGTGATGATGCAGTGATGCAGCATCAGATTTTTAGCCAATAAGCTAAGCCTTGCATCGACGGTCATAACTCAGAACTTAGACCAGGAGTAGACAACCTTTGTCACTCAAGATGTTTTGACCTTTTTTGTCCAATATAGAATCCTGACATCTCAGTCATCATCCCTCTTTGAACAATGACTGAAGCCAAGGCAATGACATTGTACAACTTGAGAGGAACATGAGATAGCCAAAGCTTTAGGACAGGTGTAGGCAATCTTCAGCACTCCAGATGTTTTGGACTACATCTCCCCTGATGCTTTGATGTAGTGCCGAAGGTTGCCTACACCTGGCTTAGACCTTTTGGCTGCATGGAGTGAAGAAGTATAAAATAGCTATAATCCATAATCTTTCTTAGTCCATCACAAAATAAGGATTAGAATGCAAAAAACATACTTGGAGCAGCTTGAACGGTAGCCTCCAGACGTATATATGTATTATCCAGAGGAGATTCCAGAAAAGCCAATTTTAGACAAGAACTTAGAGGGAATGGGCAGAGCTGCCAAACCGCCTCTAACATAAGATTCCTGCATGGCCTAGAACGTCAAGAGATTCTACTATAAATCTGCATTGAGCAGGTTTTTAAAACATTTCTTTACATTTTTTTTTTTTTAAATACTGGGAAAAAAATTGTCATAATCAGCTATTTTGCTGTTGACCACCCCTGATGCCAACTCCCCCTAAACATGCCCAATTCCAGATTTTACATAGTGCTGGCAGTGTGGCAATTGGTTATTGTTGCTCCATCCTGTTCCATTGTCTGATATTTTACTGCTGCTGTTTACACGAAGAGCTGATTAAGAAAGACGTGAAATGAAGGAAGTGGTGTGTTAATCTGCTTTGGTGTTGTAGTCATTGTTGATTCAGAGTCTGACATAAAAGGAAGTGGATTTCTAAATTATGTCCTTCACAAAAAAAAAATCATAATACAATGTAATGGGCGTATTTTAGTATGTATATGGGTATTTGCAATATAAGAAGGCTGACAGATGCTGGTAGAATTGAGGAACTAAATTGTTTTCAAAAGCTGTTTCCTTTTAAATACATGTCATACTGTAACTGCTATATAGATATTTTTATACCTTATACAAATTTGTAATGATTCACAAGGCATAAAGTCTTTATTGGAAGTACTTTTATCATTTGTAAGGTTTTAAATTTTCACTTAAAACAGTTGGTCACAGTTTGGTCCAAACTGTGTCCACTTTCCCTCATACTCATGTTGATTACATCAGAAATGTAAGAATACTCAAAGAAACTGTGTACTTAAAGGGACACTATAGTCACCAAAACAGCTTTAGCTTAGTGAAGTAGTTATGGTGTATAAATCATGCCCCTGCAGTCTCACTGCTCAATTCATTCATTCCATTTAGGAGTTAAATCACTGTGTTTATACAGCCCTAGTCACACCTCCCTGTATGTGACTTACACAGCCTTCCTAAACACTTCCTGTAAAGAGCCATCTAATGGCTACACTTCCTTTATTGCAAATTGTATTTAATTTTAGAATGTCTTAACTCCTGCTCTGTTAATAGCTTGCTAGACCCTTCAGGGGACTCCTATTTATAATTAAAGTTCAATTTACAGAGCAGGAGAAAAAAAAAAAACGTTTAAAGTAAGTTACATCGGATTAAAAATAAAACAATATTTTTCATGCAGGCTGTGTCAGTCACAGCCAGGTGAGGTGTGGCTAGGGCTGCATAAACTGAAACAAAAGTGATTTAACTCTTAAATGGCAGTGACTTGAGCAGGGAAACTTCAGAGGCATGATCTATATTTAAAAACTGCTTCATAAAGCGAAGGTTGTTTTATTGACTATAGTGTCCCTTTAAGAGTTTTACAGGGAAAATCTGCATGCATATGAGATTTTTTTTGTTTATTTGGCCCTCTACTAATCTTTCAATAGGGATTTATGTATTTTCTGATTTAATTTTTCTGTTTGTGATGATCTGGGTTACCTCTGTACGTATCTACATCTGGAACACTTTATTAAAGCACTCTGCTTTCTGATGGAGCCAAGATTGTGAAACCAACGGTGGTGTCATTTAACATTGTAGTGAAGTGCTTTGATATCTGATGACCCTGATCTTACAATGAAAAATAACCGACCTGACACACACAACATCTTATCCTGGATAATATACCCGTGGCCTCATGCTCATAGTAAATATCTTTCTCATTCCACATTTTAGGTATGGGTTTAATATCTCGGGCCGATCAGCATGTTGAGATTAGAAATAGCTTTCCAGATGTAATTTTTTTTTAAATTAATTTATTTTTTATGGTGGTGGTGAGCTTTTTAAATTTGAGTATTCCATTATGATTGAGGGGTATTAACTGGAGTGAACCCCCCAATACCACTCCAAGGTAAAATCCATTCCAAAAAATGTCTACTACTTTTTTCTCCCCTTCTCTCTTCCCCTCCCATGAGCTCCTGCCGGTGAACGAGCGCTAAACAGACAGGCTTATTTATCCACGGAATCTGATGCAGTTGATGAAGCATCACAACCTGTGATGACCTATAAAATCAAAGTTTTTCTTCTTCACCCAGCTATTTTTAAGGCTGGGAGGACGAACTGCATACTTCACTTTGCTAATGATATATTCCACGCATGGTCTTTGACTGATGCTTCTTTGGACTTGGAGTAGATGGGACGTGACCCCCCAAAGGGTACCCACTCTTATCGCTCCGAACGGTTTATTGTATCGACATGGCATTGGAGACCTCTGTGTCTCACTTTTTATCTCTATGCATCTGCGTATCCCACCTTCTATAGGTGTTTAATTATTTTCATGGGTACCTTCGTGTACCACAATGCTACCTACCTTTTAAGCTACATTTACTTAATTAACACACAAATGAAAAATGGAAAAAAAAGACTTCTAATATACAGAGATTTACCAAATAAATGTATTTTTATACGGCAGTGAAGCAGTGCGGTCATGTCTAGAGGAGAAGAGATTATTTAGCATGAGGCTAGCTGCAGATCACCATAGTTTGTTTAGAAAATGATAATGCTAAGATTACTCCAAAATGTTATGACTGTTTGTACTTGGGGATGGCTGTTGCATTTTGATGATAACTAATTTTGTTAATGAGGACGAGATGACTTTAGAGAAGTAGATAAACTGGGGTAAAGCCTTTAGCAAAAATAAAAACAAAACCAACCCCTCTACCTCCTTTCCCCCTCTCCACACGTTTCATACACATTTGTAACTTTTGATCCAATAAACATAACAATAAAATACTAGAAAAAAAAATCTCAAAAGATGTTGGTGCAATTCAGTCAAATGAAACGCAAAGTTGAAAAGGGAAATACGATCAATATTGTTGTGAAGTTTTGTCTCCATAACTTTCATGAAAGATTTGATGGTGCAATGCAATTTATCACTTCACTGGTAGAATTTATTGCACGTCACATGGAACAAAATAGAGGCAAAAGGACTACAATTCTCAGACACAGTGCAAAACTTTAACAGGCTTTATAGTTCTGTTCTCACATTTTTATTTCTGGAATGCCCATAGTTTGCATTCAAACCCCCTGCTGTTGATGAACTATGTCTCCTGCAGGGTTATTCACCATAGTAAGAATTCAAAGTGAATTTCCAATTAAGGTCAAAATAGCTGAAATGTAACAATTCTCTAAGTCAGCTATGCGGTCGGTTTGGCTACGCCAGCCTTAAAGGTGAACTTTACTTTGAATTCTCACGTTAGTAAATAACCCTGCTATAGATCTGTTGCCAAATGATGGCAGTCCAGTGAGAGCTAAGAAGCTATATGATGATGTCACTTTATTTGGAATATGGTGGCAGTTTGGGAACGTTTTAAAGGAACACTTTAGTGTTAGGAATACAAAGATGTGTTCCTACCACTAACGTATCCCTCTGTCCCTGCGGCTCCCCCCCAGCAACATAAAGTGTTAAAAAACCCTCTATTCACTTAACCAATTCCAAGTTTTGGTTGTGCTCAGCCTTCTCTAACGTCAGGCAATGGGGGGGGCAGGAGCTAAAGTGCATGCATGGCGACCGCGCACAGCATGCACATTTGGACTTCCTGATAGGAAAGCATTGAATGTGCAGCGTTGTTTTACTGAGTCTTCTCTGAAACTCCAGGAAGCGCCTCTGGTGGCTATCTGGTAAACAACCACTAGAGGCAATCTTAGTACTGCAGTGTCTAAATTAGTCACTACTTAGAGATAAGGTGCCAGATGGATTTGAAAAGAAATCCACAAAATGTTCTGATTTGACCTTTAAGGCTAGTACATAAGTGCCTCACGTGTGCAGATTTTGTTGGTACATGGCAACGCAAGATTGGGAGTTATAACTTGTAGAAGGTAAAGCATGGACTAATTTTGGTCTCTTGGTTATCCTTCATTTTTATAGTGAGTGTTTGAAATTGTTTGTGCATCAGCTAATGCAAATGTGTTGGTGTCAGTTTATAGACCATATTATTTTCTTCATACTTTGTGTCAACCATCGTCAACAGATTCGTTCAATAGAAAAGTAATTTTACTTTTTTTTTAAAGTTTTGCCTCCTTTGATTTTTTTCTTACCACCATGCACTGTTATCACTATATTTTCTGCAGGCAGCTGCACATACAGTCACCCTACCCTCCCACGAGCCTACACCAAGAATTTTGGAATGCCATGCCTGGCATTCGGGAACAGGGAGGCTCCACATCTTTCTTGAGTGTGGAGGATGTTCCCTTAAAGGAACACTATAGTTACAAGAATACAAACATGATTTTACTCAACTTTATTCCGGCGCCGCATGGGTCTCCTCGTGGCTAGCCCCACCACCGCTCCACCTCTCTTGGCTGAGATCATCAACCTTGACAATCTCAGCCAATCCAATGCTTCCCATAGAAGAGCATGGAAGTCCATTGCGCATGCACGACAAAATGCAGCGAAGCGCCAATTGGCATCGCCTCATAGAAATGCATTAAATCAATACATCTCTATGGGGAAAGGTCAGTATCTCCATGGAGAGTGTGGAGACGCCGAACATCAGTGCTGCACATTGTGCAACACTGACCCAGGAATCACCTCTAGTGGCTGTCTGAGTAGCTGCACTTAGATGTGTTACTAGGCACCAGTGTAAACACTGACTTTTCTCTTAGTAGGCAGTGTTTACATTAAAAAGCCTGAAGGGACCGACTGTATTCACCATAACATCTACATTAAGCTGTAGTTGTTCTGGTGACTATAGTGTGCCATTTTAGTTTATCTTTTAAGCTATGCCTTTGCTGGCGAACTTGCCTGCAGAATATATAAATTGAATCTAAACTTACCTAGAGGGAAGGTTGTTGCCTCTCTGTGTACTTTTGAAGAGACCAATAGCAGGACAACAGGACAGTACATATAAATTGTGACTTACTCATCAGATTCGGGACAGTTGGGATGTGTGTTTTAAATGCATTCATGTTAGCCTGGTGATGATCTTCTTCACATACATCCAACCAAAGGCTTATGTTGTCAGACGTTATAGCCCACACTGCCTAGCATATTTTAAGTTTTACAAAACCTTTCATGGAAGCAACATAACCTTCCCTCCCAAGTTAAATCTTGAATTCCACTACAAACAAATAAGACTGTATCACTCTTCCTCGAGTGTTAAATATTTAACAATCTTTGACCACAGTGATAATATTTATATTATTTAACGTAACACTCCAGGGACAAAATACAAAGTAGACGCAGTAGGATCTCTTAATCGTTTCGCCATATGCCATCTGACAAAATATTGTGCTAAACACCCCCCTGTTACCCAAGGGGTAATCCAAGAGTATTTTATTCCCTTTTGAAGAATGCTATGCGCTAATAATGTGCGGAATTACAAAACTTCACCTACGTCACACAAACAAAAACAGAAATATGCAATAGAAAATTTATTGTGTGCATCTGGAAGGAAATGTATTGTACGCATCTGTGCGTCTCTCTGTGTCCACACTTGTTCTGGTAAGCTCGAGTGTTGGTTTTTATATTGCGCACCAGCAGCTACTGTTGGACATAAATCACAGTCTGGAGCAGGAAAAATTGCAAAATTTTTAAGTTTAAAGGCTAAACTATTCCCGGACCTTAAATAAGACAGACTTTGTCTGCATGTCTCACTTCCTGCACTCCTAAAACACCATGGCTGTACTTGAGAAGGGTCATGTCATTTGACATCTTGCAATCATATAGATTAGATGAGGAAATTGATAGGTCAAGACAAAGCAGGGGAAGTGTTATTTGCAACATTATTCCCATTGATGCAATTTATGTCCCTTTAGTGTCTTTCACATGACATGAGTTTTGGGGAAAATATGCACAAACGTTTCTCATAATTGTACTTTTTTTTTTTTTTTTTGTCATTCCATGAAATCCATATGATTTCAATGCTAATTAAAGGGGCACTCCAAGCACCAAAACAACTTCATCTAAATTATGTTGTTATGGTGCTTATCACAAGGGGTTATAACGTTCTCAAACGGTTTAACCCCAAAGTTGCCTCCAGCAGTGATGTCCACTCCCCCCAGGCGGCATTTGGCTGCAGAATTTTTCAGATTCATGTGCTGAGTGCGGCCGGGCAGTGGCGACGCTGATTGGCTGAGATCAGTCACTCCCCATTCACTAAACTGACTTGAGAAAGGTAAGTTTCTTTGCAAGCCAGTATAGTGAATGGGAAGTCAGCTGACCTCTCTCAGCCAATCGGCGGCACTACTGCTCAGCGGCACTCCACACTTCCTGAATGTGAAAATTTTGAAGCCTGATGCTGTCTGGGGGGGGGGAAGGGGGGTAGGGGAGGGACTGGACATCACCTCTGGAGGCAACTTTGGGGTTAAAATCATGCCTCTTTTTTTAACACTTTTTTATGGCAAATGGGAGGGGGCACTAAATTAGATAGGGACACAGACAATATAGTGTTGGCATAAGACTAGAAAATGTAAGCCCTAGTGTTACGAATTCAGGTTTGTATTCCTAATGATTTAGTGTTCCTTTAAAGCATGGGTGATCAAACTCCGGCCCCCCAGATGTTGCTGAACTACAACTCACATGATTCTCTGGCTATCTATGTAATTCAAAGAATCATGGGAGTTGTAGTTCAGCAACATCTGGGGGGCCGGAGTTTGAGGACCCATGCTTTAAAGGGTTAAAGAGGAACAGTCTTATTTCAGAGTTGATTCCCCTTTTCGGTTCACTAGTTACTTAGCCCAGGATCCTCACTTGTGTAAATTTGGGGAATTGGTGCAACTTTCAAAAATAGACAAAAAGGGTCTTTTCATAAGACATTGAATTGTAGTTAAAAGAAAAACAGAATCGCAAACCTTAAAGCCAAAATAGCTGATTAGAAAGAAATCCCCCAAGTTTTTTTTTTCTTTACTACAAATCAGTATTTAGTGAACAAACATCAGTGTCTGTTTTCATGTACATTACAGAGATAATGCATTAAAAACTTTCAAATACATTACATCAATCTCAAAATGTTAAAAGGAAAAGCAATGCATTAGAAATGACTTGGAATTTGATTCTCCTGCAGTGAGCTCTCCTTCAGCAAGGAAGCATCTAAAACCTTTCAGCCAATCCTGCCCATCCCATAGTTTCTTAATGAGAGTACTAAATATAACATAGGTGACATTCTTACCCAGGAGCCTCTGGGCATGGGACAGCGTAGGCGCGAACAGTGTTCTCGTCATTCCTATTATTAGCCACCTCTCATTTCCAAAGCATAGGTGGGCTGAGTAATGTTATTTCATATGGAAGTGTGCCACCTACCCATGGTATACAGTCACACAGGTAATGCTGAGCTTGGTAGTGGCACTCGGAGGGTTAATGTTGGTGTGCACTTTGTGTGCATTGCACGTTGCCATATCTCGAATGCAAATCTGTATTTACAGCAGGGGTAGCCAAGAGGCAGAGGTCCAGATCTTGTTTAAACAATAACTTCCATAGCTCTTAGCAGGTCTTTGTTCAGCAGCAGATTGGCAGCGGAACATCGACTTGTAGTTTGACAACAGACACATTCTTATTAACAACCTATGGCTGTTCACAGTGCTGGCTTTTACATACGTGGAATGTTTTGAAATACACCTCCAAGGGCGTATGCGCTAAATGAAAATTATCCAGGATTCTCCATCTTATTATTATTTTGGTGTAAAACATGCAACTCAGTTGTTCCGATGTCAACTATTAGTGAATAGGGTCCATCCCTATTAATTCTCTTCAGTTAATGTCGAAATCACAATAATAGCACAGTAGACACAACAAGGCAAATCTGCGAGTCGTCCCATTGCATGTTCCTTCATTTACTTCTTACTCACTGTATACTTTGACAGTTTCCATTTCTGAAACAAGTCATCCTCCTCAGCTGCTGAGTGCTTTATTGGTATAGCACTAATAATTGGGAACGGCCTTCACAGATGTTCTCATTAAGAACTTCCTGTTTAGAAATCACATCATGTCAAATGGTCATTCATGTTGGGGAGTCGGGACATTTCTGTTTTATTGAAAGATGTTACAGAAATATATTTTACATTTTTACAGAACGCAAGAATGGAACCCTCACAGACCTGCTAAATACTATATATATATAAATATATATATATATATATATATATATATAGCTAATTTTGCTTACTTAAACTGTAAATAAAAATATAAAAAGACCTTTGACAGTTATCCAGAATTGCCTGTTTAGTGAATAGCAAATGTGCCTAATTCTAAAGTAGGTAAAAAGTGCTATCTTATTAGTCATGGAGCATAAGTGCAAGTTTTGTAGACCGTCTACTTTTTTTCCTGTTAGTTTATAATAGGCTTTAAATTACTATTTTATGCTTATTCCGATAGCCAGTAAAGAAACCTATATGGGGCTTATTCAGTAATCGCCAACAAGGTTATACACTAAACTACAAAATGGGAATTGCGAAATTAAAGTCTGTGATTTTCACATCAGTTTATAAATGGGATGTTTTCAATAGAAATCGTCACTTGTATAATTGGAGCAGAAACACTATTTAAATGTCGGACTCTAAACTAGGGGACAGCTCTCCATGCATATTTTCTTTTCTTTTTATTTTCAGTAATAGAATTATGTCATATAGGTCATGGCTTGACAAATATTTGGAGAGTTTAGGAGCTAGCCTCCCATTTATGAGGAAGGGGTATATCTGGGGAGATCTATATAAGTTACTCCGAGAGATAGGTACCAGTAGTGACATTTGTAAGAATCACGGTTACCCAGTTGTGTTTCTCCCAGCCATCTGTACACATGTACTAATCCTAGTTGCCTCATTTTGACAAAAAAGGATTTTTTTTTTTTAGCACAATTGCAGGGTTTAAAACTTCACGGAACATATTGCTAAGTCTTATGACTGACATTTCGACATACGTGGACATGTGAATCCAAATGAGTGAGGGCCGATGGGGTTTTGGCCAAGCTGTGCAAAGCACCATTGTAATAGACAACGTTGTAAATTCACATGACGACTGATTGCATAACAATGAATTGGCAGCATTACCCTCCATGATCAGGGTCACAAAATGTGTTAAAAAAGAGCTTTGCAAAACGTCCCTGGTCGTGTTTTAACTCTCTGTTGTCCAGGTTCCTATTAACTTGGCACCCACACATTAAGTTACAGTTATGCAAGTGTTTGTTTGTTATTATTTTATAATTATTAATTTTCTTTATATTTTTGTAAAAAAAAAAAAAAAATTTTTCCCTTTAAGGTACCACTAAAACATCTGTATATGATGTATAGCAAATATTTCTGGGAGTTGTAGTTCAGCTGTTGGCCTTCTACAATAGAAAGGAAATCGACAATTGAACCAAAAATCCCCAGGTTTCCCTGCTGTGCCCATAAATGCCTGGTGTCCAGAGAATTAAGGGTTAAGCTCAACACTGCCATAACCAAGGTGAAGGAGCATGCCCATTGGCCGAGCCACTTCCTGGTTTGAGCAGAGTTTACTGTAGATGTTTTGGGGATTTGTAGCAAATGCAAGAATTTTCATTTTGTTTATAGTTTTTACACTTTTGTGTATAATAAACATGTGACATGGGTAACGAGCCTAACGCCAAAATGTAAGTTGATGTGAAATGGTGAACATCTGATCTCTGTACGTTCACTTTGCTTAGGCAACTATTGCGCATTATATGAGAAGTTGCTTTTTATATCATAATTCATCCGTTGTTGTCAGTAGGAGGAGTAGGAGAAGAAACAGCAACCTCTGCCTTTCTTCCTTTTTTCTTAACGACATTAATAATGTATTAAGATTTCATTTCGATTGCAGTTTTCAATAAAGAGGTACTGTCACTTCCCAGATTTTTTGTAATATTATGCTTACTTATATGTTAAACAAATTTGTGTTGGTGAAGTATAAAAAAATAACATGAAATGTAAAAAAATCCACACCTCTTTATCCTGCTACTGGGCGTCTCCATCTTAGATCCCAGTCAATCATTGCTATAAGCTCTGTCCTTTGCACCTGGCAGCGTAGAGAAAAAACACTGAGAAAAGTCGAAATGAGACAATCAGAGCTATTCATTACAATTAGAATTCAGAGTGAATTAAAAGGGAATTGTGAGTTTAAAGGACCACTATAGTGCCAGGAAAACATACTCGTTTTCCTGGCACTATAGTGCCCTGAGGGTTCCCCCACCCTCAGGGTCCCCCTCCTGCCCGGCTCTGGAAAGGGGAAAAGGTGTAAAACTTACCTTTTTCCAGCGCTGGGCGGGGAGCTCTCCTCTTCCGATCCTCCTCCTCTCCTCCCTGTTGGCTGAATGCGCCTGCGCGGCAAGAGCTGTGCGCGCATTCAGCTGGTCGCATAGGAAAGCATTATCAATGCTTTCCTATGGACGCTTGCGTGCTCTCACTGATTTTCACAGTGAGAATCACGCAAGCGCCTCTAGCGGCTGTCAGTGACACAGCCTCTAGAGGCTTTGGGGGAAGGCTTAACCCATTCATAAACATAGCAGTTTCTATGAAACTGCTATGTTTATTAAAAAAATGGGTTAACCCTAGCTGGACCTGGCACCCAAACCACTTCATAAAGTTGAAGTGGTCTGGGTGCCTAGAGTGGTCCTTTAAGGCCAAAGTACCCAAACTGTAAGTATCGCTAACTCCATTTTGGGCACATTGGCCTTTCAATCACATTCACTTTGAATTCTCACCTTCGTAAAAAATCCAAAATGTTTCTATTTCAACTCTTAATTGACGTTTGCATCAATTTAAGAGAAAATGGAGCATATTTTATTAAATGATGTAATTTTTAGAAAATTGGCAGTTACATTTTAAAGGCAAAATTGTATCTAAAATTCCATGAGGTAAACTTGGCTTACGTATAGAATAAAATGATGCAAGGTTGTTTGTTCGCACATTATCAAAGCCAATATTCACGTCCACAAATTGTAATTTGAATCATGATCGGTTTAAAAGATGTCTGGTGATCGTGGTTTATATGTGTTAAATAGTTTTTGTATCTACTCATCACGGAGTCCCTTGACAGTTTGACTGGTTACATAAAAAAAACATAACACTGTTTTAAGCATGTGTTGTTGGTGTATAGCTGGACAATATAATGAACTAAATCAAATGTGCTTAGTGTGTGTTTGGCAGAGATGTGTTCATCCAATAGGAAAGTGAGATGATCCTCTCCTTTTCTCCCATTGGCCGTGAGTTCTGATTGAGAATTCCTGAATACATTAGGCCACTATTAAAGGGACTTTTCTGGTAGCTGTGAGCATATTATATGTTTCCGATCTTTGAGGCTGTCAGGGTTCTAATAAGATAGAAGTGTTATCTTAAATGTAAAAATGTAGTTGCATTAACAATAAAAACAGGCATTGATTGTACCGGAAGGCTTAGACCTGACAAGCCCGTAAAAGATAGGCCTATTAAATGCAATTTGCCCTTATTTTTGTAACGATGCGATGCATGTCCCATATATACTGGGATGTATATGCACATGTTAGTACTAGATTTGCGTACCAAATAATATTGTTAATGTCTCTATAAAATATAATTTTTTTTAAAATGTTGGATCCATGATACATTTCAATAAATCTTGATTGGCCTATTTTATATGTTTACCCTGCGGTGCCGTCTTGAGGTGTTCAGGAGCACCCTGAGTTTAATAATGTGAGCAGCATAATTCAGCGAGAGAGTCAATCCTTGTGAACATCTGTCATGTAAATTATAATAAACAGCCTGCTTTGACTTTGACTCGGTTGAGTTCTAAAGCCCATGTGTGTGTACGCCAAGCTGTTGATTATAATGGACAGAGGTCTGTGCGTAAGTATATATTAAGTTACAGGCCTTGTAACCTAAGAACATAGCAGTCTTGGTATAGCTGCTGTGAACTCTGATACAGTTCGTTCGCATGGCACAGCTGCCTTTGAACACTCATGCATAGCTCAAGTGTACACAAGCTTGAAGTGAATGCACTCAGTGAGTCACATTACTTAGTGTATTCACCATGGCAACCAGCAGGTCTCAAGTGTTCTTGACCAAGAAGAAAACTGGTTTTAAGAACCACTACCTGTAGCTACAGCTGGTTACAGCTTATGCACTCTCTGCCAGATGGTTTCAAACGGCCATGTTGTTCTCCTTTCGGTGCGTGGCAATACTGTATCAGCGTTATCCACTAAAGTGGATTTCAAATTGAATGTCAAAATAGGTACACTAGAGAGACAAGTTCTCTAAATCAGCTGTGCTTCCATTTTAACTACGTTGGCCTTAAATTTGAAATCCACTTGGAATTCCTGAGCGTCCTCACTTTACTGAATAACGATTGAAGTCTGGAGATGTGTTATGTGGTTCATAGAATGTACAAGTGGGGATTATTTGCTTAATAGTAAATTGTAGTGAATTGAAAATGAAATTTTGAGGTTTTAGGTAAAAATTTAAATTTTGAGAAACTCTAAGTCCATTACAGTAGCGGCTCAGTCATTTTGCTTTGGTTTTTCATTTTAGTTATCAGTTCACTACAATTGGGCTGTTTCGTTTACAAACCCCCAAGCGGGCGTTAAAGGGACACTCACACAGGGTCTTTCACTAAAATGTGAATTGTCGGGATGTTGAAGTCAAATTCTGTTGAAGTTAATTCAAATTAACAGATAAGGTGTGAATATATTGAGAAAATAAAAATTTAGATCACAACAGCTGTGCTAGAAAACATTCCCTAGTCCAATGAGTATACAGTTCAGTTATTTTGGCCTGACATTTTTATGTATCTTGAATTCCAACAATTCAAACTTCAATTTATAACTGTGTTACTCTTTGAAACAGTTGCGGCAGGGTTCAATGTATTCACAGTAACATTTTTGGATGTACATTACTTGTCTCGTTTAGAACACACGATTTACCTGCAGTGCAGGGCTGCGGGAGACAGGTGAATTTTCACTACACTACATACAATTTGGTTTATGGTTCTAACGACTGACACTAATAGATCTACTAAGTGCCACTTCTAGTGTTTACCATGCCTCTAATACAGCTAATTAGCCTGGCACCATCAAGATTAATTTATCCCATGACTGTGTAGTCTTACTCCAGCTGTTTTGTGGGTGACAAGATAAATTGTGGGTACACTTGCACTGCTAATTCTCTGAGAATGATCTCTTTCCCTCAGATTCAGGTGATTTTTCTCAGCCTCTTTTTAAACAGAAGCTCATTTACGGCTGTGGAGAGGACATTACTCAAACCCCAAACAGTGTGTAATAGACACAACAGCACTCAAAACACAACTGAGTGATGCCAAACTGTGGCTGCCCAGTTGGTTTTGGATTAAAAGTTGCTAAAACCACTATATGTTCTGGAAATAAATTGCTTCTGTGTGCCGATTGCCAGTTGCCCTATACTTTGAAATATAGTGCAGAATTAAAATCCATGAAATAATATAATCAGCCATTAATTATACATGATGCAAGGCTGGGGGTGTGTTCGGCTCATTAGCATGTAGAGGTAATCTGTGTCCACTAAAACAGAGTTTATAGGGTAGCCCTGCCTGGAGTATAACACCTATAATTTGTTGACAGCTGTAGCCCTTGTATTGGATTATAGGAATTGTAGTCAAAACATCATTGGTAACCTTAGTTTGACTTTCCAGATTAGCGTGCATGATCGCTACAATAGAGTTTAGAATTTAAAATGTTCAATAACAAAATTGAGAAGGAAATTGTGGGTTTATATCAACAACTACTAAAGTGTTCTGCAATTAAAACCTCAGCTATAAAATGTAATAATAGAACGTGTATAAACACGAGCTGCTCTTACAGCCCCGAATAACTCATTGTTTTGTTTGTTTTTTTTTCACCAGCCTACAGGGTACATGGAAAACTGCATTTCGTACAGCGCCATTGAGGATGTGCAGCTGCTCTCCTGGGAAAATGCCCCAAAGTATTGTTTACAGCTAACGATTCCCGGGGGTACCGTCCTACTGCAGGTACAATAAACATTTACTTTGCCTTCCAGCGCATCATATCTATAGTTATAGCTCCTCTTTGCCACTTAGTCACAAACACTGGCCAAATATTATGCTGTTGTACTCGTGAGACATTGCTGATTACAAATATGTGCATTTATTTGCAGTAAAACCTAACAGTATTATGACATTAACAGCTAAAATGTCAGACGGAAATACAAATTTTAAAGAAAATATATCTTATTTTCTCACATTTTTTTAAAATTTTATTCATAATAAATTATGTTCCATATATGAATAGTTAGTGATAAATTAAAGCCCTGTTTCTCCTGAACAAAATGATATATATTAAGTATGGGTGCACTTAATGTGACAGCGGTGAATTACGGGTGAACAGACATATAGCGCAAATTCCAGTTTTTTGTTTACGTTTTGTTTTGATCAGAATGTGTGCTATTGACTCCGTCCTGAAGGGGTTAAAAAGGCAGGGTTTTTATGTATTTATTTATCAGTTTTTAAATGGTTGCTGTATTTGCCTGTTGCTAAGCTATACTAACCAGTTCATATCCCTGTGGATAAAACGTGTTTGTCTTTTTAGGTTTTTATTCTGCATTGGAAATGGGATATTTTGTTACATTATCTTTTCTTTGGGCAAAACCCGTGTTATTACATTGCATCTTGATGGTAACAATGTTTGGAAACCCGAGAAGCATAGTTAAAGGCCATTTTCCGTTAGTTAAGTTATCAGATCTCAAAAGATACAAGAGTTCTGCTGGTACTGTTCTTCAGGCGAGTGCAATCAGTGATTAACAGATTTCTGTGCTCTATCAGGATCGACTAATAGACATTTCAATTATTATGTGTGTTTTGTTACCCCTGCATTTTTAAAAATTTGTTTCAACAAGTTATGCAGTGTTATTTAAAATTTTTTACCTTAGCATCGACTAAATAAAGAGAGGATTAAAATACTAGGATAGAGGAAAAATGAAATAATACTCTTTGAAAATTTGGAACTTTATGAGGATATATTCTGTTTTTATGTAGCAAATTTTAGGTTGTGATGTTTTATTTTAGCAGTTATTTAAAGGGCCACTCTATGCATCAGTACCCATAAATCTTGCAAGTCCTAGTGCTGTCCTACAGTTTAATGTCACACAATTCAGGAGAAGGGTCTCTTTGGCTTTAACCCCTTAAGGACCAAACTTCTGGAATAAAATGGAATCATGACATTTCATACATGTCATGTGTCCTTAAGGGGTTAAAGCACCACTCTAATCTTGGCAATATTGAATTGTGTAAGTTTTGTCCACACTGGACGTTGAGCGTGGCCTTTTAATAATGTTCAGTAAGATTTTAATTTCCTAACTCATATTTTAGTAAAGACAAAATAGAAAAAAAGCAATGAGAGAGATCAGTGAGACCAAGGAATGTAAAGAGAATGCCCTCTAACAGCAAATGGGTACAGTTATTGTCAGAATGAGCCTCTCTTAAAGGGACTTTTCGGGTTTTAAAAACGTGGATAAAACGTGTTTGTCTTTTTAGGTTTTCATTCTGCATTGGAAATGGGATATTTTGTCACATTATCTTTTCTTTGGGCAAAACCCGTGTTATTACATTGCATCTTGGTGGTAACAATGTAAAAGACAGCCACTAGAGGAGGACTTTTAACACTGCAAGGTAATTATTGCAGTTTATAAAAACTGCAGTAATTACACTTGCAGGGTTAAGGGTGGTGGGAGTTGGCACCCAGACCACTTCAATGGAAAGAAGTTGTCTGGGTGCCTAGAGTGTCCATTTAAGCAAGGTTTAACAGAGTAGATAGTTCAGAGTTCCACAGATCAGATCAGATCTATCATGTCTGCTATAAGTTTAGTGTCCCACTAGGTGCCATAACCAATGTCTGCTACAACTTGTTGTCCTTGAAGCCAATAGTTACAACAACCCTTTTGTTGTTGTTGTTGTTGTTGTTGTTAATGGATTACTCCAATCATCATAACCACTGTTGCCTGTTTAGCAACAGTTTGCCTGCTTACCTTAGTCCCTGCTGGGCTCCAGGACTCCTTGGTGGTCTTGTGACATGTTTTTGGATCCTGCAGAGCTCCAGATGCCAACAGCTGTAGCCATTCATTGGCTGAGCATCAGCTGACCACACTCAGCCAATGGCACACATTCTGCAGTGCAGTGAAATTTGCACAAAACTAACATTGGTCAACCCCGAACTCTTGTTCCAGGCTGCATATGACACCCCAGTGATGCTGCCACGGATGGAGTTAGATCGCTCCGTCCACGAAGCAGTTAAACGTGGTATGTGCAACATTTCATAGTGAAACGCTGCACATGCTGATCCAGGCACCATAACCACTTCACATCACTGAAAGATTCTTCAATATCCTAAGTCCAGCCCCTCTGTCTAAGTCAAGTCTATATAAATCCCTGTGATATTGTTGGTCTTTATCAGCTTTACATCACTGACTCATTGCACCATAACTGTTAATAAAATCAAAGATTCAATTTTTTCACTCCATAAGAATATTTTCTGTGCATTATTCATTGTCATTTCCAGTATCTGCAATGTGTTTTCTATATAAATGTTATGACATTTCATAAAAGGCAGACGTAACCCCACGTATATTAATTCAGAAATTCTGTTTCATGTGTGTGCCAAAATGCACGTATTCATTTTTTTTTTTAAAGCAAATCTACCGTGTGATCTATATCTATCATATCTGTAATTTATACTTCCAAAAACTTTATTTGCTCAAGAGTCAGTGAAGTCCTAGAATCCTCTTTTTCTTAAAGAGGTTTTTTTTTTTTAAGGAACAAAAAAAGTGTCTATTAAGAAGGATCTTTCTTCTCAAACTGTAAACGGTAAGCTCCTTCTATAGGTCCTAGCTTTTGGCTGACTGAGCATGATTGCAGGGGAGCACATATCGATCATGTTTGAGAATAAAGATTTCAGAATTTGTATAAATAAAAAGGCATATTACGCTCATTTTTGGAGTCTATGTGATGTCCGGGATTTAGTCACCACTGATAAGGGTTGCAGATCACCATTGTAATGGTCCTTAGAAACCT
This sequence comes from Pelobates cultripes, assembly GCA_933207985.1. NCBI lineage: Eukaryota > Metazoa > Chordata > Amphibia > Anura > Pelobatidae > Pelobates > Pelobates cultripes. Next base: position 31,502,542 of record OW240923.1, on the reverse strand, counting down.
AATGCAGCAGTGGCTATCCGTGGCAACCCAATTGTTTATAAAGTCAATTTCCCATGGTGCTTAGCCCGTTGTCATGGCACATTTTATTAAACTGCATTTCCCATGATTGTTGTATAAAAATATTAATGATGCTCACATCTTTGGATTTACTGCTAAGCGAAGAATCCTTTTTTTTTTTTTCACAGGAAAAATACATATTCCCAAATGTTATCAATATACTGGTAGTTTTCACTCAACACAGGGTTACAATGGTGAAATATTCCTGCAGTAAGAGCAGGGGGTAACAGATAAGTCAGTTGTTCTTGAATATGTCCCCCATCCCGTGGATACGTTTTAAGGATGCTGTTCTTAGCACCTAAATAATAAATTGAATGGTATGGACCTAATATTACAGTATATACTCGAGTATAAGTCTAGTTTTTCAGCACATTTTTTGTGCTTAAAAACCCCCACTCGACTTATACTCGAGTCACTGTCTGTATTATGGCAATTTAGAGAGCCGCGGCCGTCAGAGCCATGGCAACGATCCGCGCGGCAACCAGCCCGCGAGACTTACAGTGGAGGTGACAGTAACGGAGGAGAAGGGAGCTGACAGGAGCTGCAGGAAAGGTAAGTAAATGCTTCCTGCCGGCCCCCCCACTTCACAGCCCATGCCACTGGACCACCAGGGATTAAGATAGCCCTCCTCCCTGACCAGTTAACAAGCAGGGAGGGGGGACAAAATAAAATTAAAATAATAAAAAAATAATATTAAAATAAAAAAAAATTAAAATAATAAAAATGCCCTCCCCCCACCCAGTTCACACACACTACACAAACACACACTCTGCATTATATACACAGAGTGTGTGTATATAATGCAGAGTGTGTGTTTGTATGAGTGTGTGTGTGTGTATATAATGCAGAGTGTGTGTTTGTATGAGTGTGTGTGTGTATATAATGCAGAGTGTGTGTATATATAATGCAGAGTGTGTGTTTGTATGAGTGTATGTGTATATAATTATAAAAATCACAGAATTTCATAGCCTCAAGTTTTACCCTCGACTTATCCACGAGGCATAGCATATTTCACAATTGTTGGTCACAAAACTGCACTCGACTTATACATGAGATCGACTTATACACGAGTATATACTGTACTATATTTAGTTCTTAAGGATAAATGGTCATCAGTCTATTTTATGATTTGTTTAAAATAAACGATTACACGTGTTGTAGCCTCACTTTTAACAATGTTGTAATATATACATTTATGTAAATACCAAATTTTCCAGGCTTACCTTTCTCTGCGAAGGCAGCCATCTTTAATTCTTCTTTGGTTTGGAGCACAGCTTATCCGGCCAAGGACCGTACAAACGTACCTTTATAAATCCTAATGTCATGCGCACGTGCCCAATATTTTAGGGTTGTTTCAGATATTCTAAGCAGATTATTATCATCTATAAAGCACCAACAAATGTCTGTACAATGGGTGGACTAACAGACACGTATTTGTAATAAGACGTACAGGAACAGAGGGGTTCAGACCCCTACTCAGATAAGCTTACATGCTTGAGTGAGTTTGGTATAGTGACATGAATTGTAAGGGTAGGGTAGTAAATTAGGTTGCTAGAATTGTATTCACTGAGGGCTTAGTGTTTTGTATTTATTTATTTTTTTGATTACAGTTGCAGGAGAGGAATCAAGGTGCGCGGAGGGAAATTTATGAGCAATTTAATTGATATGCTTTCCTGAAGAAGTAGGCTATCAATGATATTTGAAGAAGGGGAGACTGGGTGAAGGTCTAACAGAGAAGGGGAGGGACTTCCACAGGGAAGGTGCAGGCCTAGAGAAGTCTTGAAGGCGAGCATCAGAGGTGGGAGTGGGAACAGAGGATAGATGTAGTTCTTTGGCAGAGCATAGGTGCCTAGATGGGACATACTTGTGTACTAGGGAGGATAGGTAGATAGGACAGCATTATGTAGAGATTTATAGGCAAGCACCAGAATTTTAAATTGAACCTTTATCTTACAAATAAGCGATTCATCCGACCAAAGTAGGGTTACTTGGTGGGATAAAATATGATGACGTTTTCCCTTAAAAACACAGTCATTAATAGCTACGGTATAAAAAATACTCTTAATAAAGGAATAAAAGGTTGGTTTATGCACGGAGATCTTATGTATTGTTGATACAGTATTGCAACAAATATATATTATCTTGTTTATGTTGTATTCCACTCTTCTGTATAAAGGTATCACTGGCGCATGTCTACAAAGGGTTACCGAAACTTCACACTAAGTTATTATTGCTGCGTTACTTATTTTTCTTGTGTAAATGTTTTGCACATGCACGTGGTGCCGTTTTTTTTTTTTCCTACTGTTCTTTAATAATCAGAAGGTAACCAGATGGAAAAACAAACAGGGGAGAAGCCCTTGTTAAACACAGTGAGGATACAGTAGCTGGGGCAGCAGTTGGTTTTTCTATCTGCTGTAAAGTAAATGATGTGTGCATACTGTGAGCAGCCAGACCTCTTTCCCTAATGAGTTGTCTTTCTATCTCAGTGTTCCACTCAGAGTTGCTAGATCACGGGGTTACCAACCTATGTCACACCTACACTGGCCACTGCCATGCTAAATAGAGCCAAGAGACTATTACTGCATAGTTTAATAGTTTAACCATATAATTTATTTCGACCAGTGGTAGTGTTGCTCAATATATGAGAACGGTCATAATTTAATAATGAATACATACACATATCCTATTATACCATTTTGGTGCGTCTTTTAACTTATCTTTGCTCTATTGGACGGCTGTCTTGTTAGTCTTCATTGGTCATTAGCACCTCTTCTCCAAGACCTTGCAGAGAATTTAAATAACTGAACTAGACACAGATTGGATTTTGAAGTGACCAGCGCTTGCACACTAGTTTTCAATTACCTGCGTACAATTATGTCAGACAAAAGAGGATTTAAAGATGGCTGCCTCCACACAGCCAGGGGTAAGGCAGGATATAGTCTGAAAATAGGTATCTACGTATATATATGCATTCCAAATGTAAACACACAGACTAAAAAAATGCAGATTTGAATTACTAATTTAAAAAAATGACAATTTCCTTTTAATTCTTTGCAATGCATTTACCACATATTTAGAGGCAGTTATAGTGCGTGATATGTCTTAGTGTTGATTGGTGTATGCAATGTTGATTCTGTATGTTTGCGTAATGATTATATTGTGTATATGATGTGAATTAGCAATGTGTGATGTATATGATGTGGGTGGATGCTGCATATTGTGTGACTGACGTTTTTCATGGGCGCAACATCTGTTAGCCATGGGTCATCTTTGAGTGATGTATGGGTGCAAGGAGACATGTGAATCAATAGTCCGTGAGATGGCCTTCTTTGTAACACGGTCTGGTTCCTAAATTTTTAGGCTATCTCCTGTCTTCAAATCAAGTATCTTAAGCCCTGCTAATTTGTTAAATTCCAGATACCTTTGGCTTAAAACTAAAAATAAACTGTGATAGTGAAAATCATTGCTGTGACGCAGGGAAACATATTGCTATAGTCTTCATATAACGTAAATATATATGTTTGCCTATTTGAAAAACCGAATGCTATCTTGCCATATGAGTGGCGTAGCACTCTTTCTCTCTAATGCTATTTTCAGTTTGCATGGACTAGTAGCTTGCACACATTAATCTGCATTAATATATATCACCATAAACAAATAGCTCACATAGAAATGGGAGATATGGATGTGGAACTGTGGGCCAGAAGAGGGGTGGGAAACATTAACAGTTCTTCCTGAAAAAGTAGCAATGCTGCCCCATGGGATTAGTGTGCAGAGATTACTCAGCACCACATAAACTTCTCTATTGCTGCACTTGTGCAATAATGATTGGAGACATTTACCTATTATTATTTATTTTTTTACAGTGGGCGTCCGTACACGTGAGACTCCTAGTAATAAGCCCAGGCCATTGAGATATAACCTAGAATTCTGGACTGCCCTGCTGAATCCAGACATTTGGGAGATTTAATAAATGTATCCGACCTGCACATCAAATAGACACAAGGAAAGGGTAGCTGTATGCACGTGTATCTGTCAGAGTTTGAGTTAGAAAGTTACGTGTACTGATAGGTGTTAATGTTGTTAGCAATAAAATAATGACATTATAAAAACGTAAAACTCTGTTGTTGTTTTATTTGTTTTTAGCAATGTCCAAAACAAAATAAAACTGCAGAATTCAGTTAAGCTGAACAATTTTCAAATAAATGCACGTGAAAGATTAACACTAGTTATGAAAGAGGGGGAAACAAATAAATGAGCCACGTATAGGGTTATGAACTAAAGTTGCAAATTTCAGGAATTCAAAGTGAATTCATAATCTATTTAACATTTTTGACCAAAATGGATGAATTCGAAACAATAGTTAGTAATGTTTTTAGTTTAACTATCGTGGACTAAAATTTGAAATCCAAAGTGAATCCTAGACATTTTAAACTTTCATCAATAACCCTATGAGTATTCAGTTAGATGAGATCAGGTGCACTATGGGACATAACTAAGTTTAACCCCTTAAGGACACATGACATGTGTGATGTCATGTTTCCCTTTTATTCCAGAGGTTTGGTCCTTAAGGGGTTAAAGCACAAGAGAATAAGTAAACATTTTGTTTCAAAAAGGTCTTTTATGCAAAAAGTATATAATAAGATATAAGCTCTAAGCCCTAGAGACAAGCAACAAATCATGAACGATTAAAAATATATATCTTTAACAGAACAGAGACAGTTTCTAATTCTTTATTTGATTTATGAGCTATATATTATTATTATATTTTTTTGTTTTGTTTTTCCACACAGCCATATACCTTGGATTAGTGAAAAGGTACCAAAGTTTAACCAAACACGAGGCCTGCAGCTTTGCTACGGCTGCTTAACAATGAATAGAAAGTTAAAATCGAGAGACGACTCATTTATCATCTGGCCCCTTCCAGATCTGAGCCGGGGTTTATTATATGAACCTGTGATCGCAGATTTAGTTCTCCTCATCAATTGTTCTTGCAGAAAAATGATTGCATTGTTCATTTTCAATAACAGACTTTGCTGCCCTGATTAAATGTGTACCCTGTGTGGAGCAAATATTTGCATACATTACAGGAAACAGATAGAGCTAGATTATTGTTATTTGTACATCATAGGAACCCTGCCTGCAGGCCACTAATGTGTCCATAACAGGTAGATACGATGTTTACCGTGGAGAAGATTCCAGGAAATTCAGAGCAATTGATTGAGATTATAAAGGTGGGCTCTGTTGACTTTGATAAAACAGGTAGGAGGTGTGCAAGGAATAGAGATACTAAAGGCCCTCATGTCCTGCTTTAAACACCAGGTTAAGCTTCTCCGGAACGACCTGTGTAACGTGGCTGCCCATTTAACAGTTTGTGTGCTAGGCGAGTTAGAAATGCAACTCTCTTAACCCCTTAAGGACCAAACTTCTGGAATAAAAGGGAATCATGACATGTCACATATGTCATGTGTCCTTAAGGGGTTAAAGGGTTAAGGCTTGGGCGACATACGAAATGTTAAATAGGATGAAGTAATGAGAAAAAAAAAGGCTTCCAAATATTTGAGAATGAGTCCAGATCTAGATAACAGACATACACAATGAACTGCACAATGTGTTTGCTATCTAGGTGGGTAAGATGTAAGACTGTGCAGTAGCTAATGAGGGCTTATTTATTTATTTTAAATATCATGTTCTAACATACAAAAAGACCAACCTCAGCGGCAGAATCACAAGGAACCTGTCCTGACGCCTGTATTGGTTGTAGGGTAATTATGGCATAACTCAATACAAATATCGACAGAAAGATTGGGACACCGATGATATTACCCATAAGGAGTAAATATTCAACAAAAGCGAAAAGGATTTTGCTTTTTTTTGAATATTTACTCTTTGTCCAAATCTTTCTGTCCATGTTCTAACATAATCAATGTAAAAATATATCTCTTGTCATGATCTCAAACTGGGAGAACATTTAAAAAATTTTTTAGCCTACATAATGATTTCTGGTGTATGTGTGGTATAAGGATAAAATAGAATTGTACAGGAAATGGAGAAACACGTGACCACTCTCAGTATGTATCGTCTTTACCTTCTTGCATGGCCTACTTGCTATTAATCTAGAACCCTATTTTACAAAATATTATGAATCATGATCACCTCCTTATTCCAACACTATGGTATGTTCTGTTTATGTAGCGTTGGTATCGCCGTACAAGTCTGCAGTCATAGATGGATTAGCTCATTCCATGATGGAATAGAAATGGGGATGGTTACTTGGCAGGATTTTTAATACTATGTCTACACACTCTAATAGTTAACAAATTATGTGTTTCTGAGATGTGAAAAGTAAAATAAAATGTAGAAATTCACACTGTTGTTTTTACCTCTATTCTGTACTGGGTGCCTCCATCTTGGCTTAGTGATCATAGAGAGAGGGAGAGAAAATGATGCAATGTTTCTATTTCTTTTCCTCCAATGCAATTTGTGCCCTGGCTGTGCCTTGACCGAACTAGATTGTGCTTGTCAATTTTTAAAACTATAAAATACATTTAAAGAAACCTGCAGAATCACATGAAGAAAAGATTACCATATGTTGTAGGTGATTTTTAATATTTTATTTCATTGATGTAGTTTTCGGAGTTTACAGTTCCTCTTTAAAAAGAGATTCCTATGGTGGCATTGACCTTTAGGGGTTATGATGCAGGTTACATTTTTTCCATGGGCTTCAAAACAAACCTTTCAAACAGGCATGGGAGAATATTATTTTTTTTTTTTGACACTGGATATCTTTTGTGACATTGTCATGTTTTCAGACCTTCAAAAATTCCTGACATTGTAAAGTAGAGTTTTTGCTTTCAATTCCGCAAGGTTTGACGTACGTAAGCCACATTGTTATTGTGAAGGGTTAACCACGCAATCTCTAATGTGTTCCTCTTGTGTTTTTTTTGCAGGCAGCAAACAGCTATTTGAGAGATCAGTGGTTTCATTCACTGCAATGGAAGGTGAGTAATTAAAGTTAAAAAAAAAAAAAAGCCAATGTATTTTTTTTTAATAAATGCGGTAATTCACCCCTGTTAAAATCTCTTCTTTAAAACTACAGAGTATGATATATTTAATCACATTTTTACCATCTCCCTATGTCTTCTCCAAAGCCTGTGTGTTATTACTTAATACTACTGAAACTGCTGTTGGCTTTTTTGGTATATCTTACTTCCTGCATGTGTTTCTTAAACAGGATGTAGCAATGTTTGTGGATACTCTATCAATAATTTGTTTCCAGGGTTGCACCTCTTTTATAAGATCACTTCTGAAAAAACATTTATACCAGGCCTGGACAGGTCGTTAGGGAAACCTGGTAAAAGCCTGGTGGACCTCAAAAATCAGAAGCCAAGGGTCAGCTGAAGACATCAGATATCTTCCATTATCCCATTATCATTTACTTATAGTTTTTGCTGTGGTATCACTGTCACTTATGTAATACAGCTCTCCATTCTGTCCTCTGTCTCCCCAGCTCTTGCAGTTCAGCCAGGCATAAATGCAAACAAGGCAAGCCCAGTGATGGTGGACCATGCAGAGAGGGCAGTTTTACATCTCTTTGCTGAATCCTAGTGCCCTGAGTGTAGTGCGAGTCTATCTAATGATATGCTCATTCTATACTTTTTGGGGACAGCTTTCTGGTGTCTCCAAAAGTGGGGCACCCTTCCTGGTGTCTGCAAAAGCAGGACACCAAGAAACAAAGTTAGTACAGCGCAAGAGGACCTTAAAATAGGGACTGTCCTGCCTAATATGGGACTATTGGGAGGCCAGATATAGGGTTTTTACTAAAGTGTAAATTATTGGGAATTCAAAGAATTTTAAGTTTTAGGCTAAGATAGCCAATGCTTCTCACTTGGCTGTTGGGGCCTAACATTTGAAATTCATGTTACATTCACCCAGGTCGCACTCATAATTACTACTAATGCACCATGTCCATGAAATAAACCACTATGTCACTTCTTAGTTTGTCTCTTATTATCTGTTTTGACCTGATTAGCTTGCCCTATGGTTATTTCCCACTCGCCACTAAATACTATTTGCTGACCCCAACTATAAGGGAAAGCCCAGAACTGAAGCACCAGGCAGGTTTCCTATGTATGAGCGCGACAGAAACCCCTGATGAGCCTTTCAGCTGCGAAAGCCTTTTCATTGAGGCCATGCTTATTCCAGTCTAGGTACTTTTGGATGGGTAGTCCAGAATCAAAAAGCTAGGCTGGTTCCCTTGGTGCTAGACATTTGTCATCTTCATGTATCATAGTATCACTAGTGCAGACACGGTATATCAAATATATTGATACACCGCCAGGCGTCTACCAATAGGTGCTGTTCAGTAACAGATACACCAACAGAAGTCCATCAGTAGGAGATGTACATTAGCAGATACACCAACAGAAGTCCATCAGTAGGAGATGTACATTAGCAGATATACCAACAGAAGTCCACCAGTTGGAGGTGTACATTAGCCATTAGCAGATACACCATCAGAAGTCTTCCTATAGTAGATGTACACCAATAGACGTCCACCTATAAAAGGTGTACACCACCAGAAGTCCACATATAGGAGGTGTATGCCACCAGAAGTCCACCTATAGGAGATCTGCAACACCAGAAGTCCACCATGATTTTACAGTAGCAGGTACACCATCAGGGGTCAAGCTACAAAAGCAACTCTATACAGATCAGCAATATTTTAAACAACATTCAACAGTTTTGTATTCACTTTTCATGCCTTTAAAAAAAAAAAAAAACAGCAACTTTTAATTAATATGAAATAAACCTATCCAAGATGTGTTTCGGGGGTCTCTCTCTTCCCATTTGCTGATGTTTTGTGTCTGTTTACTAAACAGGCGCGTTGTTTACTAAACCATTAATTTGCCATGCACTGTATTCAAGTTTATCTGACAAAAGTCATACTTTGGTCTTTTATCACTTTTATTACTTAATTCAGCTAGTTGCGATGTAATGGTAGTCCAAACCCATCAAGGTAGGACAACATAACTTTAACCCATTCAGTGCATCAAGTAGGTTGTGTGAGTATCTGTGGCTAAACCTGTTTTATAGTCAAACTGTCCTAGAAGAGATAGGCAGGGTTTCCTGATGACTTGTTATAATGTGAGACTAGCATTTTCTAGACTTTCCCTTCTCCGTATACAGGAAGGAATTCCATCTCACTCAGCAAGGACGATTTCCACATACATTTTTCCTGTGTGCCCTTTTAGACTGCTAATTCTCTGTAAAATTCTCGTCACCTGCAATCATCACCAATACATGTGATTGCCAAAACGTGACTGAATGGAACGTATAACACAGAGAAAATGATCAATTTGCAATTTAACAATTTCCCAATAATATTTCGCAATTGTGGGCAGCAATGCCTAAGAATTTATACAATTACGAGCGATTGTGATGGCATGTTTGTGCTGTACTGCATGGGCTGTAGCTATTAGGTGTGTGTAAAGTTAGATCACAGGCTAAAAAAAATGGTAATTCCCCAAACAAGCCTCTTGGTCACTGTGGATGCTCCTAGAATACCTGCTAATTTAAAAAAAACAAAACAAAAAAAACACCATTTCGAAAAAAGTGTGTTGAGCATTTTTCAATGTGAACTCAAACTGTGGATAATCAGAAATGTAAAATTTTAGGCCCTGTAGTTGAATTAGAATAATTCTCCAAAGCGTCCGTTTCCAACTCAGCCCTTTTGGCCTTTACATTTACAATTTCCTGGTCAATTACTGGCAAGTTACACTTTGAATAACTCTGCATATATGTGGTTTTCTGTAAAACGACAGTAGTTCTTCCTCTTTGCCCTTTCATGATAAATGAATGGCAGCATGCTTAGACTGCTGGAAACTCTCATACAAACAGGAAGCAGCGGCCAGTTCCAAATAAGTTTTTAAAGCAAGGCGTCATTTAGTCAGGTAATTCTAGAAGTTTGAAATAGGTGTTATCACCAGCCTAATGAACCTTTGTACTTTTATGCTGTTATTACGGGCAATTTCTGAATTCCAAGAAACTAAATGCAGACGTCACTGTATTCTAAACACACTCTAAAAATGTCACCTCACCCTGTGCGTGTAATGCTCTACCAATATAAACATAAATACTTAACTCATTAACTGCCAGACACACAATGACACTACACACTTAAATCTGTCTGACGCAACTACTTACCGTCATAATAAATTGGCCTTTTTTTTCTTCTCAGAATCGTATAAGTTTAGCGTAAATTGATTTTAACTTCGAACTGACATTGCCTAAGCACTTTGGTGGTAATAAATATACAACAGTGAACTTTGACTGCGTGTTGATGTAATGCTGTACAGTCAGTTTAGCCCTACGTATTTCTACCACTGTTTGCAGTTAATTGCACAGACATCACATCTGTACATTAAACAGTGTGGATCGACTTGTCTTCAGATGTTGTATATATTGATACATGTGTAGATGGATACGTCACGTGCATGTTTATGGGTGTGTATGCCACACCTTCCAACTGTCCCTATTAAGGAGGGACAGTCCCTATTTAAGGCCCAAATCCCTCTGCCCCTCTTTTCTATCGTAATGTCCCTCTGCTCCATATTGTTGGTGTATTTGAGTGTATAGCAAAGCTCCACAGCAATAATACTCAGTAATGTGTCTTCAAACTAGAAGTTACATTGTTCTTCCTGTAAATTACATTTTAGTTGGACAAATTTTTATTAATAAGTCACCTAAATTTATCGGAATGTCTCTAGAAGATGGTACCAGATTAATTTTGCTAATCTGGACCAGAGGCATTCAGACTTTGTACGCAAATAAACTTGAAGGGAATTTCAAATTATAGGCCGCCCTAGTAGAACTGAAAACATTCTTGAATTTTTTTAAATCCATTTTAAATTTCCAAAGGTTCATACGGTGAATAAACCTGCATGTATTTTTGCGCATGTATCAATCAGAGGTTTGGTCAAAACTAGAGACAGACTATAAATGTACGCAGCACAATATTTTAATGGTTTGCTAAGCAAGTAGAGACAAGTAAGCTGGATTTTAACTGCAGGCATATCTTCCTGGCTCGTACATTAAGGAAAACCTTACATTTAGACAGTGCTGAAGAGCACGTGTTTACTTACGCAAACAGCAAGTGGAAATCAGAAACTACTTTGGAAAGTGTAGGAAAAACCGTTTCTGCGGCAGCCTCGCACTATGCAGTAAAATATTTTACTTTGACAATGCTGCAAAATTGTAGACCTTTGAGAATTTGGAATTTTCCCAAGCTAATTTTAAATTCTTCTCCTATTTCTCTGTTTATGTTTTTTTGTTTTCTCCTATGACACGTTCGGGAGTTATTGTTATGTAAATGTAATTAGGGGCTTTTTAAAATTGCAAACATTGGTTCCTGGTGAAATAGTGCACTGTGAATTTTGACGTAGAAAAGTAACCTTTAAACAAAAACATAAAAATTTAAAAAAAAAAACATGTCAAGATCATACCGAGGGGGGGGATTTGTTAACCCTTCAAAACTAATGGCATTTGATGCCATCATAGCAATCAGGTTGTTAAAAGTACATTCCTACCCTGTAGCAACTTCAGCTCATCGAAGTTGTTATCGGGGTACGAGAGTCTGGTTGGCATTTTGCCTATAGGTGGCAAACAGTTTCACCCGCAGTTGGGGCTCCAGTGACTGATGACCCGTGCCTTCCTTCTTCTATGTGCCTCTGCAATATGAGGAAGGTTTAGCCAGACGGCTGGTGAGAGGCTGCTTTTTTTTTTTTTTCAGCCTATAGCTGTCTGCCCTTTGAGAGAAATAGTACAAATGTTTAACCCCTGATGGTAAGACAATGAGCCAGAGGGCTGAAGTTGTTATGGTGTGGGAGTGTTCTTTGAATATTAATGTTGCCCAGTTATATGGCAGTACGGTGAATGTGTTAAGTATGTATAAAGCTACAGAGTGGATAAATATGTTGAAGATAGGTGAATCGATGGGTACGAAACTCCACAACATCTCAATAATGTGTTTTTTATGAGAATATTATCACGCTCCACAACAATACTTATAGGAACACTATATATACAGACCTGTATACATAACGCTATAGTGTTATCTTCAACATTTAGATTAAGGGCTCCCCTAAATCTTATTTTTTTTTTTTTTATTCGAAAAAGGTATTACTTTCCTTGTTTTCCATTGCTGAGATCCAGTACCTGCAGCCGTCTGATCTTCCCCCCGCGATGTCACGCCAACTCTCTATAAAAAAAAAAAAAAATGAGCTGAAAATAAAAACACTAAAATGTATTGTAAACAATCTCTAAATATGCATTTACTATATATAATATAATAGACCCATTGCTCACTGTGTCGGTTCATTGTAACCCTCCCCCACCCTTTACCCAGCTGCTCCCATGCAGATTCCAAACTGGGAAGTTTGTGTGTCTTGTGCACGTACGTGCTGGGGTTATCCACTAGCTGGTCGCACTTGCGTCAGCAGGCATTGTGAAGGAGGAAAAAAAAAAAGGAAGAATCTTCCAGAGGCCTCTGTGAGACATATTATCAAAACAGCACTCGTTCTTTAGGGATCTCCACTCATATGTTTGTTTTACTTCAGGTCTGGTAAAGCTGACGTGTTGTATGATTCCCCTGTTGCCATTGCCACTCTGTTGTGTTTTGCCTATTTGTTGTTTTTTTTTTTGTTCCTTAAAGTAAAAAAATATAATTTTTAAAAAAGTTATTTGTACCACTATGCAGTAATCCATCCGTAAGTTTGGTTTCCATCCCGTTTCATTAAAAAAAAAAAAAGGTTCCCCTCACCCCCCATAGTTAATTGTACTACGTCACTTAAAGAGGCCAAATAATGAAGCAGAGGAATAATGTGCAAGGTGTGTCATGTTGATTACTTTGATAACATTGTCGCAATCCTTCCTTCCCAGTAGAAAATCGATTTGTGTTGATACAGGGTGTGTGAGGAGCTGTTTTAGGTGACCATTCACATTGACATCCAAGCCATGACCTCTTAACATCTTTTTTTCGTTCAATAAATTTCAGTTTTCAATTTTTGTTAATTTATATAGCCCAAGTTAGAGACTTTTTCCACATCCGCACTTTTTACAAATTTTGCAACTCCGTTTGCAATGCTCAACAATACGATGTTTAATAAATAAGTCCCTTATATATTATATCTGCTTTTTCTAGTTTGTGCAGATATACTGTAGCACTGTACACAAATTAGTAGAACAAAACCCTGCCCCGTGCAAATCAGCATCTCCTCATAGAGATCCATTGAATCACACTGTGCAGCACTGATCCAGGAAGCACCTCTAGGGGCCGTCTGAGTGACTGCCACTAGAGGTGTTACTAGGCAGCAATGTAAACACTGCCTTTTCTCTGAAAAGGCAGTGTTTTCATTAAAAAGCTTGCATGGACAGGCAATAAACACTAGAACAACTACAGTAAGCTTTAGTTGTTCTGCTGACTATAGTGTCCCTTATACATCCGTACCATGGGCACCTCTGCCACTAGTGAACAAAAATAAGAATATGATGCAATACATTACAGTAATATAAGCCTCTATGACCCGTAAGAGAAAGCAAAAATTCCAAGATTGGACTATTGGGAACAGAAAGCATTTATTATATAACATTTCTAGAATTTTATTTAGAAAGCATTTTACGAAGACAAATATATTAAAATATTTCTTGTTTCCAAGAACGTCTGGGAGATCTAAAATATGCTAGAAATATTCAGAACAAATAATATTAGCCTTTCTGTTTTGTGATTCGATTGCAAGTAAAGAGAGACATTGTATGTTTTGTAGAAACAAAAATCTGATCTTGTTTCAGAAATCTGTAAACTGTGTGCAAAATACTGGAAGTCGATATGACTGGCTAACGTGCATCTTGATAACCACACAATTCTAACCTCCTACCTATCCAAGTAACACACCCGACACTTATTCAAGGGGAATGACTTATCTGCAGTTTTACTGTAAAACATTTTTTTTATAAACATTAACTTAACATTCCAAAATTTTAAGCCAAAATCCTATCTCCTCTAGTCACTTGTATTCATAGCAGTACATCAAAATCCCTATGTAAGATTCAGTTCTTATTATTTTTTACATGTTCTTCAATGAATCCAGGCTCTTAGCAACAAGTGTGTATGCATTTCGATACTAACTCCCACTCTTCTTAAAATCTGTGAGCATACGTGCATAAAATCAGGACCGCGTTGAGCTGGGGACACATTTCTGTTTGATAGGAGCACAAGTGTTGTGACTGATTATTCTTCTCTAGAAAAAGAAAGATGAGCAGGTGAATTGTCTCCAGCCAAATGTTCACTGGGGCATAGCAAATCGCTATTCTAATAACGTGATTCTAGCTCTTCCGAGGTTCCCAGTGAGCAGTGGCCTGTGTCCAAAAAAATATTAAACAATACCAAACAAGGGTTTACGAAATTTGTTAAAGAGAACTGTTTTGTTGCAACTATTAGAATTAAGTTGATAACGAACCAATGAAATCTTTTGACGGTTAAGAATGGAAAGTTAAAAAAAATAGGCTAGATTAGAAAATGCTTTTAAATCACACGTGACTGTACATGTGACCGCACAAATACAGCAGCCAATGTAGCAGGGAGGTCCATTTTAATTGACGCATGTCTTTTCCATAAACCAAATATTTTAGAGTGATCGGAACATTTTTCTCTCTCCCCCCTCTAATGACTAATTGGAATGCTTTGTATCCTAAATTGCATTTTGCTTTCAAGAGCTGGGATTAGAGGACATTAGAGAGATTCTGATCCTTACACAGCAGCTTTTCAGTGAAATCGCGGCTGGTAATGGCTACCTTTTTTACTGTACAGCTTAACGTCTTCCCTGCCAGATGAGACACCTGAATCCCCAGCCGGATGAAAATTGCCTTAAATTTGGATCTAAAAAGATTGCTTTGTTTTGAGCTGCATTCAGGGACGTGTTTATCATTAATAAGATTATTCCGCATGTAAGAGCGTAAACGGAATCCATATATCATCGTCCTTTATCCTGTAAGAAGCTTTGTGATTAGATTGTAACGTTTTGTATCAATTGGAGGAGTTGACTGTTTTGGCTTTTTTTTGGTCTTATTTTAAGGAGTGATATGCAGTCTTTTTGGTAGTGATTTATCAAACGAGTTCGTTTTATTTGTAATATTTGTAATACAGTATTGCATAGCAATTTGCATATATAAGCCCACACCAGTGTTTGTCCTCAATATTCTGCTCCGTCAGTGATAGAAAGATCTATAATGTCAAAGCATCGTACCGATCGTCACTGGAATCTAAGGCAAAATGACAGTCAAATGTTTTATTCTTCTAAGTTGTCTGCAGCAGTTATAAAATTAGTCTTGCCCTTGAAAAGAAATGGAGTACATCCATTTGTGGTATGTCAATGGTGATTTGCAATTCTTACTAGTACCTTTATAGGCTGACCGCACAATGAAATGTGGAAAAGGTGAGCAGTTTAGAATGTGAGTGGGTTTTAGAATAGGGCTTGGAATTGACATATCCGAGTCTACAAATCATGTTAGCTTTGCTAAACTGAAGCCAAGATGTTAGCACTGCTGCTTTTTAGTGTATCATCAGATACATTAAAATAAAACCATCTGCTTTGTGATCATCTCTGAATGGACAGGCCACATCCAATAATTGTGTAGGCATGTTTATGTTGGTGCAGTCACAATCCATTCTTGTCTGTTCTAAAGTAGACTTGTAGCACTGTTATAACAGGGAACACAGTATTAAAGGGGCACTTACACAAATTAAGTGCATTCAATTGTTTGGCCTCATTTATGCTGTATTTTTTTTCCTACCAAAAGCTTTATTGAGTAACACATGAATGTATGTTAACACACGTAAAAATATGTTGCAATATGATTGAGATACGCACGTCTCAGAGCTAGAATGCTGTATATTGTTTCCCACATTCACATCTTTTTAGTTTTACCCCCCAAAAAATAAACTGTTTTGCATCTTTCTGCAGTATAACTCCACCACACCTTAGTAGCCATGTCTTTTTGCAAAATAACTTCCTGGCGGAAAATACTGAGGTTATGTACTATGATCAGCCAATGAGAGATCAGCATGCGATCATCAGCAGAAAGCTCACGGCCAACCACTGTCCTATTATTATCTGCACCCTTTCTCCTTGGAACACTTTGAAACACTGTACAGATAATAGGAGGGTGGTAATTGGCTATGGGGAAAAGCCAAGCCAGTCATTGGCTGAGATCAGTGTGTGTACATTCCAGCCTTGAACATGTTTTTGTAAAAAAATAGAGCCTTTGCTGCAGTAACAGGGTTTTTGCTTAGGAGAGATGCAAAACATATATTGTCTTAGCAAAACTAAAGAGGTTTAGATGTGGACAAAATACAGAATAAATATGAGGGCAAAATCTATTAAATGCACCAAAGTTTTGATATGTTGGGAATTGTGTGTCCCCAAAATCTCCTTTTAACGACTTAAAGGGCAACTGGGTTAATAATGGTGTTCTTACCCATGAGATGTAAGAGCAGAGGGCAATTTGAGTACCATAGTAACAGGTTTATAATATGCACTGATTGTTTGGTGGACATCAGTGGTTCTGTGTGTACTCATTCTTTGGGGGGACTAATCCTCATGAACTTTCTGATACTGATTCAACATGAGCATTTAGGTGTGATGCATGGTGTCACTCACATTAATTTGGAACATGGGTAGTCAACCATCGGCACTCTACATGGTGTGGACTACATCTACCCTGTTACTTTGCCAGCATTATGGCTGTTAGAGCATTATGGAGGATGTACTCCACAACATCTGATGTGCCGAAGGTTGCCTACCCCTGATTTATAAGATAAAGCGACAAAGTTAAAGCAATACTGGGTAACAAACAAATGTGACATGTTAACTCCACAATGAAATAAAAAATACATATTATTCCACCATCACAATATAGTCCTTAACGATTTTATTTCAATATGGAATATCTTGTTTATTTATTTTTTTAATACATTTTTTTAAAACACTTGCTGCTCTTTACATGCCAACTAAACACTAAATGTATTGGATGATGCATTCTGCTTTTTAAAGTGCATTTTGCCATGATGTCATATACCTTCGTTGGTCCTTAAAGGGAAATTCCAGTGCCAGGAAAACAAACAGTTTTCCTGGCACTGCAGGTCCCCTCTCCCTCCCACCCCCCAATCCCCGGTTGCTGAAGGGGTGAAAACCCCTTCAGTAACTTACCAGAGGCAGTGACATGTCCCACATCGCTGCGTTTTTCCTCCGCCGCCGCTCCTCCCAGTGATTGCGTCGGCCGGTGGACGAGACTGACCCCGCCCACCGGCCGGGGAGACCTAATGCACATGCGTGGCAATGCCGCGCATGCGCATTAGAGCTCCCCATAGGAAAGCATTGAAAATGCTTTTCAATGCTTTCCTATGGGAAAATGAGTGACGCTGGAGGTCCTCAGCGACGCTCTAGCACAGGTTTCCTGTGCTATGAAGCAGGAAGTGCCCTCTAGTGGCTGTCTAGTAGAGGTGGAGTTAACCCTGCAAGGTAATTATTGCAGTTTATAAAAAAACTGCAATAATTATACTTGCAGGGTTAAGAGTAGTGGGAGTTGGCACCCAGACCACTACAATGGGCAGAAGTGGTCTGGGTGCCTGGAGTGTCCCTTTAATGTGTTAATAGAAGGTATGGCAGATCAACTTTAAACAGGGTTTTAATATATGTCGTTATTTAAAAAATTTGTTCCTTCAATTCTATTTGCTGCTGGCAGTGAATGAGTCAATTCTCATCATGTGAACCTACAGTTACCTTGAATTTGTATGTTATTAAGGTCCCTGTACATCTTGGGGGGAGGTAGGGTTTGTTTTACATTGATGTAAATAAGTCATTGTTACCTGACCCTTACTTGTTAGTTAAAGTATCTAATGTGATAGGGTTGGTTTTCATTCCGTCACAGTGTATTCTGTTGGGCAATGTTACTCGTGGCTGTTTAAAAAGCTGTGTTATAAAAATAAATCCAAATCCGAGGAGTCTTGGTAACAATCTGCAGTTTGTTAATAAGCTGCTTGGTTTGTCAAATTACATTGAGTTATAGAAACAAGAGTTTGGAAGCTGATTATTATTATTATTATTTTATTATTTATATAGCGCCCGCAAATTCCGTAGCGCTGTCGATCTAGACCTGCCAAGCATCTTCACGTTCAAGGGGTCTATGCCAACCTGAAAATGTTTGGCAGATCTATGTCTTTGATAAAATATTTTTCATTATTGCTCTTGGAGATATCTGTTTAGCCGTTATTCGCAATGTGGTTTATTGCTAAAATCATACATACTGATCAGCCACAACATTAAAACCACCTGCCTAATATCATGTAGGTCCCATTCGTGCTGCGAAAATAGCTCTCATGCATCAAAGCATAGACTTAACAGTACCTCTGAATGTGTCTTGTGGTATCTGGCACCAAGACATAACAGCAGATCCTTTAAGTCCTTCAAGTTGCGAGGTGGGGACTCCATGGATCAGATTTATGGTTCCAGCACATCCCATAGTTTCTTTATTGGATTGAGATCTGGGGAACAACTTGAACTCTTTGTCATGTTTCTTAAAAAACATTCCTGAACAATTTATGCAGTGTGACAGGGTGAATTATCCTACTGAAAAAGGCTAGTGCAATTAGTGAACACCATTGCCATGAAGTGGTGTACGTGGTCTCTAAATAGGTGGTGCATGTCAGAGCAACATTCACATGAATGCCAAGACCCAAGGTTTCCCAGCAGATCATTGCCCATAGCATAACACTGCCTTCACCGGCCTGCCATCTTCCCATAGTGCCATTTCTTCTCCAGGCAAATGACGCACCCGACCATCCACCTGATCTAAAAGAAAAGGTGATTCATCAGACCAGGCAACTTCGTCCATTGCTCTATGGTCCAGTTCTGATGCTCATTTCCACATTGAAGGCACTTTCGATGGTGGACGGGGTCAGCAAAGGCACTCTGACCAGTCTGCGGCTACGCAGCCCCATACACAGCAAACTGTGATGCACTGTGTCTTCTGACACCTTTCTATCATGGCCAGCATTAAGTTTTTCAGAAATTTGATTTACAGTAGCTCTTCTGTGTGATCAGACCAGATGGCCATCCTTTGCTCACCACGTACATCATTGAGCCTTGGGTGTCCATAGCCCTGGTACCGGTTCACCAGTTGTCCTTCCATGCACGACTTTTGGTAGGTATTAACCACAAAACTTTTTTGACCCAGTCGTCCGTCTATCACTATTACGCCCTTGCCAAAATCACTAAGAGATTTTTTCTTTCCAATTTTTCCTGTTTCCAACACATGAACTTAATGGTTTGACTGTTCACCTGCTGCCTGATATATCCCATCCCTTGACAGGTGCCATTGTAACAATATAATCAATGTTATTCACTTCACCTGTCAGGGGTTTTAATGTTGTGGCTGATCAATGTACTTTTTATATTTTTATTATCTTATCCTCTAGCATATTATTTTATTATAATATTATTTGTATTGACATGATTAACTACCTAAAATTAGACAATGCATTTTTTAATCGAAAACGTTGTTGATTTCGGTCTTGCAGAAAAAGATTTACAAGTACAAAAAAGTTCTGAGCAATCCAAATCGCTGGGAGGTTGTACTGAAGGAGATCAGGACCTTGGTGGACATGGCACTAACCTCTCCATTGCAGGATGATTCCATCCATCAGGCACCACTAGAAATTGTCTCCAAGTTACTTTCAGAGGTGAGTAATTTTGTCTTTTACACATTTTCCTTAATCTTGGTGGCCGTTTAAAATCCAGCATTTTGTTGTTTTATCTTCTTCTATATGTCCCCTACCTTCGCTTTTTCATAAAGAAGAGAGGGTGTTCTTATTTGAAGGGGTAGTTAAAATGATGTTGTGGTCAGTAAGTCTTGTTTTTTCATGAGTTTTGATTGGAGTGGCCATGCTACCTAAACATTTGGCAAATGATTCTAGTGGACCACATGATGCCACAAGGCAAAACATACCCTTTTCTCCTATACCTGGCAACATGACTGGTTTTGACAATCATCTAAACAGGCAGAGCAACCTGCTGTCTGCATCTGTATGTGGCTTCCTCTTTTGACATACTGCCATAGTCCTGAGTTATGATGCCCAAACTCGTCAGAGAAGATTTTTTTTTTTTTTATGCTACGTCATATTTTTAATGTGAAACCATTATTAAAAGATTCGGAATGTTCATGTACTCTTACTCTAAAGAATATTTCCGAGGGTGCTTATATTCTACATATGAATATTGGTTAGGGTACACATCATCGGACATCACGTATACCCTATCGTAGCCAGGACTTTGTTTAAAGTAAAGGTCAGTCCTGTTTTAAGAACCAATATCCCTGACACATGTTTTATCCACTCTCTTCTCTGTTACGATAATTCGTGTTTGAGTCTTCTTGTTATTCTTAAAAGGAAGATAACTGTATCTGATTTATTCTTGCAGAACATACATCTAACCACTCTGGAACATGAAAGCATTATCGTGGTAAGTGCAGATTTTCTATAGTGTTGATGGTGTTTTCTCTCTATTTACACATTGCCGGGGTACTTGCAAATTACCCAGTGACGTGTACTCTTTAAAATTTAATTACAGTGCTTAAAATACATTTTCTTTAAATTAACAAATGAATACAATGATTTTTGCAACAAAAAGTTTTTTAAAAATATATCATTTATAAAAATAGATATTTATTTCTAAATAACAATTCTTGTAGTCTACTGTTTTAAATAGAACATGCTTTTTACTTAGGTATAGAACAAATTAAAAAAAAAAAAAATTCTGTTAAATTTTGATCCACTGCAAAATCTCATTATCGACCCCCCCCATACAATTGACCAGATTGAAAAGAGTGTGAATATAAGTCCAGAACAATTTAAAAAAATGTTTACATTAAATAGAAAAAAAAAAGCAGTACAGTATCAGTACTATGTTTATATAGATGTAAGCTTGGCTCTTAAATATTTACTAGTTGGATGTTAACACTACAATAACCATTGAAAGCTTGTTCCCAGTCCTTCTAAAGCACTTTACCTTCTGATAATTTATTGTTCCTTCAACTAATTTTATAGCATTGTAACTGAAACCCACAGTAGAATCAGCGACCTCCCATTTTATTTACATAAGCACATTTGGTTGCTGGGATATTGAATAATTAGGTGTTTGGACGTTATGAAAGTTTGACAGTTGTTTAAAAGAAACGAGGAATAAGCAAATCTCTGTGCCCGTGCAGAACAGCCTGTTGTTGCACTGTTAATGGAAAATGGAAAAACAGCATCATTTTTTTTTTTTCTCTTCAACAAGCGATGGTGGCCTTTTAAACGACAGCCCTTATTGTACACAGCCAACTTCTAGGAGGTCAATTTGGAGAGCTCATGAAACAGAAATAATTTTATGATTGGCAGTAACCCATTAAAATGAACTGCATAAAAGATGCTAAAAATACATATACAGTCAAAAGTTGGTGTACGCTTGCAAGAAGATGTCATGGTCTGGGGTTTCTTGTTAATGGCATCCCATCGGGACTACAGCTGTTTGGCCTGTTCTTCATTGCTCAGCAGGATAATGTCCAGGAACATACCACAAAATGGTGCAAGATAGCTGGACCGTGTCTCTTATCTCCTGCAAGTCCTGTGGGATTGAGGTCTATAGAGCAGAGAATTCGCGTCAATAAATTAAGTTGGTTTTCACTTTTGTTCTTTGTCCAATTCAATAAACAGTCAAATTTGTTTATTTGATGTATTCTAACCTTTTATGCAAAAATGTATCAGTGCAACATTAAATGATAGGCCAACAGATAGGCCAGTTAGGTGCCAAACAGACATATTTAGAACCCAAACTGATTTATTGTTGTTCGGATCCAGGAGAGAGGTGTACCCAATAATTTCTTTACCAAACACCAAGTAAATTATTTTGTAGCCATAACTATTTTGGAGTCATGGCTTTATGGTTTCCTGGAGGAGGGGTGTTATAAATACTTTGAAAGATTTAGCAAGGTGTTCTGTTTTAAATTGTACAAAAATTTAAAAAGAGAGTAGTCACCAATGGAGCCTTTTGATAAATCTCTTTATGTCTCAGAAGTGGATTGAAGCAGGTTTATCAGTTTCCCTTTACTTATGCGTTTTGTAAGATAGCACTATTGGTAAAGTGCTCCCATCTTCCCCAGGTCTGCTATGCTCTGCGTATCACTTTCCCATAACCCCCTGCACACAGTCACCGGCTTCATGTAGAGAATCATGGGATATCTCAAATTTGCATGCATGCCAGGGTACGCAAAAAACAGTTTTGCTTTTATAATGCATTCAAACGGAGAAAGTATTTACTTTTTTTAAATAGCATAACCATTAACTAACTTTTAATTAAAGTATTTACCTGCAAATAAACAGTGCCGCTTCCATCCTTTTAAATAGCATATTCATTTTAAATAGCATATAAACTAGAATTATTGCCCTGACTAATGGATTCCCATAACACAACACTGATCATAGATTTGCTTGATTTATTCATTAACATCAATGGGAATGTCTTTAAAAAGTTTTTTTTTTTTTTTTTTATCTTTTAGGCAATTTCTCCTCTTCTGGAAAACAATCACCCGCCCCCTGACCTCTGTGAATTCTTCTGCAAGGTAATACATATATATATCTTTTGGATTTTTATTATAGCAATGGCGATTTCCTGCGTTTGCAGGATACTAATTTTATTTGGATTAATATTTGGTATCTCAAAACTCATTGGATGTATTCCTTAACAATAACCTTAAAGCTGTACAAATAATTTTTTTTTATTTTTTTTTTTAAGATGCTTGCCTTTGCCCCCTGACCATCACCTGTATTGTTCTAATGCATACAGGGTAGTCTGGTCAGCAAGTCGCTTTCTCACTGCTCCCAAAGTGAGAGACATGTTTGTGAAATCTATAAAGAGATACTCTGTAATGATTTCTACTCCTAACGAGCGTTTCTCACTGGAGAAGACACAATGGAGCCCGTATGTTTTTACTGTCAAAACGTGCTTTCAGCTCAACACTAGTGATTAATACAAGGAGAGAACGACATGGGTTTTAATAAGTATTTGCCAGTTTCTCAACATTCTGGCATTGTATTAAAATAATTAATTAAAGAAACAGTTTTTTTTAATCTTTATAAAAACACAATTAAAGTTACTTATATTCCAACACTGGGAAAGGCTCCTCACTGCAGCCAAATCTTCCTCCTGTAAAGTCACTAACATTGATTACTTTTGTCCAATCAGATGGTTCTCATAGAGAAGCATCGAGGACACATGGCAAATGTATGTGGATATATGCGTGGTCCCTCCTTTGTCTCAGTATATCTCTTGACTGGGTTGTTATTTCAGTGAAATTCCAACACGGTCAAAATGAGTATTTCATAAAGATTCTATGTTTATGAATGACTAATTTTTCAGGGGTGTTGGGGTGGGGGGTGACAGTGCTGCTCTTAAATTTGAATTACATTTAATCTAGTAATCTGGTTGTGGTAGCGCTCCAGCATGTGGTCATGTTTTAATAATGTATTTAACTTGTTTTGCATGTTTTGGAATATTGACCAATGTTCTCCCATTCCAGCACTGTAGAGAGCGTCCGCGATCCATGGTGGTAATTGAAGTGTTTACCCCAGTCGTACAAAGAATCCTCAAACATAACATGGTCAGTCTTTCTTTAATTCTACACACAGTTTGCATTTTTGGCTTGCTTGATTTTGTTAATTCCAATGTTGCATTTGCATATCTGCACCGAGACATCAACTGTAATTGCCTTAAAACAGGATGTTCCTTCAGGATGTAATATTTGTGTTTTATTCATTTCTAACATTTCCCAATGTTTTTTCCGAAATGTTGTCACATTGAACCCCTTAGACATTAAATGTAATGCTTTACGTTCCTCATAATGTGTTCTCTAAATGATTATGCCAGCATGGTCCATCTTTATTCGTTTTCAGAGTTCAAATAAGCCATGTGGTTTTCTTTTTAAATGACCAACTCATTACATTTCAGAACAGGAACTTTAAAAAATAAAAATAAACCCATATATTTTCTTATGAAGATTATAGACTGCCATTAGTCCTTATGGGGTTAAAAAGATGTTAATTGTACTACTGTATTTTCTATTTAATTTTTTTTACCTATTTAATTTTATTTGGAAATATCCAAACTCCTCTCAGTTCTAGTGATAGATTTATAGATATCCAGTAGTTTAGAGCTAAGGTTTGCTACTTATTTTAATGCCTGTTCAAGGGAATGCAAACAGTTTGGGGTAAAATGTCCACTGTGAGCCTCTTCCTTCAAAGACTTGCTCTACATTTTATGTTTTGTTTTTAGATTTTTTTGTTTAATTTTAATTGTTTAGAGAAGTCACAAATAAATGGATATACCCACATTAAACATTTAAAAATAAGCGTTAAAAAGTTGTAATAATAAAAAAATAAAAAAACATTTGCAACAAAATAGCCTGCTTTTAATGTAGTTGTTCTGGTGAGTATAATAGGTCCCTTCAGGCATTTTCAAGCAAACACCTCCTTTTCAGGGAAAAGGCAGTGTTTACATTGCCCAAAGGGACACCTCCAAGTGGTCACTCCTTAGATGGCCACTGGAGGGGCTTCCTGGCTCAGGGCTGCACAGTAAGCATCCCTGACATTAAGCGTCCCCACGCTCTGCATGGAGGCACTGAATTTTCCTCATAGAGATGCATTGACTCAATGCATCTCTATGAGGAGGTCCTGATTGGCCAAAACAGCATTTGGCCCTGCCCCCATGCCGATTTTAGGGAAAGCATTGGATTGGCTAAAAATTGGCCATTTTGATGATGCCACAAAGGGGGTGGAGGCAGGTGAGTTTTAAACTTTTATAGAGAGGCTAAGTGGGGGGGGTGGCAAGCCACCTTTATGGTGGGTTTAGCACTATAGGGTCAGGAATACATGTTTGTGTTCCTGACCCTATAGTGATCCTTTAATGGTTTAATGTGTTGAGGACTGGGCTAGAACCACTGTTCTATTCTAATTACTAATGTAATTATCAGTTCTACAAAACTCCGCCTTATGCCTTTCTGTGCATTTTGGTAAAAATGCTACACCACTGTTCATTCATTTGTCTACTTTTGAAGCTTCCGTGAAATATCCATTCCAATTGATAGGGTGTAATTAAGTAATGGAGAGCAAATTATTTTTGAAGAATCAAGAATTTAGGACACTCTAAGAAAAGTTATACAATTGCTATATTTAAAAATCCATTCTTTTTCTTAACCAGAATACAGATTTGATGATAATGAAAGTTATTTTAAATAGTTAATCTCACACTGTTATGCTTATACAATACACATTCAAAAAATAGTGCCTTTAAATGGCTCATTGATTTGATAGAGTATGCCTTTACCATGTGTGTGTGTGTGTGTGTATATATATATATATATATATATATATATATATATATATGATTTTAAAAAATATTTTCAGATTTCTTCTTTACTCATTAGAAACTTTTTTTTTTTTTTTTAAACTATCTATCAGTGTGTTGTGTTATTACCATTTGTGTTGGTCTTACTTGCAATAATGGGCTTCGTCTCTACTGACATCAGAACATGTTAGTTAATTTGATTGCTCCTTCTGAGAGGTTCGACAGATGATGCCAACCAGATGCCTGTTACACATTGTGGATTGTCAGAGAAAGAACAAGGGCTTAAGCCCCGGTCGTTAAAGTAACACTATATGTTCAGGAACATAAACATGTATTCCTGACCCTATAGTGCTAAACCCACCATATAGGTGGCTTGCCCCCTCTCAGCCTCCCTATAAAAGTTTAAAACTCACCTTATTTCCAGCGCCACGCGGGTCCACCGGCGCTGGCTCCGTCCCCTTTGTGACATCATCAAAATGGCAGTTTTGTAGCCAATCCAATGCTTTCCCACAGGGAAAGCATTGGATTGGCTAAAATTGGCACGGGGGCGGGCCAAATGCCGTTTTGAATCAATGCATCTCTATGAGGAAAATTCAGTGTCTCCATGCAGAGCAGTGTACTTAGCAAGATTGTGAGAATTGGTGGCATGTGACTGGTCCCACGAGGCCCAAGCCACCGTCCTGCTTTCCAGGTTGCTAGTCACAGTGGCCAGTAAGCTTGATGCCTGTAAATCTACAGATCACTCTATGCCCACTCTCAGTCCAGTGCACTGTTCCAGTGAATGAGTGCACAAGACATCATATTATAATGTCCACATTGACAGCAATGCAGAACTTCTTTAGGAAGGTGGATGCAAGGTCAAGCTGATCAACCCTGCTTGAACCTATTCCCTGCGCCTTCCGCAAGGACATTTTTGTAAATGGCGATAGACCTGTGAGATGCAATGATGCTTCTGGTGGAGTAAAGCACCCTGACTGAGCACAACATGTTTCACCACTCTTTCCGTAAAAAGCGTTGTTGTCCCTACCCACCGAAATAAAAAAGTCGCTATAGTATTGGAATTTCTTTGAAAAGGCTGAGAATGTTAGAGCAATTTCAGCATCTACAGCACACATTTTATTTAACCCTTCTCCTTCCCAGAAACATCACCACTCTCCTGAGTCTTGCACCAGTCATACTATGAGATAAAAGGTTTTATAATGTAAACATCCTATTAAGCAAGTTTAATAGAGGTTTACCAGGTCTATTGTGCCTTTCTTGACTCCTACCCCTGCGTGCTGATAGGGCGCAAAAAGTTGATTCTGGTAACACTAACTGATTAAGGTGACTCCCGACAGAGACTCTATTGGTAGTACATGCAAACTCTACGTTTTATGCTAGCAATGGTTCATCTAGGACCAACCATCGGCACTCCAGATGTTGTGGACTACATCTCCCATAATACTCTACGGCCATAATGCTGGCAAAGCATTAGGGGAGATGTAGTCCACAATATGTGGAGTGCCGAAGGCTGCCTACCCTAGATCTAGGATGCCATCACATACAGGGCTATTCACCAAAGTGTGATTGGTCAGGAATTCAAAGTAAATCTGAAATTTTAGGACAAAATAGGAAAGAAATATTTAAAAAATAGCCGACTTGGAAAATATTGCCAATTTGGCTACGGTGGCCTTAAAGTTTACATTAACTTTAAATTCTCTTTGAACTCCTAGCAATTCACACTTTACTAAATATAGCGGTGAGTCACTTTCTATTCACCTTTATTAGAGTGACTCTGTCTTTGACCGCCATGTTGGTGACAGGTCTGTTTAAGGTAGGCAGTAAGGTAATGTGTAGATATATATTTTGCCCAACTCCAATAATACAAGGGTATCCAATGAATTACAGATTTACTGGATGTCTTTTACCGGCTTGGATACCTCTTTCTACCTGCTGGTGGATTTTGGAAATCACCTGCATTTGCAGGTAATTCTGTGTGTCAAATATCTGTTATTGTCCCATGTAATAGATATACATAGTTATGTGTTAGTGATTAGACATTAACATCTCATAGACTTTTAAATGTTGTCCTGATCGGTAAACACCCACACACGATGCAATATTAAATAATTATAAGTGTCCAGAAAAGTAATTATTTTAAACATTTTTTTTGCTTTATATGATGCCAAATGCAGTGTATGAAATATACTGGTTAAATAGATTTGTTATATTGTTATCATTTACAGTATTTGTCTTTGGGTATATTGCAAGTTGTTTTAGGGGCGAATGAGCTGTAAATTAAAATATTACCAGGGATCACCCTGGCAGGTAAAGCTCTCTGCCCTAGTAAGCATTTGGGAGGGTGCCCATACTCCTTTTCAGCTTTTGGCAGTTCCACTATAGCAAAGATTGACGTCATCATCACTCTATGACATCACAGCCTAGCACCCTCAACTTGTATTACACACTACAAGTGGAGCAGGCAAAATACATTGTTTCCTCTGTCGGTATTGGGTGCCTAGATAGCCTCACTCCTCCCTCCATATTAGCCTTGTCTCTGTGATGTGTATGACACTGATAGTTGCGTTGCATCATTTTTTTAATCCAACTCGTGCCTAAAGTAATGTGTATAGTCTAAAATTACGTAATGCAACTATCGGTGTCACACACATCGAGGCTATCTAGGCGCCCCGTAGGGAGTGTGTGTTATTTTTAATTTATTTTTATGACTTTGTTTTTATTTTATTTTTTTATTTTACAATTTTGCACCCATAAGAATTTTGCGCACAGGGCAACATTTAAAAGATGATCAGTTGCAAAATGGCGTATTTCACTTCCTGCTAATTTTTTAAAAAATATTGTTTTTTTTGGTTTCTTTGGTAGGAAGTGAAAATGTAAGCACTACTTACAGATTTTTGTGACCCGGTGCTCGATAGCACTAAAATGTATAGCAACAAAGTTAAGTATCCGCACTCTAAGAGTTTATGTTTACTAGAAAAAATGTCAAATGAAAATACAAATGTGACTTAATTTGACACTTTTTCTAGTAAACCTATCTTGTTGGAAACCCTTGGAGTGCTGATACTTTACTTTTTTGGTATATATATATATATATATATATATATATATATATGATACATACTTTTTGGTGTATATATATATATATATATATATGTGTGTGTGTGTGTGTGTGTGCTCTCAAAGGAGTGTGCAGAACTCATCATTTGCTATGCTATTGATAAGAAGGTTGTGTCAGTCACACAGTTAGTAGAGACAGGTGCATGTTGTAAGATTTAAAAGCTTTGAGGGAGTAGTTAAAAAATCATAACGAAACATGACATATGGAGTTAGTTGTAAGACGTTCAAGAGGTATGGGGGTAGCTTCCTGTATAATCAGTCCCTTCTGACTGCTATCAGTCATGACTATTTTGAAGCAGAAACAACAGACATCTAATTTATCGACGGCTCTCACGGTAGCTGTAGAGGTTACTTTAACTGAATGACAAACATTTTAGGTGATACTTGTAGTTACATGTGTTACATACTCAGGGTTCATTGCTTTAGAACTCAAATAGAGTTATCCAGTGTATATAGTTTTAAAACAGATTATTCTTCATTATTCATTTCCTTGTTCTATTCTTGTTTCCTTATTCTCGCAATTAAAATGTCAACATTATATACAATGTGACATCATACTGACTGTTTTATAACCGTGTGACAAAGGTCGTCCATATTCAAATAATGTAAAGTAAACATTGAAGTAAAATGGTACTCAGACTTAACGTTTATAAAATAGAGGCTGCTTTTAGCTGTCTTTTCAGTTTGTGTGGCTGAAACGTCTCTAATATGCAGTACCTCTGTAACCTCAAAAGGCAGTTACAGGGGGCAGCCATTTTGTTTTTTGTTTTTTCTTTCCCCCTATAAAGCACTGTAGGCCTATAGAATGCAGCCATTTTGCTAGGCCCTACCATTAAATGGGCTACTACTGCAGTGTTTAATTATACAGGTTAATTGTCATGTGTCAAACACAACTTATATTAACTTTTTTCTTTAAATGACAATTTAAATGGAAACAG
The DNA here is from genome assembly GCA_933207985.1 of Pelobates cultripes. Taxonomy (NCBI): domain Eukaryota; kingdom Metazoa; phylum Chordata; class Amphibia; order Anura; family Pelobatidae; genus Pelobates; species Pelobates cultripes. Next base: position 31,472,940 of record OW240923.1, on the reverse strand, counting down.
GTCACGAATAACTTCGTAAAAATTATGAAATTACCAATGAAGAAAATGTAATCTTTGTATTGCCCATACACCATATTGACAAGTTATCTGTCCTCTATGAATTACATGTCATTTGCAGTCCGTGATGCAAAGTTAATCTAAAATATAAAGTACAACAGAAAATGGATGAGCACTTACTAAAGTGGGGTGCTATACAAACCTCCAATCAAGACACCCCAGTAATGGATTCCAAATAAAATTAAATGGTTTAGCACTCTCCAAAAAATAATTGGAATAATCCGCTTCTTCCCCTCAGTGCCCCCCTTTTTCTCTTTATATGCTGTCTTCCCATCCCTCTATGCTCTCATTCCAACTTGTCTCTCCACACTTTCTCTCTCCATTCCTGTCCTTATCTCCATTTTCTCTCTCTACCTTCCTTTCTTTCTCCTTACCCACCTCTTTCTCTCTCTCTCTACTTCTCAAATTTCCTCTCTTCCTACTTCCCTCCTTTCCTTTCTTTCTCTTTGTTCCTCCCTCCTTCTCTCCAACCAAAAAATATCAAAGTGTAATTTTTTTTTTACTTAGCTACATTATGTTCCCAACTTGACCTAAATATACCCTACATTTTGCTTCCCTGTTCTCTAAGTTACAACTGTCTCTCTATAAATTAACCCCTTTGGATCAGGGCAGGCACTACAAGAACGATGTTACCCATGGGCCAGTGGAGCATGAATCTAATGTTTCATATTAAACCATAGCTTTGTACATAAGCTTATAAAAACACAATGCAATGATTTTCCAAATAGTGTTGGCCATAGGTTGCTATTAACTTGTATTAATTACATTGTTTGTAATTTTATGTAAAACTTGCACAGCAGTTGCTTTTAGCCACAGTGACTTCATTTAATTAGTTGATGCTTCGAGCACTGCACACTTTATGGCCTTATTTAAGGTTGCCAAGTCTTTGCAGGAATCAGAACCCCCACCCCAGGCTGATGTGTTGTTTCCAGCCATTGTATTTACTTGGGTGATCTACTTCCTCTCCCTTTGTTTTTTTACTAAGTAAGCCATGGCACACAATGTTCTAATGGCTAGGGCCTCAATTTATTAAGCTTTCCAAATGATTCGATACTGTTAGAAAAACGTTTCAAATTATTTATTTACAAAAATGTCCGTAGAATGTAAATATGACTTTGGTAGATAAATTATCTGATACATTTTTTTCTAAAAGTATTAAATCATTTAGTAAGCTTGTTAAATTGAGGTCTAAGTTAGGTAAAGACTTAGAATTCTAGAAGTGAGATTTGACTTAAGGTTTATTGGTTTCTGACAACCATTCCTGCTACCAAATCCTTGCCTCCACAATGCTCCCCTCTGTTAAAGGATCTCAACATTTTTTGAGTGCATGAGTGTATAACATGTTAATAAAAATCACAGTGATGTGTCTTTAAACTACCATCACAGTATTTAGTTTGTTTAATTTGGATGGTTTAGTTTGTTCTAAATTACATTTTCACATCCTACAGAAGACCAACCCCCCAGCCACACCTGAAGATGCACAGCTGAACTCCTTTAATACCAAAATCCATAATAAACATTATTATTTTCATGTATTTGACTGTATGAAATCTAGTCCAAAAAGCCTCACTCACCCTCATTTATACTTTAGTTATGATTGTCAACCTGTAGATGAATTCATTTATCTGCCAGAAACCACTAGTCACTGTATAATAAATGTAAAGTTGCTGAAAATGTCAGCTCACTCCTTGCTTATAAGCATTACAGGAAGTTTCACTGGGTGATAGCATCCCTACAGTTAGGGAGATAAAGGAGTGAATGGGCACTATTTCACTGTCAGCATTACACGAACAGTCCAGAAAATGATACAAATTGCTATAGCAGTTTTACATACCTTTATTTTAGAAATATATGGTTTAACTGTATTTACTGTATGTGGGCATTATGCTCAAAAGTAGATCTTCTTTTTACATTCTATTGACATTTTTTTGTAAACTATACTACTACTAATGCCTTAAGGGCCCTTACAAATACCTATAAGGAATTGACAATTTTTATTTATGTATTTTTGCCATACCTACTGTATGTGAGCAGGGCTTCCATCAGAAATGTTGGGATCCCTTACACAGCTCAGTGCCTGGGCCCCTGGAGGCCACCCTCAAATCTGCCCACCTCCGAGTTTGCCGACCATGATAAGTTAAGTCGATGCAGAGTGTGTATGTGTGCAGTATATGCAGAGTGTGTTGTGTGTATAGTTGATGCAGAGAGAATGTGTGATGAAAGTGGATGCAGTATGTGTAATGTCTGTGATTGTTTAGTGGATGCAGTGTATGTGTGTAGTGGATGCATTGTGTATGTTTGTGGTGTTGGATAAGGGCTGTGGGAGGGTGAGCAGTTTAAAAAAAAAAAAAAAAGAAGATTGATCATTATGTTTATTCCCATTTGGCACAGTATTTTTTTGTAGTGTAGTGGAGTCTCATTTTCCTCCTCCAGCAGCCAGTATTCTCCTCTCGCGAGCCCACCATGTATTGCGTGCTGTGTGGAGCATTGTCATGGCGACCCGCTCTGACCGCTGTGGATTGCGAGAGGACACTACTGGAGGGGGATCTTGGGAGTCTCCTGGGCCCCCTCTTCATTATCCTACACAGCAGGGTCCTGCAAGTGCATATATTTATTTATTTATATAGATAATATTTATGTGTGTGTGTGTATATATGTTTGTATATACATACAATATGCACATTGGGGGTACAACTGTATTGACCTCTACACCCCTAATGGAGGTCCTGCATGTTTTGCATTTTTGTTTTTTTAATAGCATTTTAGACCCTGTGTGAAATATTACAAGATAAAGGACAGCTTTTCATTTCCCAAATATTTACAGCTTTTCAGCAAATATCTACAACTTTTAATTTCCCAAATATTTTTTTCTATAAAAGATGAACGAATAAGTAAAAAAGTACAAATGTTAAGGACATACTCAACAAACCATCATGATGGACACATTGCTTTGCTCACGTAGAGGCTCATAAAAAGCTCATGTTTAGGTGGTACATGACACCCCATAAACTGCATAACATATACCCAGGTGTTTCTCCTATGTGCTGGAGGTGTGGCACTCAAGATGGCACGATGCTGCATATCTGGTGGTTCTGCCCCGGGATCCAGACACTCTGGTGGGGACGTAGGGAACCTGCTCGCCCAACTTCGAGCCTCTTCCTGTTATTTCCAGATAACCTACCGTGCAAGTATCACCAACTAAAGGCAGCAGTAATGCTGGCGGCCCGTAATCGATAGCCTACAACTGAAAATCCCCAGTTTGTCCCACCCTTTCTCAACTGCTGGATAAAATCCAGCAGTATTACATATACAAGCTTATATCTCAGACCACGTCTCGGGACAAATTACTCTTTGAAACAAACTGGGTGCTGTGGCCACAGCTATAGAAGCAATACAGAAACAATACACAATCCCAGTCACTACCATAGGTGGACACACTTGGTCACTCCACTCAGTGGACCCCCGGACACACACCTGAACAACCCCAGCATGTCCCAACACCGGTGGCACTGTGAGAGTGCTATATCTTTAACACCACGACTCAGGTCTTATTCGTTATCTTTACTTTTATTATTTTTTGTTACACTCTGGTTGTAGTGTATGTTGTGTGTATATTTTGGTACAATGGATAACAAACATGCCATAAATGTTACAATCTTGTTCCTGTACCATCTTGTATATCTGGGACTACTGATGATAACTATGTACGGATTTATATACTCCATTGAAAATTCTCAATAAAATACGAATGATAAAACAAAATAAAAAAATACAAATGTTGTAAATTTACAGATTTAAAATTTTTAGTTTGTATGCAAAGCAATGTATGCATAAAATCTGTCTTATAATATGTGTATATGCTAGCTATGCATCCCTTGTTTCAAATAAATGTTATGCTAATATTTTTAAATCAAAAGGTGCCTGGTACTGTTGGGGTTAAGGGACAGTATGAGATAATTCTGTTATAACATTATGTCTTTATAACACCATAATTGTTTTTCGAAATGTTTCTGTGTAAATAAGATACTAAACTCTTGTTACATCTTTGGTTACTAAGTCATGAATTCACCTGAAATGTCCCACCCAGGCATACCTCCTAAAATGAAAGTGACCCTCTGTGGCCTTTTAAAAATGTGGGAAGTTTGCAACTGACTAATATGGCTTTTTTATTACTTCCACATGTTAAATGGTAAATATTTTCTTAGCTTTCAAAATGAAACCATAGAAGTTAAAATGGAGTTGTTAAGGTTACTGGCTGCAGAAGAATGAAGAAAAAAAAATATTTTTGCAGAACACTCCTAAGTACGTTCAAGCATTTAAGCCGACCTTATTTTTCTTTGTGTGTGTACAGGATTTTGGGAAGTGTCCTCGTCTCAGGCTGTTTACTCAGGAGTACATTCTGGCATTAAATGAATTGAACGCTGGCATGGAGGTAGTAAATAAATTTATACACAGGTCAGTGACTGGTCCTGATTACTGTACTGTTTCTTTTAACAAAAAAAAAATTGCTTCACACAAATCTTAATCTAAATGTATATGTAAAAAAAAAAAAACAATGGTGCAGGTGCACAAGGAATCTTTAAAGTGTCAGTGCATAGAAAGTAATATTCAGAATATATAAATATCCCAGATATATACACACTAAATATTATATGTGAGAAATAAATGGTTGAAAAACACACTGTGATAAAAACATAGAATCTTGTGTGGTCCAAAATAAGTTGTATACTTGCACTCTCTTTAGGAGATAGGTCTCAATGATCTAACATAAACGAGCAACGAAACAAACCTAGTGCAATATAGCCAGAAAAAAAAAGTATATTAAAATGGGTACTCTTTGAGAACTGCACTCACAATTATGGAGTGGTTATAGTACCACTCCAGACTCTCAAGCACAGGAAGGATCAGACCCTTGGGAACGTTTGATCCAAATAAGGGTATTCGCAACAAACTCACCACTAGCCGGAACCGTAAAGTTAGATGCTTTATTCCACATAAAAACAGTAATACTTAAAAAAAAAAAAGAATAAAAAAAAAAAAGAGTGAAATCTCCCTGCACTTATAGAAGATCTAAGTTCTGGTTATCTGTAATTATACAATCCGAGCATCCTCTCGTTGTGTTAGTGTGTATATCTCTACTTTAAAGATGCCTTGCGCACCTGCATCTTTGTGTTTTTGTACCATTTTGGGGATTTTTTTTTAATATTAGATTTCCTTGTGGGTTGCTGCATATATATCGTTGTTTATTGTTTCCTTAAGGTGATAACATTTATTTTTGTAATTATTTGCGTCTCTCTAGTTATTGTTGTTTTTTATTCCTAAATGTATCATTCCCTGCCCTTGGGGAATGTGTTTGTACAGAAATATAGTTCCCCATGGATAGGGTAAACAGTATATAAATGTACTTTCAAAATGCTTTTATACTCAGTTGAGTCAGACAGAAGCTTTATGGTGGACCCGGTATTAAAGATAAAAAAAATACAGTTGAATAGAAATCCCTCAGTGGGCAACTCCCAGGTTTTCAATAAATTTTACTAAAATTATTTGACCGTATAATTATATGACATATTCTGTAATATATGTTTTTCAGTGACCAGGCTCTGGCACAGATTATATTTGTTCTTAATCAGGGACTGTCTTTTTACAGACAAAAATTAAACATGTCGCTAGCAAATGTTCACGACAGTTGTTTGCTAAACTTTAGAAATACAGTTTATCCATGGACATATCGAGATAAAATTGTTGCTTGTTGTTCTTACACAACCTCAATTTTGGGCCTCATATTAATGCGTTATTTTCTTTCCTTTCCACATTATGATGTCTTTAATATTGCTTATACCGGTAAAAATAAATAAATATGCAGCATATTTAAATAAAGCGACTTATTAAAAGTACTCTGAGTACGTACTCCTCTCAGCCAATGGTAGATCAATGTGATTTGAGCTGATGACTTCACTGACGCCACACAGCCAATCACCGGCTTCCTACTATCTGCCCGATTTCCCCTTAGCGCGACTTTGAATACTTTTTAGATAATAAGAGGACAGTAATTGGCTGTGAGTTAGGTCAATAGCTGAGATCACACTGGTCTCTCATTGGCTGAACATGCCATTCCTTCTAATCAGGAAGATGTTTTATGAAAAAGTGAGGCATGCACAAGAGGGTGTAGTTTAGCAGTGGAAAGAGAGGCTGCTACTTATCCACACTTGTCTCTCATCCTGTACACCTATAGAAATATCAGATAGGGACACAGGCCTGTAATAACACAGACAAGGTATCTATATGATATAAGTAATGAATACACCAAGTTGTGTCGGTAATATTCTTTATACTGGTGTAGTAGATTATTTTCTGCAAACCAATAAGTTTGAATGACTATCTGTTCCTGTCCAAATTAAAGATAATAAAGTTGCGTGCACGCAGAAGTAAATTCACACTGAGACACAGGGTTCAGGTTAATGAAAGAACTTCGGAAAAGTTTAATGGCTTCTAACAGAAAATGGGTGCGCAGACCCTTATAAAGGCATTTTTACATCACTGAAGAATTCAAGATAACAACAAATAAACATTATTAATTGGTTCAGGTGTTAAGTGGTTAGTTAGATGCCCTCCCATCAAGAGGTGGTGTCATCCTTGACACGGGAGTGGACACAAGCACGAGGTGTTCACTCGATGGGAGGGGTGCTTTGGCAGCCATTTTGATTAGTTGGTATTGTTAGTTTCAAGGTTCTTTTAGTAAATACACATTTTATTATTCAGCTGACACGTACTTTATTAAGACCAACATGTGGCTCAGTTGCTACAATATTTCATTCAACAGAAACTCATTGTTCTGCTGACGCACATTTCTTCCTGCCAAAGTATTATCTTAGATAATTTCAAGAATTCTATAATTCTACAACACTGGTACCTCTCCACCATATTGGTTTCACTGTGTTGGTTATGTTTCTCTGTAACTATTATGTTTAAGGACACTTGCATTAGACACATTCCAAATAAAATCTTCTGTACCTTACAGCATGCACGGCCCTACAGCAAACTGCCCTCATCCCAGGGTCTTACCAAACCTGGTTGCTGTCTGCCTAGCTGCCATTTATTCATGTTATGAGGAATTCATCAACAGGTGAGTAGAGGCACTCCTTCCCATGATATTTTATTAGTCTCATTTCCTCACTTGGTATGTAAAAGACCTGATTGTATTTATTTATTTTTAATTTAAACAGCATGTACTAATTCATAAAGTAAGTCAAACTTTCTTCAAATAATCTGACATTTGCAAGTAAGAGGTCAATACTGTTGGTGCAGGGACTGTAATCCTGTGGATCTCTAACCCTTGCTGAATTATTGTTCTTATGATTTTTCTTTTTAAAATATTTTATAGAATTAGAACTACCATGATGCATTGCCAGCCTTTAGAACAGTAAAGCATACTGGGAGTGGCCAAAAGGTATATGTCCCAACATCTGGACATATGCCTTTTGGCCACCCCTGCAAGAACCAATTTGACACTAGCTAGAACACTACAGGTTGGCAATACCTAGCCTCTTGTATTGATAGTTTCATTTAACTTTGCAGAAAAAAAGGGTTTTGTACGATATTTTCTTGCTCCAGATATTTCATAGATATCCTACCCCATTCTGACTTGGCTTATGGCTTGATGTATGCATCTGACAACTGAACATTATCGGGCAATTATCATTATGTTAATTTATGGTTTAATAAATGTTGTTTGTTTCATGTGAATGAAGCTGCAGTTTGTCAGTCCATATTACTCTGACAACTAGAAGAGGCTAGCATAGGGGTCATTTTACCCAACAATAAAGTCATCGTTTAACTATGTCACCTTATTCTGATGCAACCACTACACTTTATGGTGGGTGTAAAGAGTTTATTTAGTAAAGCAATTGATTTATCCTTAATTATCAGAGACTAGTGGTAACACCGTAATTACAGCACACCTTTTAAATGTTATTTTAGTGTGAATTTGAATTTGGAAAGGTAGTTTTGGACCAACTATCATGCTCTGCGGAATAGATCTAAGTTTTGACAGCTTGGTGTCTATGTTTTTTGTTTTTTTGTAGCCGGGACAACTCTCCAAGCCTAAAAGAAATCCGAAACGGCTGCCAGCAACAATGTGACCGCAAACCCAATATCCCCATGCGACTACTCCACACCAACCCAGACCTGGTGTCTCAAGAGGTCACATCAACAGAGTCCCGACACAAGTCGGTCATTGTCACATCAAACGAAATTCTTGTGGAAGTAGAACGTAACAATACAGTGAATCAGAAGTTGAAAGCAAACAGCGGCAATGACAGCGAACCCAACTTGATCGACTGCCTGCTCATCAGTCCGACATGCAGCACTATAAGCATTGAGTTGAGCCCTCAAGCCGAACGAGTCCTGGGATGCTATGTGGAGATACTGAAGATGCTGTAAGTAGACCATGATGTAGCAACTGGAATCTCCTAGATGTTCTGTGATTTGTGTTATTTGCCGTTAGAAAGTATTGTTTGATGCATCAGGAAAAAGCTGGCCACGTGTTTTGGGAGTTGGAATGCTTCAGATTGCTTGACCCTGCTCTATATTTTATACATAGGGTCACTTTAATTTCAACATAATTAAAAAAGAAAAGGGAGATCTAGTTTATCATACATGGGTTTGAACTCTTTAAAGAGATATCTGTTATTCTGTCTTTCTGTCTATCAAGACCTACTTCAATATCCTTATCAGAAAATATAGGTTGTGTTATTCAGACATATTTATTACATTCCCAATTACAGAAATAAAGCGATTACTGTATTATTTACTTGCAGGAGTTTCTCAATCAAAGGCAGCTTAGTGTTGCTGTATGTGTGTAATATCCAATCATATGTATGTAAAATACACATGCATGCACTTACACACATAGATGTTGACTTTGCCTAAATAGTGTTCTATTATCTCCATTAGAAGGCATGTTGACGTCACCTGTCTATGACAGAAACATCATCTGGAGTTTCCCATATATTCTAAAAATAAGTTATCTAAAAATATTTGTATATCTTGTCTTAATTATTCTCCAGGGAGACTTTCCACCTCCGGCCTTGTGTCTGACAGACCAAGAATGCTTCCCAAGTGCAGAGTTGTTTTTTCCCCCCATTTATCCCTTCTGTGATATTGAGATTTTTATATGATGTAGTGTTCTATATATATATGTGTTGAAACACGATCACTGCTGTGGTTAGTGTCAGTGGAATGGGTTAAATACCATAGAGGTGGCTGCCCCCCCCTTAGCCCTCCTATAAAAGTTTAAAACACCTCTTATTTCCAGCGCTGTGCGGGTCTGCCGGCACTGGCTCCGCCCCCTTTGTGACATTATCAGAATGGCCCATTTTTAGCCAATCCAATGCTTTCCTCTAGGGAAAGCATTGGATTGGCTAAAATCGGCATGGTGGGGAGGGGGCAAATGCCATTTTGGCGAATCAGGAGCTCCTCATAGAGATGCATTGAATCAGTGCATCTCTCTGAGGAAAATTCAGCAACTCCATGCAGAGCGTGGGGACGCTAAACGGCTGGGCTGCTTACTGTGCAGCCCTGAGCCAGAAAGCCCCTCCATTGGCCATCTAAGGAGCGGCTACTTGGAGGTGTCCCTAGGGGCAATGTAAACACTGCCTTTTCTCTAAAAAGTCAGTGTTTACATGAAAATGCCTGAAGGGAGCGATTATACTCACCAGAACAACTACATTAAGCTGTAGTTGTTCTGGTGACACTAGTGTCCCTTTAAGGTTTCAATCTTTACCCACCTTAGTCGTACTATGTATGTATATTTTTCTTACTTACACCCTCATTCTAGCCTTTTCATTTCTGGAATTCTGGCTTAAAGTTGGCACAAGACTTAGGCATCCAGAAATGGCAGATTTAAGACATTTAGCATTTTGTGTGTGTTATTCATGGATAACCTAGAGAGTCCTTACTGTACTTTAAGTATTGTGTTAATCATTGCACAGTATTCCCTGACTAGGATAATTCATAGTGATTTAAAAATTTAAGGGAAAAATAGCCAAGGCAGAACAATTCTCTAACTTAGCTAAGTTTTCCATTTAGGTGTTCTGGCCTTAAATTTGAATAACCCTATGAGTTTGTTCATTTTTAGAACGTGCTATTTATATAGTAGTTACTTGAATTTCCTGAAAACAAAACAATTGACAATGTACAACCAAAAAAATGTTAATGGAATATTTATGTAATAAGTAGAATAAAGAAAAACATTAGCAAAAATAATACATATTAAGAACATACACCGTGTTAAAATATCAAATTTACTATTTTTCTATGTAGGGTTAAGTGTGAATTTTCAGACATTGAAAGTGATTCATTTTGTGAATAACACAGTTAGTATATTTTGAGTTTACTATGACCTGTTAAAAGGAACCGATCACACGACTTGTTTCTGGAGGAAGGACAGGAAGTGCAGCATATTAAAGAGCCCTGTCATGCCATTAACACACAAACTCTCATTACCTGAAACTTTCTCAGTTAGAAATTGATTTGAAACGTTTCATTTCCTTTGACGCCCTTCCCCATTTTCATTGAGATGCAACATCTCAGCATCAGACATTTCAACACGCACCAGATTAATGTGCGCTGATGTCACTATATATATATATAAGTTGTGTAAAACATGAAATCTCTGTGTTGATAACTTAATTTAAGGTTATTTTGTAGTTTCATTGATGTTAAGGGCAAAAAAAAGCTTTCTTTGTCCAATCATGAGCACTTTTGTTTCAAGACGTTTGTGTGATCCTGTTTGAGCTCACCCAGAATTAATCTGAAAGTGTCTATTGTCTGCTGGTGTGCTGTGACTTGATGTGCTTGTTACTTTTTTATGATGCAGTAACTTTGTTTTGCTTTATGCAAATTAACTTGGTATTGCCACATACTCTGTTAACCCTAGTTACTTTGAAATTGCATTTAAGTGTAATATATACAATACATAATAATGGTTATACTTGTCTCGTGGTTTTATTATAGTTTTATTATTATATTAATGAAATCCTTTTTATTTTCTTTGAAGTTTAATTTTACATCTCCTACAGCTGTACTTGGGATCCTTGGGGGAGTGGTTCCAATCTGTTTATATGTATAATCTTAGAATCCTCGGGGGAGTGGTTACACCCAAATCTGTGTACAGTGATGGAATGTTGGTGCAGGAGTATTTTCAGCTGACCTTATTATTAGTATAAATAAATACAATAAAAAAAAAAAAAATCACACAAGGAGTATGTAGATGATTAATAGAACAAGTATTTTCAGAGAGTTTACTTTGACTATCTATGGTGATTGAGAAACCTCTGAACATGATATAGTATTTAGAAAATTAGGCAGTCTAGATGGGCTGATTGGTTATCTGCCGTCACATTCTATGTTTCTATGTGTCTTAAAATTACATCATTGATATATTGGGAGAAGGGGGTCTATATTGTGTAGAGCCTCTAAAGCAGTATTGCTTAAGTAAAATCTTAAACTTTTTCTATAGCATGGTTAATCTTCATTACATTTTTAAGTGACTGGGGGAATTTGGGGATACAACTCATAATGTGGAATTTATCCTTTTATACTATATATGTTGCATTAATTGTAAGTGCAAAAGCACCTTTAACAAAGTATCTAAATTTTCAAATACAAAAAAATAAATATTTGTTTCATTTTTACATTTTCTTCTTGCACCAATTAAAGCATGGTGTGTGTCATTCATATGTCATACGCCCAGACCCTTTAACAAGTCATATACAGCATAGCACATTGATTAATAATATTGTAGCCTACCTATAAAAGAACAGCTAGGAATGAACTTGGATTGTTCCAAAACACATAGTCAGGGTTGTATGATGATTCAATGAACGTCAGAGAGAAGTCATGAAAAGGTATATAGAGATGTAGAAAAATACTTGCGAAGCATGCTGGGAATTTGTTCTTGTTAAATCATGTTGGAAAATAGAACGAGATCTCAGATTTCCCATTTGGTGTCATTGACGGCTCTTTTGACACATTCCTGAGTTTCAGCCCCACACTCCGTTCCCCTCATGCTTTAATAGATTCTCTGTTGTAGTAACTGTTGTACGTAGACTTGTTTTGGGTTGGGTGAAGGAAGCAGGCAGTTTTCCTATCAGGTGTTATGACTGAGATATTTTCGGAGTCACAGCCAGGAATACTTACAATAAACTTCTAGTTACAGCTGATACAATTCTTAAACTCAAAAAAAATAATAATAATTTAGTTTTCTTTTTGGCAGCCAAAACTATAAATACATGAGAAAGGCAGCTTAAGAAGAAAACTGGGGCTTATGAACTAGGGTGACCTCTCCAGGAGAGATTTGCCTCCTATGAAAACTTTAGTCTTGTGGTATAGGTCTGTGGTACACAGCAGCTATATCTTCAAGTCACATGAGGCGTAGGATGCTTTAGGCCAGTTAGCCTGGTTGAAGGTTGCATTAGATGTGCTTCACTATTACAGAGCTATTTATTTATGAATAAGTGTTTGCAGAATCTCATAACAGGGGAAGGCTGACAAGTGGGGCAATCGTCCCTTTGCCACTAGCATACTGGCTTTGTGGGCTGTAGCTTTACAACACCATTCTGTATCCAATTAAAAGTAGTGGGTAGTGTGTTACGATGTCCTAGCCCCCTGAACAGTCCCAATGTCAGGGTCCTGTCCTACCATCCTGATTTAGTTACCTGAGGTGTCCTGGATCCAGGGACACCAGGGAACCATCCTCAGGCAGTGCCAGTGCATAATTAGAAACACTTGTGCATGTATGCTAGGATCCTTCAGAAAACGTTTCAGCAATGCTACCTGCAAGATCCTGAAGGACTTTAGTGGGTGCCTGCCTCTTTTGCAGATATGACTACCCACTATGGACTTCACCAATGACATGAGTTATATCACTGCAACGACCCTCTCATGCACGCCATAACCATCCTGATTTGCATACCTCCCAATATTAAAAGGTATAGTTGTCTGTTGGCAGAGTAATGCAGGAAGGAAACAGAAGGAAGGAATTGTGCAGGGTGTTTATGTCTGTTTGTGCTTGGGATGGTGGCCCATACTCTTCAGGCTTGAATTTCCAAACTCACCTTCCCTTGCACGCCGTGGCCATTGGCCACTAAGCGGCAAAGTCACTATCGGAAGTCTTTCAAATTATGTAAAGAACCCAGAAAGTGACAGAGCCACTTTAATGTTGAGTCTACTGCCTGATGTGAGCAAGTTAAAACTAGAGACAGGGTAGTGGGCTTTATAGTGGAAGTTGGTAATCCATTAAACTTGCAGGGAAAATGTGCTAAGTTTAACGTCAAGGAACTACATCTTCTGATATTTTGCTCATTCTTAAGACTCCACCACATAATCCAAAATTGTGGATTTGACAAACTCTTAACTGTTCTCCAAGCATTTTGGATTTCTCCTGAGCAGAGTCCATATTGATAACAACTGAACCTTATTTCAACATCTTTCAGGAGCTCAATTCAAGAACATCCTTGTATTCAGTATAGAACTCTATGAACTTTAAGTTGCACTCGACACCAGTATTTGTATTTCCTCCAGAGCTGATAATATACTTTTATCTGTTAACTTTATGCTCTTTTAAAAAATAAAAATGGAACATTTTAAAGAACATCCCCACATCCCCACATCTTGTATTTATAAGGTTTGGTCAAATAAATATGAATTCTAGGCAGAGATCGAAAGATTTTTAACCAACTTACGTATCTGTGAACCCGCTGTGGTCACAGCCATTTTGGAATGCTGTATCAGATTCTGTCGGCAACTGAGAGAATGTATCTTTGACCTCAAATGTGGTTACAGCTAAGAAAGCATAATAGTTAAACCTGCAAATGGAAGTCCTAATCACTGTGAGATTGTTAGAATAAAGTAATTGGAGGAGTGTTTAGCCTTCTTTCAGACAGCTGATAGGATTAACAGAGCGGGCCTTTTTGCTTGTTAGATTCCTTGGGGGGGGAAAAAAAAAAAAGAGGAGGAAAGTCGAATAAAACAAATGAGGAACATCTATCTAGACACTGAAGGAATGTATTTGTTTTTAGAATCTCTCTGATAATACAAAAGTGTTTTCATTCGTTTAAAGTGTTGGTGGTTTTACTTTGCTGTGCATCTTGGGAAGTGCTGGTCAGAAACATTGCTGGATGCAAGGGATGCCGTCAATGGTCTAGATCAATTCTAATGATACAAATTGCCCCCGCAGTAATATATTAATGGAACAGGATTGTGACTCATCCATGAGTTTAGCTTTTGCGTCCTTGTGCTTCTCATCTCAGTAACAGATGACATCACGTGAGATAGCAACTATTTTAAACAAAACCAAGTATTTTGATGAGAAATATACAGGAATTACATTTTTATGAGAAAACCTTTTCTCAAGGAACTTTTCTTATTTTTTTTCCAAACTGAATGTTGTATGACTGATTTATCGCTTAAGAGAAATTGTTGTGCTTCCCAAAAGTGTATGGTATTTGGTCAAATAACTCCCATCTTTCAACTGAAAGTAAATGGAGTCAGAGTGTTTAGTATGTCATACTAAAAGTAGCAGTAAGCTATTTTGTTATCAGTTTTCCGGTCCTGAACGTGTAATCTTTTCTGGGCATCTTGGTACGTACAGATTGGATTCCATCATTTAATGCAACCAATGAACCATACATCATCTTGAGGTTAGAATTATGGGAAATGTAGGCTAAAACATTTTCAAATGAGTAGTAGGTTACAGACCATATGCTGTAAATCATCTCTTCTTTAAGACATCTATACTTAGTCTGATTTTTCTCTCTATACCAATCTGCCAATCTACATTCCAGCTGTTTGAGATCTCACTCAATTACCTCTTCATTCACTTTACATTTTACCAATAGCTGCTTCTCTCTGTTATCTCTTTTAGCCATCACCTCCAAATTTCCCCTGCTACCTTTTGTCTCAAATCCCCACGGTATCCTTTAGGTGTAAGCTCACAGGCTATCTAGCTAAGCACTTTGTATAAAAGAGCTTCAATGGCCAGTTATCAGCTTACGGGAAGGGCCCCCTCTAACTCTTGTATTTGTCTGTGTATATTGTACGTTCTCCACCAATTGTACAGCGCTACGAAATCTGTCGGCGCTTTATAAATACCAGTAATAAATAAATAAGTACAGGAAACAGATAAATGTCACTAATTCCTTTACCTCCATGCAGTGGTCTTCATTAGACTATGTAATTATAAAATGCTTGTTTTTTTCCACTGCATTGTTAGTCAGTGTGACAGCATGCTTTATTTAACATGGTCTGACAATGAGGTGGCATCTCTGATTGTTGACGCGTTTACCATGATGACGCGTTTTTCCTTTATCGAATCTTTGTTTCTACACAAATTGCACAATATGTTCCATCCTAATCCAATACATATTCCATTTTGTTAAATGTGATTCTGCTATGACTGTACCACTCCTCATTGTATCTAATCTATATATATGGTATTAAAATCCATAGCCACATTGAATTCTAGTTAGGTGGATTAGAGGCCTTCAAAGACAGATTAATAGCAAACAGACACATATAGGAGATGCAGTATTCTGTCCAAATTCTTTGTTCTTTTTTGTTTAAATATGCTTCTGCTTTACATTTTTAAAAGTGTAGGTTACTCCTCAAGAACGGGTTAAGAAATATTTGTAAAGATCATTGCAAAAAAAATCTCCCCCTCCTATTTCAAGTTGTTCTCATGACTCTGAAACTTAAAAGAAGTAAAATTCTTCAAAGTGACACAGATTAAAATGTTAAGCCTCTGAGGGAGCATGAACTTGTCAGGAAGATAAAAAAAAAATGTAATTTGTGGGGGTTGAGCTAAAACACATATCAAAGGTGACGTGACCTTAACAAATGCTTGGAAAATCTCAGCAGTAAAAAAATTAAATAAATAAAAACGAACTGGCAGGTGACCAACATTAAAAAGGGTTTTTGGGATCCGTAAACTTGGCAGTGATTGGAATAGCCATCCAGCCCACCTCGGATTTTTTAGCTCCTTGAAATAAACTCTTTGAATGCTCGAGATGTGCATTAGTCACTTCTCTGGCAGTGAGCGAGGTGAATGAGGGTGTTTATTTCTTTCTATGTGTAACCTTTAATATCTTAATTAAGTAACACAGCAGATCCAAACATGCATGAGAATTCCTTTTGCTATGTCATTCATAGTCACAGCTCTAGGCTTTGCTTTCACTGTTTGTGGTGTACGGAAGACAAAGTGTAGGCTGATACAATTCTAAGATTGGTGGAATGCATGATGACCTGTACCATCTAAGTCTTCCATTCCAGTGTTGTCCATTCTTTGTAACATGATCGGGTAGGAGGAGTAGGACCAGGCTCCGATTCAAAACTATCAGTAGTCCTGTGATTTTACACTAATCTCACCTGTTGCTAAGAAACGGCACAAAACCCATTTCAAGTTCAAAGTAGAACAGTACATACTTTAGCAGTCCAGAGTGGTCCTTTTACCCCTTGGTTGTAGAACACGGATATAAAACTGGGGATGTGAAAATAAAGAAACTATAAAGACATGATAGGAGACTCACTCAAAATAGTCACTCAGGTTTACATTTTGTTATAATGATCTCTTTATCCTGGGTGTTTTACAAAGATTAGTAATAACACCCAGTTAGCAAGTAATTGAAATAATTCTACATTTTAGGAAAAGGTGTAATTAAACTGATGGTGGGCGAGCTGCTTCTTCAAATAGCAATTACTGAATATTGCAGCCTCCATTGCATAAACGGAAGTGACTGTAACTTGAAAGTGCAGGTAGTGACTGCAGTAGTTCCTGTAATATGAAGAAGAGTGATCTCTTTCTGTGAACAACACTTACTGAATACAGCAGCCTGTAGAAAATGAGGGTTATTACTAAACACTATGGGTGGCTGTTATCTATATTCTAAGTTGCATAGAGTAGGTTAGATTGCGAGGGTTTGTAAGGACTGTGAGGCACAAGACTTACTAAAAATCAATTTTCTATATGTATATATAATTTTATTATTTATATTGCGTTGTACATATATGCATGTATGTGTGTGTGTGTGTGTGTGTGTGTGTGTGTGTATATATACATGTGTGTGTGTGTATAGTCTCCTAGCAAAATGCTGTCTAGGCTTCAATGTGAAGATGTTTGGGTGGTAAAAATAGCATCACTTTCTTGCATGATTTCAATTTAAACATTAGGCAGATTCATAGTTTGGATGGTATGGACCAGGGACCCCTAAGCAGCTCACACATATTCTTAGAAGCAATTAATTGTTTTAGTTTTTTTAATTTTTAAAGGCTCATTACTGTACTCTCACCACTCCTTGCTGTCTTGTCAATGTGTTGTGGAGTTGAAAAGATGCATGTTCCACAGTTTATTAAGTGATCCATGAGCAGACATACAAGCTGATGAGGTGGTTTCTTTCATGTAAAGTCATACATTGTATCAGCATGTTTGCAAAAGAAAATGCACAGGCTGTGATATCACTTTACTGTTACTGCTGGCTAAATATATTGGGAGTTGTAGTTTAACAGTATCTTGGGGCTTTGTGCAATGCAAGATCCGTTAAGCCCCGACAAGACTAGGTTTCTGGTCTGTCCTTTTCATTTTTGAAAAGTTGTGCTAATACAGGAGGCTTGGCTTTCTATGAGGTTGAAGAGTGACTAGTTGACAAATGTCACGGTACCACAGTGACACTGTCATCTGTTTTGTGGTGAGATAGACATGAATATATGTGATGTTTTACAGGAACCGTGAAATACACACATATTTCACAGATCTCTTTCCCTCAAATTATACTCTACAGTGTTTATTTTAACATTGTCCTTATATACAAGAATGTAAATTCAATATGCTCCTGGTTGACGTAAGTCCGTAGCTGCCCATCTGTTCGATCCATGTAATCTAATCACTGCAAGAAATCCATTTTGTACTTGATCACCTTTCATAGTGTAACATAACGGTTCTGTGGACTATATAAAGTCACGCGAGGCAGCTCTGTGGAATATGTTGGCTAAATAGCGCTGTGTCTTAATGCAAATATTAAACCCAAAATCAACTCACTGACTGACAGTTTTATTACATTTTAATTGTTATCATGTGTTTCAAGAACTGACAAGCCCCCTGATTGAAATCTCTACAAACATGCTCACCCTGATTGAAAACGAAGCCCTGCTATCTATTGTCTGCATCGGACCATTTGAAGCCCATCTAAGGGCTGACCTGGGGATCATGGCCTTAAAGGGACACTTCCCCTCATATACCCCCAATGAAAAGATACATTCACTTATTTATTCATTTTTTTCATTGGTGGTGTGTGTGTGTGTGTGTATATATATATATATATATGTATGCAAAGCTAAAAAAAAATCTTGTCTGCTGCCCTTGCAAGCCCTCCCCTTCTTTCTCAGCCCAATACAGTTCAATAAGAAGTCTTTCAATGCTGGTGCTCTGTGCAATTGTTTCAAGCTTGGGTTTAACTCCAGGAAGTGACAGGACCGGTTGTCTGATTGACAGACATGGGGTGTAACAAGGTTAATTTATAATAGTGCCAATTTCTATTGAAAGCTGCAGTTTTTGTAAAATGAAAAAAAGTTGACACACTCTTCACTCATAAAACACTTCAGCAAACTGATGTGCATTAGAAGTCTGGAGTGTCCCTTTAATTAGCTCAGTGAGGCCACACTGTGTGATATAAGGAAAAAAAAGGACTCTGATGCAAACCTCAAGTATAACGTGATGCTCTTTAGGGTTCGGCTGTTATTCCCCCCCCGCCCTTTCTTAAAAGACAAAAAGCATGATGGCATGATATAGACTTTTTTTAATTTTTAGATATATGCCATCTAAGTATTCCTTCCCCTAATTCTGTTTTTTGATGTTGTAGGTCAGACTACGATGACTGGAGGCCTGCCCTGGCCAGTTTGCTGCAGCCTATCCCATTCCCCAAAGAGTAAGTAACACATTTTTTTTATACTCCATTAAATGCGTTAAAGTGAAGTAGCATACGGACGTGTAATGAGAATCAATAAAATGGGATTACAAAATACAAACTCAAGGTGTGAGACAAATAAAACCAAAACTGTGATCTACAAAAAAAAACAACCCAAACACATTGTTGTTACATGTTGTGTAGTGTGTTTTATGTTGTGTAGTGTTTTCCTGGTTTGCATATGCATATTGCCCCATTAAAACACCTACTGCTTACTTCCAGAGTGGTCAAAAGGTAGATCCCCTGATGTTGTAGAACTTCACCTTTGTGATAAGGCATCATGGGATTAGTAAATGCTGCAACTTGTTAGAATCTACATTTTCACCACTACAATTTCAATATTACCCTACGCCGCTTCCTTGTGCCTATACATTGTCAGTGAGAACGACTTTCGTATTGCTATCTGCGATCTCCCCACTATGCTGTTGGAGATACGCCATGTTATTATATATTAATAACATTATGCGAGAACTACTCAAAAAGGTTATTGGAGTGCTAAATCTTGATGCTTACCCTTAACAACTCATTAGGGTGAGTACAGCACAAGCTGTACATGTTAGATAAAAATAAACATAAAATAATGTAGTCTGTAACCTGAAAATCGTAAACATACAAAGTGGTGTGGTATTACACTCACATATAGTAAATGATGGCTCCAAACTGTGTGCACTTATACTTTTTCTAGTTGATACTTCACAAGTCTCCAAGAAAAAAAACAGAACATAGGGGAAACCACAGTGGAGTGGAATATATATATATATATATATATATATAACCAAAAAAAATAGTAAGTCTGGCACTCAATCCTGAAGTCATAAACAATAACTTACACCAAGGTGCTGCTCCGTGCTGAGTATATGAAATGTATCAATGATGAGAGCACTCAATGGATTTCCAAATCAAAGTAGTGTATTCAAAATGTTGCCAATGTGGATCAACGTTTCGACCAAACAGGTCTTTATCAAGACGGCAATACAGTGCATATGTTGGGTTTATATACAATTAATTAATGAATAATAAGTGACTTACCAAGTGCAGGTGATGAGAGTGAGTGGATGGAGCTCGAAACCCGGAAGTGAAGTGTGCGTGATTACGTAATTGCGTGATGACGCGATGTCATCTCCATGTATGTAGTCATGGAAACTGTAAAAAGTTGCCAGAAGTGTGAGGGTGCCAAGAATTTTGATCATAAAGTGTTTAGCTACGTTAGAAACACCGAACATGGAGGATGAAAAAGATGTATAGGGACTAAGAGGGGTGAGGCGAAGAAGTGTAAAGAAAGGAAATGGACTGCGAAAAATAAGACAAAGAGGGAGGGAGACCTGGAAAGTAAGGCATATCTGTCTTTCATACGCCTCACTTTCTTGGTCTCCCTCCCTCTTTGTCTTATTTTTCGCAGTCCATTTCCTTTCTTTACACTTCTAAAAACACCTTAAACACAACTGGGTAATCCCTAAATCCTGGCCTGGTAGGGGGTACTTGAGGACTGGGTTGGGAACCACTGCTTTAGGGTATGACATTTTAAATATCAAAGTAGAGTTGTGTGCATTGTGCAAATGCTTCATTTCAGAATACACATAGGTGGGTTGTAACTCCGTAACAACATGAGAGAAACGATGGTTCCAATTTCTCTCTGTGCTATGTAAATCTCCCTGGTTTTAGGTAAGCTTAGGCTCTGCTGATGATGGTAGCAGAGTACAAATTAGAAAAGATTAAATAGCTTGTCATCTTGATCCAGAACTCGCAGAGCCACCACAGTCTTGATTCCATAAGGAGAATCTATCATGAAGCAAAATACGGTTATGTGTCTTTGAATACACTGAGAGAGACATTTGCCTTGAGGTGGAGCGGAGATAAATACATATTCAAGCGGTGAGATGAACTAGACTACGTACACTTACTATGAGATTCAAAGCACATAAGGGAGATCTAGAGGCTTTGGTCAACCAAAGTGCTTACCATTTACCCATTCATGATAGAGGCAAACATCAACAAATGCAGAACAAAACATGACACAAGTGTTAACAAACGATTAGACAGAACATTATGGAAATATGAAAAAGTTAAGCCAAAAATGAGCGAGGCTGAATCAGCTGGTATGCACTAGGTTGTGACTTTACAATCTGGCGGTGGAGCTCTGCAACCAGGGCAGTGAATAACTAACTCCAGCCTTGACGTTGCTTTAGCTGCATTTGCATAAACCTTTTTTCTTTTTTTTTTTCAAAAGCATAGAGGGTTATTCATTAAAGTGAGAATTGTCAGAAATTCAAAGTAATTTAAAAATTAAGGCCAAAGTCAGTTATGTTTCCACTTAAGCTACTTTGGCCTTAAATGTTAGATTCACGTTGAATTTCTGACAATTTGGACACGACTATGCAGGATGTTCATCACCAATTTATTTTAACATACCTCAAAAGTGTCCCTATTCAGGAGACAGTGTCCCTGTGTTGGGCCCAAATCCATCTGTCCCTCTTTTCTAGCAGTTCCATATAATTGGGATGTCTGAGTTTAGAACAGAGCTCCACAGGAATTATACTTACAGTATTGAGTCTTCAAACAACAATAGATATGTTTAGAAAAAAGTCTGTGTATATTTAAAAAAATATATATAATAATTTCTTGTCCTGATTTTTAGAACTAAAATGTAATTTATAAGTTGGTTAACATTTTGCAGAACAGCCCTGCCTCTGACCACACCTTAACTATACCCCTAAAATTAAAGTGTCCCTCTTTGTCTATTTGAAATGTTGGAAGGTATGCTTTAACGGCACTGAAAGTTTGTGTTCGTCAGTAGATGTTTTGATAGCAGAAGTGTTGAATAGTCACCTCTGGAATGATTACAGTCCTTGAGGAACGGGCTAATGAGTGCTTGTGTTAAAAAAATAAATAAAAAAAATCTGCACTACAGAGAATAAACATTACCATCAATAATTGTCCAATTTAAAAGCTTATCGTACCCATGAGGCCTACTCTGCGAACACACAACAATCATAGCATACACGGCAAGTTCAGGTGTTCAAAATACCTCCAGTAAAAACAAAGTGTCGTCACTTTGACAATTATATACTTTAGTATCACCCATGAGAATGATTTATTCCACTCCTGATGCAATTTTTATTTTTTTAAACGATAATTGCTGTGTCACACTGATCATCGAAGCTGTGGCCATGGTTTAATTAAGTCACTTGGGTTCTTTGACAAATCTAAAGTAGTCATCAGATACAGTTTGCTGTACATATGGGGTCAGAGGTCTTCTAACGTTAAGTCCATCTGCACCACGCAAGTATGTGGAGCTGCTAAATTTAACCTGGATTAGAAAATTGCTTCATCGCTTTAATTTGTGTAAAATTAATCCATGAGTGGTATAGTCAACAAACAAAGAAAATATACATGGCCTAGTCATTAAATAGTGAATGTCGCTGAAATTATAGCCAAGCAGCAAAATTAACTAAATAAAAGCCAAAAACCATGCTGTTGGGGTAAAAAAAAAAAAAAAAAAGTCGACATTTTTTCCTAAATTTATTTTGGCTTTTTTCCAATTTGGTTTCCAAATTACTGCCATGCAGAAGAATAGCCCTGAACATTTTCAAAATTTCAAAAACTAGACATGTTTAAAAGGAAACATCCATCTTGGATATCCATCAATAATTGTTATAACTGTTGCCCTTTTTTGCCACTGAATATAGAAATATAAGCAATGTTTCTGTTTTCCTCTTCATTTTTTTATTTTGTGCCCTGGGGCTGTGCCAGGACTGAACTGGATTATGATGTCATTTGCGAAATCTTTAATGTACATTATAAAGAAAACTGAGCACCAAATAAGAAAAAAGGGTTAACACATGATATAGGTAATTTTCAATGTTTTATTCAATGGCGTGACTTCCAGAAAAGCAAAAGTCCCCCTTTAAGTGAATTGTAAGATTTGGGCATAATTTCAATTATCCTTGTTTGAAGTCACGAGCTTGCTCAAGATTAGTTGGCTTTTTATTTTGTTTTTTTTATAGTTAATTAAGTAAGCCGAGGCATATCACATTAACAATAAGCAGTGGCACAAATTGCCACATGCAAAGCAGGTCCTAATACCTGTTTGTATTTTTTATATTTCTTTAAAAAAGGGAAAAGGGTTAAAAAAACAAAGCAAAAAAAAAAAAAACACGTGAACTAGTTTCAGATTCTTTAAAAGAAAAAAAAAAAGGTGGGGATGGGGAAGAGGACGTTCTGTCTCAAGCAAGCAACCGTCGAGCACTGAGGACGATAGGACAATTCTGGAGAGCAGGTTATCTTCAGCTTCGAGGAGGTCTTCCCCTGGAAGGGAGTTCATGGGCAACTGTACGTCAGTAGAGATGGACTTCACAAATATAGTCTTCAAAAAGTATTTAATTTTGTCCAAACAAACCACCTTCAGGCATATCTATGAAAATATTACCCTTTTTGGTTGCTCAATTGTTAACCAGTGTGATTATGTTACTATGTAAATATATTTTATATTACACGCTATTAAGAGAGAGTGTATTAACCTGTGTATGTGTTTTTGTTGTTTACAGAGCTTTGGCCCATGAAACGTTCACAAAGTGAGTATTGAATTTAAATCAGATTATAGATGTCAAAAATCCATGTTTAGATTAACAGTCTGGCTGTCTAAAAGCCTTTGTTTTACACATCACGGTACTTGTATGGGCATTTGTGAATAAATGGCTGGCAGATTTTTATTAATTTAAATTACAAATAAGAAAATGAAAGGCAACGAAAAAATCCAAACAAAATATATTTTGCGAAATTGTGCTTCAATATTTAGACCTAAATCTTTGCAGTTTGTCTAAGGCTCATGTCTCCTTGACAAACCCAATTATCAGTCAGTGGTGAATAAACATTTTCAAAGTTATTCACTAAAATGTGATTTGTCACCAATTAAATGATTTCATTGTGATAGTAAAACTTTAAGCCAAAATAGCAAATTTCTCAGAAATCAAAGAGAATTTAAATGTTTTGGTCAAAATGCCAAATTTAGTAAAAAAAAAAAAAACAAAAAAAAAAACACCAGGGTGTGTAATTCAAACAGTAGAATAAACAATGCCTCTTACTGCAGTCCAGTTATGTAAGTAGGTGTATAAACATTTTGATTTGCAGAACACACACCCGTGAGACATCTCTCCTTGGGGAGAAAAGCTGGTGTCACCTCTTAGTACATCTTTTCCATTCACTAGATTTTAATTGCAACACAAACAGTTTTTATTTAATGATGCACAGATAAACAAACTTAAAGAATGACTTCATATTCTAAGCTGTGTACATATGTATATTTTAAAAATATTTACAACTGGCAAATAAAAGGTTCTAAATATATTAGAAAATAATTGCACGTTTACATTATTTTACACTGTTAGGAGTTTTTACTACACAGGAATTAAATAATTGAGAAAGAAATTGCACATTTTAGTTGTTTAAACTGGAAAGATAATAGAGCCCCCCCCCCCCTCCTCCCAATTCTGTTACTTTTCCTAAAATGTGCAGTTTCTAAGTTCTCAATTTTTGTCCCCCTCTAAATATCCTTGTATGAGTGGTCATTGTTGTGCTTTATATCTGAAGTTTCTGCTCAGGTTTTCTGACTGATAAAGTAATCATGCAATCTCCAAATTCATAAATTAACCTGTTGCCACTTGGTTTTACAGGGAGCTGAAATATGTAATTCAGAGATTTGCCGAGGACCCCAGGCAAGAGGTAAGATTCATGTTCTGTAATGGGTAAGGTAAGGGGGACCCATAGATATTTTTTTTTTAATTTCCCACAACTCCTTTGTAAATCTACAATAAAATGATCTGTGAAGATCCATACCGTTTCTATGACTAAGCTTTGGTGAATTTAAAACCAAATCCCAAACTCTAAGCCAGAGTTGCCTAGCATGATAAATGACTTGGTCAGAGAATTTTTCCCTAGTCAGGATGAGCTGAAATATGCTATAGAGCAACGTCTGCTAACACTCTCAGCCAATGACTGCAGTCCTGCTTTACTCCAAGCAGTGACATCCCGATTCTTCTGCTGTAGAAAACCACATGTGGTTGATACAGATGTCCAGGTAAGTTGTCATACCGTACTAAAAATGGTTAGACATCTTACTCTGTGACAGCGCCAGGGCACTACTGGCCCCCTAAACACTACAGTGGGCTTCAGTGGTTATGGTGCTTGGAGTGTTCCTTTAAATGACACAGCCATCAAACAATATACAAACCATTTAACAAGTGGGATTTGGTTACATTAATATTCGCAACTAGTCAAAGGACAAGTCACGTGCTGGGATTCTGTGTGGACTTGATTTGGTCTGTAAGGGAGAAAATATGGTTAGTCATGAGAGCGCTCTGGGGATAGAGTTCCAGTTCCAGTACATTTTGATTCCTTGCAATGTCAGTTCAGCTGTTCCTCTTTCCAAGGCTGATAAACAGAGTATCATTAAGTGGAGTTCCAAAATCATCCAAGAAACTAGTAAAAATCTAGATGATCTTCATCCAGTTTAATATTCATCAGTGGCTCTGTGCTTGACAATTTCATGATTCGAAAGGGAGTGTAGACATACCTGGTACTCACAATGGTTTCTTCTATTCAGTATGGTAGATATAAGAGAACCCTGGCGGTTTGTTTGTAAGGTTCCCAGATATGCCAGTCTTGATGTGACTTGCATGGTGGTTTTCTTGCCTGTATGTGCAAAGCTTTATGCGAACCAGAGTATTAAATTCTTTAGCCAAATTGTACAGGAAAATGTTAATAGCCGTTATAAGACATTTTTGTTTGACTTTTGTTTTTCTTTATAAATATATCCTGCGTGGGACTGAGGTTAGCTGATGACCTCACAACCTGACCACTGTCATTAACCGAAAAGTTTAATTTCCTGTCCCTAAAGTCACTTGCTCAGACGCAAGACACATAATAACTATTTAGGGAACATCTAAACAGCCTTTGTCTCTGTGCTTAATTCCATAGGAAATTGAAATAAGTGTTAAGCCCTGTTTTTAAAATGTTCCAAGAGACGAGGGTGAAGTCTACAATGATTTATAGTTTTAAATATATATATTTATTTCTCTAGCCATAAGGAAAAACATAAGGCTAGACACAACTTTACGTACTGTGGTGTTCACGCAGACCTCTTCATATCCAGACTGGTATTTCCATTAAGTGACTAACAGTTCTATTTAAAAAAAAAAAAAAAAAGTTAAACTTAGAACGTGATTTGCGTCACAATTTAGCTTTCCTAAGTCATATTTTTTTGGCTTCAAATCTGAAGGAATGTTCTGCAGATAACTACATATATTTTCTTTTCTTCCTTTTTATAAAACCATTTGTGCTATCTAGAAATTGAAAGGCTTTCTTTTAAGCTATTTCGAAACATCTCTGTTTAGAGCAATGTACTGTTCGCAGGTCGTTCATTTTAGTCAATTTAACACTTTGTTTATCTGCATCTGAAAAATACCTTTCCAGGTATGACCAAGTCATATAAAGATGTACTACATTCTGTTTAGGGAAAAAAAAAGATGATACTGGGTCAATATTGGTGGCGCATGCAGTAAAAGTGGATTGAGCTTCACAAAATGGGAGGGACTTGATCTAAAACCGCAGACTTATTCAGCAAGTGGGCAAGATCCTACGTGGGGGTTACTTGTTTATATCCCACCAGCTGTAGTGTTTTTGCAGAGACCTACTGCTAAACACAGTGGTTGTTGGCAAAGTCCTGCACCTTTCCATGGATGGCTACAGCATTTATTAATAAAAGGGCCTATTCTGTTTTTTGTTACAGATAATGGGTCAGCAAGACAGAACGGTATAAACTGCTTTTTCTCATCCATATTTTTTCCAGGGTTGATTACAATGGGAGAATAGTCAGTGTAATGTATCATGAAATTACAGGCTGTCCTCTGCCTCTCATTCAGGACTATGTAGTTTATTGGTTTATGCAGACAGTGACACACTGGTCATCTTCTAGGGATATGTGGAGTTGCATTTCCATGGCCGCTAATTGCATGTGGGAACTCCACATTTGTTAAGTTGTTATGGTATGCATGGATCACCTGCTACCAGGGGGATGGCACTGTCTGAGATCTAATTCTACAGCAAATTCTAAAATCTAATTTTGAAAAATAAAGGTACAGTAGCCCATCCTGGTTTGGTTAACAGTTTGCATATCAATAACCCCATGAAGAACATGTGGTTACCCAAAATATGTTAGAGCAACAATAATAACAAAGTGTGCATTGATGCATAGAACTATGCTATATACTACAAGTGAGACGTTCATGAATTAACAAAGGAGCCCTCTAAGTGTCAAACTCCCACATGCCATGCTTCCCTAATTGCGGTTACCAAATCCTTTCTGTGGTATAGACGTATGTCATATGAGTGATATGATAATGAAAGCAGAAAAAGATTTGTAAAACATACAGGTTTTTATTTGTTTAAAGCTATTAAGTAAGGAATATATTGACAGATCTCTTTCGTTTTCATTATTTTTATCACAGAACACTCCGCGTTTATCTAGTTTATTAAGCGTCAAAGGTCTAGGTGGGACATAACTCTTAATGGACAAATCATGTAGGATTTGGTCAAGATGTTGACTTGGTTCTGTCCAATGATTTAGACACATTTGGCTTTCGAACATTCCATTGAAATGTTACAACATGGAGAAGTGACTTCTAACCTTGTCTTTGTTTCTCCCACAGGTCCATTCATGTCTCCTAAGCGTCAGGGCTGGTAAAGATGGCTGGTTTCAGCTGTACAGCCCAGGAGGAGTAGCCTGTGATGATGATGGGGAACTTTTTGCCAGTATGGTACGTGTCTGCAATAACGTGAGTTTATATTTATGGCTGCTTCATTATTTATGAAATGTTGAAACCTGATTTAGAGCAAGTTGATGGTTTTCTGTTAATTCTTTAAAACAACTTTTGGTTTCATAAGTCAACGTTCTCTTTACATCCCACCCACAAATATATAGAACACCTGGGCTTCCTTCCAAACCGACCGACCTTCCAAATAATGTAAAGCCAAAACAGAACACTCAAAGTGAAAACAGTGTAATAACATAACTTTCATACTACAGCTTTGGAGGGTTCTACACTTTCATACTGAAACAGAGTAAAACAATAATGTGCAAAAGAAGAAAAACTATTAAAATGTATTTTCCAAATTAAATAAAGCCAAAGGAAGTTAAGACTTTTTGTTAATGATTTCTCAGATATTGAAAACTGTTTCTATTTGAGTAAAAGTTCATCCAAGTTGTTGGGTGTTGTGGTTCACTGTAAATGGTTTTTTAATGCTTGAGCCAACTACACCACAACAAGCAAGTAGGCAGTATTTGGCATGTGTCCATTTCCCATGAAGAGGAGCCTGATTTGGGTTTATTTACTAAAAAGAACTGAAAAGGGACTAAAAAGTGTAATGTCCAAATATACAATTTGGCCTTTTTGACTAAAATTTGCTATTCTTGTTTTCATGAATAAACATAAGTTTCTATTAATTTATGTAATTCAGCACCTCTAGTGGTATTCATGGAGATAGATATTTGTCTGTGTTGCATTATAAAATTGTAATTTAATTTAGAAAAAAAAAAACGTATGCAGTTGGGCAAGTCATCGTGGCATGTGGGCTTTAAGGTTCCATGAACATGCTAAACAAATTATATTTTATATAGTCTTTCAATTTTATAGTATTTGGAATTGGAATATTGCAGCCAAAGCTTTATAGTTCTGCCTCTGAATATAAAATGTTTAAAAGATAATAGGCGATTAAAGGCCAGAACAATCACCTAGTCATACAATTCGGCAAAGACCGATTGAGTTTGTCAGCAAGTGCAGAATTCCTAAAAATACTTTTCTCGAAGTGCATCCCAGCTTTGTTGGTTGTGGTTGCCTAGACACAGGAAGGGCCTCCGTACTTCACAGCCACTAGTTCTGGGATTTGTACGGAATGCTGATAAATGCTTTGAGCAGAATGTATGCGTTATTACTGGGCACCATATGTCTCAGCTTATAGGCTATAACTTGAAACACCCACCTAAGTTTCCATCTCCAGAAAAAGGGATTTATATCTTGAAGAGGATAATGCAGCAAATCCCACTCACAGCTGGTAATATTCGAGAAGAAAAAGCACTGTTCTTCACTCTATAGTGATGCAGAGTATCTATGTACATTTATTATGAAGTCGAAATCTTACTTTATTTAAAACCAATGTCTATCTCTTACAACCTACAAAATAACATCTGTATTACTGAGGACTCTGTACCTTTAAATAACAGAGTTATGTTGTTTCCCTATATATAAAATACAGATTAAGGAACAGCGCATATACAAAAAATACAGTTTTGCATTTTACAAGACTACTTAAAATGACCTAGCAAATATGCTGATTCAGTTCCACAATATGGCCATATTGTGTTAAGCCCACCACTACGACACAGTACCTCAATATCAGTGGGTCCTACACTAATTTTAACATGGTAGACAAATTAAATAGTGTTAGTGCTATTTAAACCCAGATTGCTGTGTGTATAGCTAACATTGCAGCTCGTAAACAACTTGGCTTGTACCTCTGTTCTCCCTCAGACTACAACTCTAATTATAAGAACTACCCTTAAATGAGTGCAACCCCTTAAGGGACACTTTAAGTACCAAAACCACTACATCTTACAGAGTTACTCAAACCACCATAGCCACTTCTACTTTTAGAAGTGGTCATGGTGGTAAGAATCTGTACGTGCAGAAAGTCTGCTTAAATGCTGCACATACATAGAGGAGTATGCACTTTGGTTGGACAAGCTCCGAGAGCCCAACAGGGCATTTTAAAGATAAACTTAGCATACAAAGTCCTGGAATAACCTTAGTATATATATGATGTCACTTTTCTCGAACATTGTTAAAGAAACAACACACTGCTGTTTCTGAGAAACAACAGTATTTACATTTGACTCGAAACATGCCTATAAGTGGCAGACAGCCACTAAAACCACTTCTTAAAGAGGAACCGTAACTTCTCTGGAAATTACAACATTGAAACTCTCATATAACTTGCCTGCAATAAGCTAACCTTGCAAAAGAAAGGGAGATCTAAAATCATTTTTTATATCTCTGTATACTTTGTATATGCAGACAGCCAGGTGTAAAGGATAGAGATTAGAACAATGATTGACAGGGAGCCAAGAGGGAAGTGACCAATTGCAGGATAAGGAAAATTTCTACATTTAAATTTCCATATCATTCAAGTACATGTTTGGCAAATAGGGAGAAGTATACGTAATATTAAAAATCCGGGGAAGTGACAGATCTCCTATTTTCAAAGGTCTTCACAATTATTGCCATGTCTTAGCAATTGTAGGTGGAATTTGCACATCAGAAATAAAATCATGTTACTTGTGGGAAATTTATGCAAAAAAAAAAAAAATTCAAAAATTGTTAACAAAAAATAACTAAATAATTGTCTTTTCAGTCATTACATTTAAAAATACAGTGCAGAAAAAAAAAGTATCATGGATGTGAATGTAAAAGAGATACAATAATTTTTTATCCTTTATAAAGATAACGACTGGCCTATGGATAAGTATCTTATCCTATAAATTCCTGCTGGACACAGGTCTATGGAATAAGTAGTTCAGCTCCCAGCTGCAGGTCACATTAAATGAATAAGTGAAACCGTTAAATAAATGGATAGTAACAATACTGTGTCTGCTTTCACCTTGTCCAAAGATGCCCAGTTTTCTAAACTGTGGGGTGTGCAGTAATTTCCTGTGGGGTGTGCAGTAAGAAAGAGATTACGGGACGCAAAACTTGCATGGATTTTGGATGGCAAAAAAGAAATAACATTTCGCCTTTGACATCACTGATCCAGGGGCCAGTCTTATAACTGTAGTTCTAATTCACTGGCATAGTGACAGGCGACTCTCTCTGTACTACAACGTATACACTGAGCTTTGTTATTTAGCTTGTTATGGAGGTTAGGGTGACCGTTTAAAAATGAACATGGAACAGCACTGTAAAAGTGGGACAATCACCATGGGAACCAAGGAAACGCTGTTTGCTCCATTTTTAGAGCTTTGCCTTAGAATTGCTCTTAATTAATTTTGTGTTGCTCTGAATGTGCCTTAAATTCTGTATTTCCACGTGCCATCCTAATAGTCCTCTTTCTGCGTAGGTTCACATTTTGATGGGCTCCTGCTACAAGACAAAAAAGTTTCTGTTGTCCTTGGCTGAAAACAAACTGGGCCCCTGCATGTTGCTTGCCTTGCGAGGGAATCAGACTATGGTGGAGGTAAGAGAACACGTTCCAAAGATAAATATGCAATCTGTCACGGGACATATACTGCATTAGTCATTAGCTAGGATCACTGCACAGATGGCTGGATTTGAAGATGCAGCTTGCCTTGATGTCCACGTTTCCTGAATTGCTACTATATTTCATGCTCTTTTTATTCTATTTGAACAGAGATGGGAGGGAGCAGATATAAAAACTTTGAGAATGAAGGGTAAAAGGCAAGAAGCAACAACAGAAAGGGTGTGCAGCCTAGTAAACTAGACAATGTTATTGCATTTGGAAATACTGCAATAATATAACTTTTATACAGTTTATTTTTTTTAGGGTTTGGGCTACAGTAAGTATAAGAGTTATTCTTCCCTCGACATTTGGCAGCACTGGAGCATACATGTCCTGTACTGACCATAATTCGGGAGAGTTACACTCCTCTACAGGAGCTGCTGTTTGCTGGCAGAGGAGCTGGGGAGACATAAATGCATGCTCTCTGCTCTACTCTCATAATATTTAGGTATAGAGATTAGCTCGGTGCTAAAACTTTCACTACATTTGGGTAGCAGCAATGGCTAAGTGTTCTCCTACCCAAATGTAGAAACGTAACCAAACAGAAGGTACCTGAACACTATCCCATATTCCTATGTCTGTATAAATATTATAATTAGAATCCTGCATAGCCATTAAAGTGCAAGCTCACCTGCCAAGGTAAAGATCAGTCTCTCAGGCAAGGTCCACGCTAACAATTTACCTTGCTGCTTTTTACTTAAAAGATAAAAGGTGGAGATTTAGCAAAGAGCTAAATTATTATTTATGCTGTTATGTTATTGTCACAAACACAGTGATATGGGATTCAGTTGCTCTCCAACCAAACAGACTCATTAAAGGATCAATAGTGTGTCAGGAATACAAACGTGTATTCCTGACACTATAGCTCTAAGATTGCAATTTAGGTGCATTAGGTACAGGAAGCACCTCTAGTGGCCATCCGAGTGCCTGCCACTAGAAGTGTTTCTAGGCAGTTCTCTGAAAAGGCAATGTTTACATTAGAAAGCCTGCAGAGATAGGAAGTAGACACCAGAACAACTTTATTAAGTTGTAGATGTTCCGGTGACTATAGTGTCTCTTTAAGTACAGTTTTTCCAGATGCTGGTAAACCATTTAGGCCTCTGTCAGTTTTTGAGCAAACTTAGGTTTGTGGGCATTTACTTCAGTAAAAGCTGAAAAGCCATAGATGTGCAGTCCTGTAAAAAGCCCCTCCAATAAGAGCTGCCCAGTTAATACATTGTATTCTGTACATTCTGTAAATAGGTTACATAGAACAGCATTGCCAGAGTACTGGTAAGCCCTGTCCAGCCTAACCATTGTTTCTCAGACTCTCTTGCGTTCCAAGCATTCGAATGTTTGTTATAAACAATATGTATTATCCCTGATTGTGAAAGCCCGTTATTTAGACATTGTGTTTGTTGTCATTTTCAGATTCTTTGTCTCATGTTGGAATATAACATCATAGAAAACAATGACACACAGCTGCAGATCATCTCTACTCTGGAGAGCACCGATGTAGGGAAGAGAATGTATGAGCAGCTGTGTGACCGACAGAGGGAATTAAAGGAGCTGGTAAGTTCTGCATGCCACAGGTCCATTATTATTAGATCCAAGACAAATCAATTATCATTTTAGTTTGACCATCTTTATTAATACAATGAGAAAAAAATTGAGAAAAATACACACCACAGAGGACAAGCCAATCAGATCTATTACAAAAAAAACAATTACCGCACTAACATCACTTATGTAACAAGGAAGCATAATAAACTAAATCCCAATCTCATGATTGTACAATTCACTAAACCTATGATGGCAGCTGGAACTGCAAGATTACTCTAATTCAAAAAGGGTCATAATTCACAAGGACAATCCACCTGAGGAAGTGCCCCCTCTGTGTACAGCTCACTGCAATGTTTTTTTTTTTTTTTTTTTTAAATATGTTACAAGAAAGAAATTACTTTTTACTCCCAGTCATTACTGAGTCCTGTGGTTATGACCATAATCATAGCTCAGCCGTTCAACCAGCCCTTAGGTAATCAGAAAAGCTAGGGACAGATCTGAAGAGACGACAGAAGGAGACACTGAATTTCTCTTTTTTTGTTTTTCCCCTTTCTTTGATCACACCTATAAAAATGTATTTAGTAAATTTTACAAACCAGCCTCTGAGTTAGTTTGCCCAGTTAAGAACAACTTGAAAGACTAAACAGTGTTTTGTTTTTGCGGTTTGCGTTTAATTGCTTGTGGTTTGTAAGACAAGTTCTTAAATCTGTGTTCTTTGATTTCAGCAAAGGAAAGGAGGGCCCACCCGTCTAACACTACCATCCAAGTCTACAGTAAGTTAACTACGATGAAAAATCTACAATATTTTTACAACAATTGTGTAACATTTAAGGGGTAAGCTAAGCAGTATAATCACTACAGCTCAGTGCTGCCTATAGTCTAAGGGCACTGTCCCCCATTTTGGCAAAACCATAGCACTGCCTACCACTCTGAGACCTCAGTTGACAAAGTTATGAGATATGTAAATTATCAATATCATCTAATCTGGATAGCAGTGATAAGCAGTGAGTGATGGAGCGAAGTTAACCCAGCCCTTACAGTCTACCACAGCATTTGATCAATATTGCTAGTACTTGACAGCCTCAGTCTTTCAACACCAGATCATATACAGAAGCAGATCGTACAGGATTATGAATTGCCTATGAAAAAAATATTTTCAAAGTCTTTTGGAGTCTACATTACAAGAATGACCATATGGTATAGTGGGCACATCTCCTTTTCAGGTTTCCTTAACAGTATGGTACTTTTAGATGACTCCTACTTTTGCCTTTGATGGCTTTCTCATTGCTTTCTTCAGTGAGAAACACATTAGATTTTTAATAGAATAAAAAACATATGAGGGCTGTAGCACATACATGTCTAAATAAACAATATGTAAGTCCAGAAAATGGAAGGTAGAAAAGTTCTGATTAGAGTAGTAGAATATCACACATATGGAAAATGGCCTTCTTAGAGTATGGTGTAGAGAAATGATTATCTAAATCCCAAGGGGTGCGTTACGGCTCCAATTTTCCCAAGTGTTCACAACATATGGAGATATAAAAAGAAAAATCCAATAGTGTAAAATGTTAAAATAATTAGCAAGGTAAAAGGGTGGTAATCAACTCACATTTATTAGAGCTTGGCCAGCTCTAGTGTATCTCGCATACAGTGGTACAATCCCCACTTATAGGATATGGTGCAAGTGTCCTTGATGTAATAGGGAACCAGGGCTCAAAGAGAAGGAGATAAAAAGGCAACAATAGTGCTCTCAATAAAATACATAGGAGTAAATAGGTAATACAAATATACTCACAAAGATAGAGCAGGTTTACTGCTCTATGGTAACAGCTTGGATGGTATGATCCCTACCTCGGATATTTTGGAGTCAAGGATAAAATGTATAAATGCCAGATAGTATGTCCAAAAATAAAATAAAGGATAACTGGTACAATAGACTGATATTAGTGACCAAAAATCTCTTTATTATTGCGCCTCAATGGCTTCTTCAAATGGAGTAAAACATACATACTGGCAGATCAGAGTTTATATAAAAGTAAAACGAATTAAAATTGGCGCCAAATTTCCACATCCAAATCATATTACAGTAATTAATCACATATACAAAGTACCTTTAAAAGTGTCTCTATACAGCAACATACCTTTAAAACAAATAAATATTTAAAAATTTTATTAAAACGAGGGTTTTAAAAGTTAATAATGGCTTATATTGCCGGAACATGTGACACACACTATTTGCGAGTCATGTTCAATGGCCGCCAAGCATTATTGGGCTTGTGGTTCATACAAGGCATCGGCGGGCATAATTAACCCACCGATGTCGAGAAAAAGGGGAGTGAGAGTTTGCATTCTTAGAAGTGCTGGCGGGTGTGGCTTCCCCGCCGATGTAAGCAAGCTCTGTGCAGCATTTTGGGGATTGTTGTCACAGCGGCGGGCGTATATTGTCCGCCGACGTCAGCATAAAGGGGAGTGGCCATTAGCAGCCATCAAGCATGACGCACAAATAGTGTGTGTCACGTGTTTATCCTATAAGTGGGGATTGTACCACTGTACACAAGATATGCTGACCAAGCTCTAATAAATGTGAGTTGACTACCACCGTTTTAACCTTGCTCATTATTTTAACTTTTTACACTATTGGATTTTTCATTTTATATCTCTATATGTTGTGAACACTTGGGAAAATTGGAGCCATAACGTACCTCTTGGGATTTAGAGAATCATTTCTCCACACCATACTCTAAGAAGGCCATTTTCCATATGTGAGCTATTCTCCTACTCTAATTGGAACTTTTCTACCTTCCATTTTCTGGACTTACGAATTGTTTATTTAGACATTTGTGTGGCGCAGCCCTCTCATCTTTTTTTTAGTCTGTTGTCTGTGAAATCCTAAAAGGGTTCGGAGGGAATCCCTTTCTTAGGATTGCTGCCTTTCTTAGTTATTGGTGTATTTAGCGCTGACTTATCTGTGTGTTTTTATCTGTATTAGCTTATTAAGGCTGTTTGAATACAAGATGAATAGTTACCTACACAACCGTATTCTAGGAACAGAATGTTTTATATAATTTATATTTTTTCAGGATGCAGATCTTGCCAGGTTATTGAGCTCAGGCTCTTTTGGAAATCTGGAAAACCTGAGCCTGGCCTTCACCAATGTAACGAGTGCCTGCGCAGAGCAACTCATCAAACTGCCTTCACTAAAGCAACTCAACCTGTGGTCTACTCAGGTAAGCAATCCTACCCTCGGCCACTCCAATGAAGCAAACAAAATGTCATGAATGTATTGATTAGTTTGCACATCTAATGAAAGTATAGAGTTTTGTGTTACTGAATGGCCTTATCGACTTAGCCCTCACCTCACTTCTAATCCCCCAAAACACTACGTGGCAATGAGATGGTGAATTATTTGGTGTGAGCAAAGAGTCCAAACTACAAAAAAAATACTTTATATCTCATGAAAGTATCAAAAACAGAAAAATACCATGGACAAAGTACAGTGGAAAACCACTTAGCATACATATATTATACATATCACCTGCTTGTGTGAACTGATTTATATCCAAGGGACACAATGAGCACCAGCATTGGTTATTGTGCAAAAGAGCTCCTGGTCTCCTTTAAATCTACCTATTGATTCCACCCCAGAGTGTTACATAGCTTCTCTTTTACCTTTAAGAGCCATGCAGCTCACCACTACTATACTGTCTTTCATTGCCAAATCCATGAAGATAAAGATAAGTTAACAGTCGACTAAGCCCGTTCAACTTCCAGGTAGTTTACTTTGAGGGTTTTTTTCATATCCCATCAACACAGCTGTGAAAGAGTTTATGGCATGTGCTTACTGCAATAAATACATATTTATATAATAATAAAATGTATAGGTTCAGGACTGGTCTCTCAGCCACATCCTGCTTCATACAAAAGTTGCAGATTTGCTGAATACAAGAGGAATTCTAACATGAATATATTTTTTGTGTAACAAGGGTCCCTTTAATGTATCTAGATTATGTGATGAGCATTCTTCTGTGCTACAAAAGGGACACAAAACGTCCTATGTGTTTATGCTCAAAGATCCAGCACATTTATATTCTGTGTCCATGCCGTTAATGCTTGCATGTGTGTTTTTTTTCACCTGCAGTTTGGAGATGCTGGGTTACGGGTTCTGTCCGAGCACCTCACTACACTGCAAGTTCTCAACCTGTGTGAAACCCCTGTCACAGATGCTGGCCTACTCGCACTGAGCTGTAAGGAACATGTCATACAACACACGCTTTCTTTTACTTCTCAGTTTATTTTCTGTTCGAAGATTCCCTCCCACCTTTCTCTCATCCCATCATTCTTCCAATACCTAAAGTAGGCAACATTTGGCACTCCAGCCGTTGTGGACTACATCTCCCCTGATGTTTTGCCAGCATTATAGCTTGAGCGCATTATAAATGTCAAAGGTTGCCTAACCCTGGCCTAGACCTTACCCATCTTCTATAGAGAAAAGCTCACACGTCCTATTTCTGTCCATTAACACATATATGGCCATATGTTAGACCCCCTCCATCTGTTATAGAACCAAAACCCCTAGGCTGGCAATGCATTATGGGAGTTGTGGTTATCCAACAGCTGAGCGTCTACCATTTGGCCACCTCTGTACTAATACAAATACCTAAAATCCATCTCACTTTTCCCTGCAGCTATGAAGAGCCTCTGCAGCTTAAACATGAACAGCACCAAACTGTCAGCTGACACCTATGAGGATCTCAAGGTATGAGAAATCGCTCATGTCCTGGATTTCACATGAGAATCGATCCCTGCATTTATTAAAACTAGGTTTTGGTTACTCAGTGGTTTTAAGAATTATTAGAATAGATCAACCAAGTGTCTCAGATGGTCAAAAGCAGATTGACAGAACTAGTTGTCTTAAAGGGGACACTGTTAGAGTTTTTCATGAAAATAGAATCTGTTTAAATGGTACCATAAGATAAGCCCATGACTACTTCATATTTTCTAGGAGCAGATTTTTGGCAAAATGTAACTCAATACAGAGCTTCAATCAGCTTCTGCATTTTGCCATTTATCCTTTAACCATCACTAAGATATCCATATGCATCAGTTGTGCATTTACCAGAAGATTTATTGTGGGGTCTATGGTCTTCACCAGGGTCAAAAGGCTTGTCTATGGATTCAGCTTCCAATACTTATTTCCAGGCAGCATACTACAATCCTATTGGGTTTAAACCAGGAACAGGTGTCAGAAACCTGCAAGTGACCAGAAGTCTTCTTCCTCTCCTTGGGTCCATTGCATAGCTTCTCATATCCCCGGATGATAGTGACTTATGGGATGTCTTTATCCAACCCATGCATTCAAAGCTCCCATAAAGAAAATGCAAGTGACCAGAAGTCTTCTTCCTCTCCTTGGGTCCATTGCATAGCTTCTCATAGCGCAGGATGATAGTGACTTATGGGATGTCTTTATCCAACCCATGCATTCAAAGCTCCCATAAAGAAAATGCAAAACAATGGATTACACAGTAAAGACACCTCCCATGCTCCCTTGCATTGGATCACTAACAAATGGATTCACAGAGTAGCCAAGCCTATTGTAAGTTAGTGAAGATCTTTGACCTCTCTCTAAGGAGCCTAATGTCAATAATGATCAGATGTTTAGACTTGTCCTGTGAGTACAATTTTAGAAGCTTACTATTATTATTTGATTTGTCATAGTCTTCACCCACATTCATTTGTCTGACAGCTGATGATGCTTTTTTGACAATTACAATGTTAATAGCTCATCCCAAACTCCATAATAGAAAGTTGGAAATGTGATCCATGAATAAGAAAAAATTTACTGTAATCAACGCAGGCTGGGAGTGACCTTAATCTCACTAGATTCTAATTATAAAAGCACACCCACTGTTCTCTCCTGGTAATAAAACACACCCACATACATTTTATTTTTAACAACCAGCTGCAGTCCATACCTGACATTTTAAGGGTGTTCTAATTCTCTGTTTATCATCCATTATTCGTAGCTATAAAAATTATAATTAAAATTAAAAATACAATCACCGCGCCCTGACACACTATAACGCAGTGTTGCAGTCAGCCTCTAAATACGGTGTTTTTAATAGGGCAGGATATATTTGCATGTGTATTTTAAACTTATATATAGAATTAAGAAAGTTTACAAAGCTGTGTTGCTGGGTAGGACAGGGCAGGGATGTATGTGAAGTTTACAGTCAAATGGTTTCTCCTGTTTTTATCTTCCTAATATTTTTTTCAGCCACTGGCTGCCATCACTTGTATTGTTAAATGACTCACAATTGGCATATTTCTATATAGGTCAGGTCGAATTTGACTAACTCATTCATTGTTATTAACACAAATTAAAAAAAAACCTAAAGTTTTACAGTAATATATCCAAATTTGAAAAAAAAAAATTACTAAATTCACCATCCTCCAAACTTCCAATAGTTCCCTCAAAAAAAGAATACACAAGCAACGTATATCCTTCATGGAAGCGAATTAGGGATAACAACACATGAAAAGGACTTGGGAATTGTTATAGACAACAAACTATGCAACAATGTGCAATGTCAATCAGCAGTGGCCAAGGCCAGTAAGGTATTGTCATGCATGAAAAAGGGCATTCATTCTCGGGACAAGAATATAATTTTGCCTCTTTATAAATCACTGGTAAGACCCCATATTGAATATGCTGTGCAATTTTGGGCACCTGTTCTAAAGAAGGATATTATGGCACTAGAAAAAGTGCAGAGGCGGGCTACAAAATTAATAAAAGGAATGGAACATATCAGCTATGAAGAAAGGTTAACAAATTTAAACCTATTTAGTTTAGAAAAACGTCGCCTGAGAGGGGATATGATAACATTATACAAATATATTCGGGGCCAATACAAACCATTGTGTGGAAATCTATTCACAAACCGGACTTTACATAGGACACGAGGCCATGCGTTTAGACTGGAAGAAAGAAGATTTCGTCTAAGGCAAAGGAAAGGTTTTTTTACTGTAAGAACAATCAGGATGTGGAATTCTCTGCCTGAGGAAGTGGTTTTATCAGAGTCCATACAGATGTTCAAACGGCTACTAGATGCATACTTGCAAGAACAGAATATTCAAGGATATAATCTTTCAATGTAGGGTAATAACTGCTTGATCCAAGGATAAATCTGACTGCCATTCTGGGGTCAAGAAGGAATTTTTTTCCTAGCTTGTTGCAAAATTGTGCTTCAAACTGGGTTTTTTTGCCTTCTTTTGGATCAACAGCAAAAAACAAATGTGAGGAAGGCTGAACTTGATGGACGCAAGTTTCTTTTCAGCTATGTAACTATGTAAAATTACTTTGAATGCATCCGTCGGGCTCCATTTCATGGCTATATTAGGCGCAGTTTAGGACATTGCAATTCACATTGCAATTCACTCATGAGTGACGTCCAAAATTAGATAGTCCAAAATTATATAACCAAAAAAAAAAGTGTACACATACTTAAAAATAAACAGAAAATACGAAAGCGGCTTTCCTAGGAAGTCCTTTTCACTAGAGGGGCCCAGTTCCCTCACACTTGCTAGGTACCATTTATTTTGCATTTTATTTAATTTTAATTTGTAACCAGTTGAGATTGGCAACAGGTATATATCCATGTCTAAATTCCCAACCTCATAAACAATTAGGACTCGTATCATTGTTGATTTCTTAGCAGATCTCAGATTAGCACTGTGAGTCTCTAAACTAAATTTATATTAGTGCATCTTTGAACTGTAATTCAGGGTCAAATTCTGTGATTTTCAATGACTTTTGAAAGTTTTACTGTATTCAATAATCCACAGTGTGCATGCAAGATATATTAGTGACATTTTAGACACAAGTGGCTAGATGCTAAATTTGTTTGTAGGTGTAAGACCTGTCCAGGTAGTTACCAACAAACAATGGGTGGTATGAATGCGGGACAGGGTGTAGGTGTGCCACCAGCGCGGTACCAATGATGTGGCAAGGGGGGGCCTTGCGTGTGCGTGTTAATCTGGTATGCAGGCCCACAGGCCAGCCCCACTCAGAGCTTCT
The DNA here is from genome assembly GCA_933207985.1 of Pelobates cultripes. Classification (NCBI taxonomy): domain Eukaryota; kingdom Metazoa; phylum Chordata; class Amphibia; order Anura; family Pelobatidae; genus Pelobates; species Pelobates cultripes. The sequence continues at coordinate 31,431,912 of OW240923.1, read as the reverse complement.
TACATGCAGAACTTTTTGGGGTCTTATCTCTGGTGGGCTGGGAAGTGGGACACTAGAGAAGAAACTTGGGAGAATGGGACAAGAGGCTCAACTTGGGACTGTTGTGATATAAAGAAACCTGCAGAGATTTCAGGAGTATAATTATTTGTTTTTCTTCTCTTGTACAGGCAAAGCTGCCAAACCTTAAAGAGGTGGATGTTCGTTACACAGAAGCCTGGTGACTCTTCGCTATCATTGAAGATCACTTTTTGATGCCACTTTGGCCGTTCAGAAAACTGTAGAGGAAGAAACTATTTGGACTATGATCTGTGTTTTTTGAGTTAGGTCATTTTTTTATGTAGGGAGGTTAAACTCATCCTGCCTGATAAACCGCTTCAAAATTTCAAAATTAATCTAATTTAATTATCGGAAAAGAAAAAAGACTTTGTAGCTGCAAGAAGCTTATACAGAGGAAGAAAAGAAAAAAAAAACTTTGTGGATTTTTATTTTTTTTATTTTGCCTAAGTGTTCATGCTGTGTGGGGACAACATTTTAGAATGCATATGTTTATGTATTTTTATTTTTTTTTAATTCAGTTTGATCGATGGACTTATATTAAGAAGCTCCTGCTTTTGACCTTTTTTCGCTGCAAACAAGAAAGAAATCGCAAGCCCATATTCGTTAACAAGAAAGATTGTCCTGTTTCTTGCACCTTCTGCAAATGTTCTGCAAAGTCATATTGTTGTACATAAAATTTACATAATTCACCTATTTAAAAAAAATGGTTCACATTCAGCAGGTCTGGGACCTGCTTTTTATTTATAAATTGTTAATTCTTTTTTTTCTTTTTTTTGCAGATAGAACTGTACAAAGTAGTTTGTCGCTGTCTTGTTGATTGTATTATTGTATGTGTATTGTTTTGCTTTGGTTTCAGAACAGAAAGCTCTTGAATAAATACCATGGTTAAAAAGTATGGTGTATGCTTTCTATGTAGTCCCAAAGCTTTAGGTCACATAAACGGATCATTGTAGAGCAAGGGCTAGCACGCCTGTTGCAAGGCTGGTGCTACCATAATGCAGCAGAGGCAGCTGTCTTAGGGCACCCTAGGAGAGGAGCACAGATCGAGCATCTTTAAACACTTGTTTACGGTTTTGTTGCTACTTTTTACTGGCCAACTACTACTCGCTAAAAATGTGTTGCTACTCTTAGCAAATTGTGGCTGCTTACCGAAAGACTTAACAGCTTACGGCTCCTAAGCTTTTAACACCTTCCCGACCGTGGACGTATCAGGTAGGTAGTTAAGGACCTCAGACGTACCCAATATGTTCGTGGCTATTTTGATCGCTTCCAGCCGCTCTGATAGTATTGCAGCGATGCCTCGATGTTGAGGCATCGTGCAATACTGCTCATTTCTGCTGGGCACCCGGAGAGCACCGGGTGATCGCTCCCCCTGGAGAGATCACTTCCAGGTTGCTCCACGTGGCGCATGGCAGCTAAGCAGAGCATCAGAAGCCATCAGGCAGGCTTCCGATGCTCTGCATGTGCTGAGTGCCTCGAGGAGTCGAGGCAGTCAGCTAAGATATAATATATAAACAAATAAAAATTTAAAAATACCACCCCCCCCAGCCATGTGGCTCACATAGGGGCAGGCTAGGGACATCCAATCAGAGCTTGCCCCAATAACTATTTTATTCCAACTATGATCCCCATTTGTCTGATCAGTGTGGATCTCCCTCCCTCTCTTCACTTGTGTTTTAGTGAGACAGGGAGAGAGATCTGTGTTTTAGGTAGAAAGATTTAGAGAGTTTTAGGTAGGGATTTGTAAAATCTTGAGACCCAAAGGTCTCAAAAGCCATTAACCCCTATCTTGCCTGTGATCACTATAATCACTGGCTCTTGCACAGCAGCACTTATTTGCTGTGTGCATTTTTTTAGGGGTTCGTTTTTTTTTTTGTGAGACCCAAAAGCTCTTTTCCAGAGCTATTAACACCTATCCTGCCAGTGATCACTGTATAGATCACATGCTCTTGCACAGCAGCACTTATTTTGCTGTCTGTGCGTCTTTTTAGGGGTTCATTTTTTTTAGTGTTTTTTTTTTTTTGCGACAGATCACTAAGTAAAGTGATTGTCACAGGGGTCGAATAGTGCTGAGCAGGTGTATGCCATCCTTGCGCTAGAGTCTGACGTGTCTATGTCAGACTCCGACCCTGCCAGGTGCTCAGATACATCATCACTAGATACAGTGTCTGCTGCTAGTGATGTTGTATCTGTGCCTGCTAATCCCCCTGCCAGAAGGAGACGTGCTGCTCCAGCTGGCGGTACTGCTGAGGAGTGGGTAGTGCCTCATCGCCAGAGGCCAAATATCCCACCCTTCACTGCAAATCCTGGCATCAATTTGGATGTCGCAGGATTTAGCCCTCAGCAGTTTATGGAGGTGTTTCTGGGCGATGATGTATTGGGGAACATTGACACCCAAAGTAATTTATATGCCCATCAGTTCCGTGCTGCAAAGCCTGACTCTTTTTTGCCAAAGCAGCAATGGGCCCCCATCGATGTGCCAGAATTTAAAAGCTTCTGGGCATTGACTATGCTGATGGGCATCACAAAGAAGCCCTTCATCCGCTCCTACTGGAGCCGTAGCCCCATCTGCTCTACCCCCATTTACTCCCAATGTATGTCGAGGAAGAGGTATGAAATTATTCTACATTGCATGCATCCACCCCCTGATTACCCACTTCACCGCCAGGTTTGCAGAGACTTATACAACTGGAAGGAATATATGCGTAGATGAATCACTGATGAAGTATAAGGGAAGACTGGGATTCAAGCAGTATATTCCCTCCAAGCGCTCTAGGTATGGTGTAAAGGTGTATAAGCTCTGTGATAGAGAGACTGGGTATACTCAGGCTTTCTGGGTGTACCAGGGAAAGGATAGCCACCTTGACCCTCCAGGTTGCCCAGAACATATGGGAACCAGTGCCAAGATTGTCTGGGACCTGATATTCCCCCTGCTAAACAAAGGGTACCACTTGTATACAGACAATTTTTATACAAGTGTCCCTTTGTTCAAACTAATGTATTGTTTTGATACAGTAGCTTGTGGCACAATCAAAAAACAGTGCAGGTTTCCCAGGATAACTTGCACGCACCCGGCTACGAAGGGGAGAGACCTCAGCCCTGCGCCAAGAGAAGCTATTGACAGTTAAGTACAGAGACAAGAAGGATGTGTACCTTCTTACCAGCATCCACACTGAGGGGACTGTGGAGGTCTCTGTACATGCCAGAGCTGAGAGCACAAGGAAGCCAGTGTGCATCAAGACCTATAACCGGCACATGGGTGGGGGTTGATCTGGTAGATCAGATACTGCAGCCTTACCTAATTATACGCAAGACAAGGGCCTGGTACAAAGAGGTTGCAATCTACCTAATGCAGATTGCAACCCACAACGCTTTTTTGTTGTTCAATAAAAAGCAAACCCCGGAATGTAACTGAGTTTTTTTACAGTTTTAGCTCCAGATCATTTGGGGGATTTTGTACTGTGATGCACCTGCTCCCCGGGCGGTGATGGGAGAGAGCAGAGTTGGGGCTACACATTTTATTTTTAAAATTCCCCCTACTGCGGCAAAGCAGAATCCCCAAAAAAGATGCCAAGTCTGTTTTAAGAGGGGGCAGAGAAAGATACTGTATATCACTGTCTTGATTGCCCTGGACTCTGCATTGGGGACTGTTTCAAACGATACCACACACTGGTCCATTTATTTTTACTTTTTTTAAAATTTTCCGTTCATTATTTAATAAATTTTTTGTTACGTTTACCCTATGCATGGGAGGGCATGGGTGTACTCAGGAGGCCTTGCAGAAAACAACCTGGAGTAAATCACAGTCAAAAAGCAATGTGTGTGTAAAAATGAAAATTGAAAAATTACCACCACACACTTTCTCCAATTTTTTGGGCTAAAACTTTTGCATCAAAGCACTCCATATACAATACCTTGGGGTGTCTACGTTTCAAATAAATACACTTTCATGGCAATAAAACTGGGGTACGTGATAAGCCCCAAGCTAAAGATAGGGCTATCAGAAGAAATACTCAATTTCAACTCAAATTACAAGCCATACAATTGTAACTGGACCTTCCAGAATCCTGACAAACCTATGCATGGGGGCATGGGTGTACTCAGGAGGCCTTGCAGAAAACAACCTGGAGTGTTTTCTTGCAATAACCAACAACAGGCTGCCCTAAATCAAACACAAATGTGTGTGTAAAGATGAAAATTGAAAAATTACCACCACACATTTTCTCCACTATTTTGACTAAAACAATTGCAAAGGCATCAAAACACTCCATATACAATACCGTGGGGTGTCAACTTTTCAAATATATGCACGCTCATGGCAAGAAAATAAATTAGGATATCTGAAAAGGCCCCCCAAAAGAAGATAGACCATGAAGATATGTAAAATTTGAAAAACACGTCAGACGTTTGGCATTGCACCCCCCCAAACAACCCAACAAACCTATGCATAGATGGGATCACTGTACTCAGGAGATGTTGCTGAACACATATTGTGGTGTTCTTTGGCAGGAACGCCTAACAGGAGCTGAGAATCCATGCCTAAAGTAGAATGTGTGTGAAAAATAACACAAAAAAATTACTACCCAGAAATTTAACAGAGACTGATGGTAGAATTAGTGCATGGAAAGTGTTAAAATACCACCATTTGAAATACCCTAGGGTGTCTACTTTTCAAAAATATATGGTTTGATGGGGGTAAATTACATTGGTGCATGATGACCAGCTGTGAAAAAATTCCAAGTTTAGCCCCCAGAGAACCCAACACACCAATACATGGGTGGTATCTCTGTACTCAGGAGATGTTGCTGAACACATATTGGGGTGTTCTTTGGCAGTAACCCTTAAAGTTCTCAGTACATGTATTCTTAAATTGCTATGTGTGTCAAGAAAATCACCAATTATTAATATTTTTTTTAATTTGGCATAGTTTGGTGATAAAATGGTTGCATAAAAAGATTTAAAATACCCCGAGTTTAATGCCTTAGATTGTCTTCTTTTAAAAAATATATACATGTGAAGGGTTATTCAGGGATTCCTGACAGATATCAGTGTTACGATGTAACTTGCGTTAATTTTGAAAACATTTTTTGGAAATAGCATGGTGCTACTAGTACTTATAGCCCTATAACTTTCCAAAAAAAGCTAAGAACATGTAAACATTGGGCATTTCTAAACTCAGGACAAAATTTAGAAACCATTTAGTGCGGGTGTTTTTTGGCGGTTCTAGATGCGTAACAGATTTTGGGGGTCAAAGTTCGAAAAAAGTGTTTTTAAAAAGAAATTTCATCATATTTTATAATTTCTTTCTAGTAAATTATATATGATAAAAATAATAGTATCTTTAGAAAGACCATTTAATGGTGAGAAAAACGGTATATAATATGTGTGGGTACAGTAAATGAGTAAGAGGAAAATTGCAGCTAAACACAAACATTGCAGAAATGTAAAAAGAGTCCTGGTCCTTAACAGTAAGAAAATTTAAAAACGGCCTGGTCACTAAGGGGTTAAGGTGGCTCCAAAATATGCCCACCCCTACATTTCTACAAACATTTGCCATTTTGTTTTGTGATGAAAATAGATCATTACAAAATCAGATTGTGAGCAGTATTTTGGACCTTAAAAATACAGATGTCTCTGAAACACATTTTCCATAATTAGGCTGGATAAGCATCATGGAAATGTTTGCAAATATCTGAATTCCCAAGGATAATCATGATGGCTGTAGAACCAATGGCTAAGGCCTGAGGCATGTGGCTTTGTTTTATTATATTCAAGGATTTTATGTCTGTTTGTCAAATGATTCATATTGATCTAAACAACTACTACAATAAAAGCTAGGGGTTATTGAAAGGCAAACAAAGGAGCCCAGATATGGGTCAAATGTATGGGATGAATGCCAACTTCACATTTCCTTTCCCCCCCTTAGATGAGCAAAAATGTGGCTTTACCTTGTACTTTTTTTTTTTATAAATTATTTTAACAAATCTACTGTATTATAAGTAATACAAATACCACCTTTTCAGTGGCTTAACTATACAGGTTGCACTTATGATGAGACCATTGAGTTCCCAAGTTTTGCAGCAATGACCCATCTTGAAGCAGGTGGCCTAATGGACACTCAGGCCTCCAAAAAGTCCAGACTTTTGGGTTATGTTAGTCATCCTGATTTTGTTCCCAGGTGTCCCACATCTGGGAACAACAGTGAACAGACCTCAGGCAGCACAGCACGAGTGCATTATTAGACATATTTGCTTGTGAACGAACTCCAGGAGTCTACAGAGAGCGCTTCAGCAGCATTTTCTGCGTTGTCCTGTAAATTGGATCATTTTTGTGTTGCCTATGAATGTACATAAAACAGCAGGGAGTCATTGGAAAAAGGATGCCTGCACAGAACATTCTGGGAAAAATTAAGATGCTGATCACCCCAAGATGGAATTTATTTTTCTGGTAAGTGTTTCAATAACATTCGTCTGGGTGAGTGAAAGAGGAATGGTCACTAAATAAATATCACAGTTCATCTTTAATGAGTTATTAGTACTTTTTCTATTATTAAAAAAGGCTTGGGTACATTGCTTAGCGCTCTGCAGAGTAAATTTAACATTTTAATAGGTGGTGTAACATTACAGAACAAAGTAGCTTGACATTTTACTTCACTCAACGTCCCTCATTAATGTTTTAATCACTGTTAATTTATTTAACATTTTAAGTAATTAGTGCACACTCTACATTTTTGTTGCTTTTCATAAATCGCAACACAACATTTACAATTTCCCACACTTAAAAATATAACCAACTTGTCTGCAATTGTCGATCAACAAAGGCAATGAGGCTGAATGGAGTTTAAGTTCAGGCCTACAGACTAGAATCTCACAGGCTTCTAATTGGTTAGCCTCTTCCTGGTCAGGATGTATGTGGTCTACCAATGTAGCTTGCTTGACACACTTTAAAATTTCAAAATTCCTCTTAACATTTTTGTGCATTAGCTATGCTCTTAGAACAATCCAAACTTGTTGTTCCATTTTAAAGGATGTCCATCTTAAAGATGTTCTCAGCCCTAGAGCAACCATCACAGCACGTAGGGGAAAAAAAATCTCCGTGATATGCTGGTACCGAGTCACTTTTCAGTCAAACAGAATAAAGCAACTTGGTTGGGCCGCAATCCTCCTTGTGGCTCCTATGGGTGCGGTAGGTGTGTTGCTTGTAAGTATATTCTACGGGACTCAAAAAGAGTCCAGGATAGTGCTGGACAACAGAGCTTTGAGATTACCCATTTTTTCAACTGTAACACCGCAGGGCTGGTATATCTTCTTACCTGTAGCTGCAAAATGCTATATGTGGGCAAAACCTTTAGACCATTCAAGGAACAGATCAAAGAACATGTAAGATCTCCAAAAAACCGTATGGAAACTCCAATCTCGAGACACCTAAAAAATTGTCATGCAGGTGACTCCAGTGCAATTAGGTTCTGTGGATTGGAATGGGTTAAACGCGATCAGAGGCAAGGAGATTTTGATAAACTCTTACGCCAGAAAGAATGTAGGTGGATATATAAATTAAAATCTCTTAGTCCCAATGGCTTGAATGAAGGTTTTTCCTTCTCCCCCTACATTTAATTTTCATTATAGCGTTTTCCCATAATGTCTGGTCCCCAACTATAGTCTGGATGGAATTATCAATAATGATTATAAAGTCGGGGAATACATATAAATATCTGGTCCCCAAATGTATTTTGGATGGGTTTATCAACACTGACTATAATGTCTGGGAATACACACAAATATATATAATTAAAATCTTTTAATGACCTACACACATTGTCCGTATATAATAATAAGAATAATTCTTTTGATCAATATCTATAATTTTTGGTACTTATACCTTAAACTGGCACTGATATAGTCTTTAGAGATCATGACCATAGTATTTTTATGACTACATAATTTTGTTTAGTCATGGGTACACTTTATGATTCGCTATCACCGTGTAGTTGTGTGAGCAATATTATTGACCTAATATACATATAATGAACACATATGATGGAGTAACATTTAATTAATGTGAATGGTGTTCCTTAAGCAATTGGGTCCCAATTCTCATTTATGTCTTTAACATCATAATATACTAGTAACCATTGGCAAAAACAATGAGTGATAGATAGAAATGAGAGATAATTTAGGATCTCTTGTCTACATTTAAATTTGACAGTAGTAAATATCCTGTACTATATATTCTCTCTTTATAATCAAAATGTCCTTTAAATTGAAGTTAAACCTATCCACTGGAAAATTACTAATGCAAATCTTACTTTGAATACATGGCTAATATGTTTCTAATTTATGTAATTATTGGGGTTTTCAAATTGAGCAACTTGTGTGGACGGACAACCTGCACTGTGTTGGGTTTGTTGCGTCACCATGGTGATAACTAATGTTGTATACATACATACGAGTTACTTTGTGAGACACACCTCTTGAATGAGGCGTACGTGATCGGGGTGAAACCCCGCCCCTAGCTTATCCACAATCAAGCTGATTGGAGCATGCAAATACATGGGCGGGACCTCACCGACAAGCAAGCTGATTGGGTTGTGTGAACACACGGGCGGGATCTTACCCGGTATATAACTACCATCCCTCTCTCAGCCGTGCCAGAAGCTCTTGATAAAGGCGTGTGATCGCGCCGAAACGCGCGTCGAGCGTTAGTCGTGTTCTATTTTAATACTGGGGGATGCCGACTTTATGAGCGTTAGTCGTGTTCTATTTTAATACTGGGGGATGCCGACTTTATGCTGAGGGATTTAGTTTGAGTTTTACCGGGTCTTCTCAGCTGGAACCATCTTGTCAGGGTTAGCTAGTGGCAGCAGTAGGAGTTAGGAATAGCGTCATCTGAGAGACTTTTTAGTCAGTGACTCTTAGCGTTAGGCTGCCCCGAAGCAGCAGCCAACTGTTTATACAGAAATCTACTACAGTGTATGCAGACGTGGACTCTCTATATAGATATAGATATAGCAATTTATGCGGTTCTGAAGTACCAGTGTACAGTTTCTATATAGGAGTTCATTCTAGGGAATGCAGATGTGGATGGGGTTTATTATCTAAGTGGTTTTTGTTCGTGGGATGTATTTTTTTGTTTGGCAGCTGCAATTATGAATTTGGGGTTTGAATTTTTTAACCCATCTCATTACTAAGAGACAATTAAGAGACGACTGCACATTAACCCCCCAGGTTTAATCCTAACCACTTATTGAGCATTCTATATATATCTATATATACATTTATGCTTTAATTGGTGCATTGAGACATCTTCTTTAGTATGGTTTTCATCAAACTAAGTACTATTTGTGCTCATTTATTAACTCTATCTATACTCCCATAAGGATACACTTGGATACTAGTAACCATATATTGTATATATCTGTATAATGGCTGCTATTTATCTACTGACTAGACACTTTTTGCTTAACCTCCAACTGAGTAGCAAAGATAATTATATTTTCACTCAACCTCCCTCCAGACTCTCTTTTCTATTTTCAACAGTTTAGAATAACTTTATACGATAGATGTATATTCTATGCATACTATTGACTTAATTCTAATTTGTATGCCTAAAAAAATATATAAGAGTCTATGACAATTTATGTGGATTTTTCGGTATATAGGGAGTGGCTGTGTGATAATTTATACTTAATATTATACTCTTTAGTGCAAATTTAAGCCTAAGAGACTTTAGCCACCCTATTACCGTTTGAGGATATCCACATTGCATCTACCCAGTTTTTATCTCACTTGTTTTTTTCACAAGTATTTCACTATTACTACACTTTATAGTTTTTTGTTTTTTTGTCTATATGCGGCTTAATAAAGGTTATACCCAATAATTATTTTACTATCTTTATGAGATATCTTTTTGTGTAATGGATGTCCAATTTTTCCATCTCTAATGGAACAACCATTTCACTTTAGCTCTTTTCTTTTACTTTAAATTATTGTGTGGGGTTATGCCCCTTGATATCTCTGTAACCCTTTTGGAATTTTGATATGGGCCTTGCCCATTTCTAATATTTCCTCTCTTGTTCTTTGTTGTTCCATGGATTCATTAGTAAGTTACTAAAATATTTCTTTGAGATTCTAGTCCATATTGACATAGTTCCCAACCAGCACGCTTTTAGGATCACGTTCTGACATTCCAGTTAAAGTTCCTTGGTGTCCCGCATCCAGGGAAACCAGGAAACTATCCACGGGGTAGCACAGCACGAGCGCGTCAGACATGCTTGCACTGTGCAGCAGATGAGTCTCCAGGGCGGGCCCACCTTCTTTGATATCATGCCCATTAAAGGCCTGTTCAAACATTCCTGATTTCACAACTCCCAATGTTAGGAGGTATGTTGACATGATGGCCTCATACATATGTTGCAGATTTGTCTCCCAGTCCAATACATTCCAAAATTGTAGAATGTAGGACTACAGAGGCAAAAAGAGTATACTGAACATATTGTCACAGTCTTCATGACATTTTCATGGTAAAATCTGCACGTCGCAGTAGAAACTATAAAAAAAACTAAATAAAATAAAATTCCTGGTCTAACAAATCTCCGTCTTCTACTGTTCAGTTTTGGAGTGCCACTGCCCCCTCAGTTCCATGTTCTAAGCCAGGCTTCCCCAAACTCTGGCCCCCCAGATGTTGCAGAACTACAACTCCCATGATTCTCAGCCTATCTATTTCATTGATAGAATCATGGGAGTTGTAGTTCAGCAACATCTGGGGGGCCGGAGTTTGGGGAAGCCTGTAAATAGATATGCTTGTGATACTTAAAAGGGACACTATAGTCACCAGAACAACTACAGCTTATTGTATTTGTTCTGGTGAGTAGAATCATTCCCTTCAGGCTTTTTGAAGTAAACACTGCCTTTTCATATATATGGCAGTGTTTACATTACAATCTAGGGATACCTCCACTGGCCACTCCTCAGATGGCTACTAGAGGCGTTACATAGGGCAGTGATGCACAGTTTGCAGCACTGTCATTCAGTGCCTCCACCCTCTGCATGGAGACACTGACCTTTTCTCATAGTAAATAAATGAGGACATGCTGATTGGCCAGGGCTGTGTTTGACTTGTGTTGGCTCTGCCTCTAATCTGCCTCCTTTACAATTTCAGACAAGTCAATGCTTTCCTATGTGAAAGCATTGTGATTGGCTCAGATCACCATTTTTGATGATGTCAGCCAAGGAGGCAGATCAGAGGTAGAGTCAGCACCAGCAGACTGGAATAAATATAAGACTTTACTATATTTAGAGGGTAAGAGAGACTAAATTGTGTTTTAACACTATAGGGTCAGGAATACACAGTTGTGTTCCTGAGCCTATAGTGTTCCTTTAAGTGTAAGCACTTATTGGATATCACTTGATAGCCAACAAGCTTATATACTTGTTAACTGTAACAATCCTCAGGTACTTCGTATTGTACGTTAGTTTGCAATCTCTCGAAATCCCGCAAGGTCGTGTGAATTATAGCTTGCATGCCCAAACATCAGTCGAGATTTGATGAAGGGTACAAAAGGAATGTTTTATTATGGCCAGATGGCACACTTTTATACACAGACCCCTAGTAGGGGGTCCCCAGGCAAAACATAGAGACAATAGGCCCAGGCGTCTTTGTGTCTGGGTGAAAAAATGAGTTTGCATTGCTTAAACTAATTATCTCACAGGCAATAGAAGTACAATGAATAAAATATGAAAAAACACCCCAAAACATACATTATATTAATAGGAACCCCCACAAGTCTTATATCCCCAGATAGCTTGGCTGTATTATCGGGATCTGAGCGCTATTTGGACACCTTGGGTGCTCAGATCCCGATAATACAGCCGAATCGCCACCGGGGAAAAGTTTTGACCGACCGCACACTTGGCGTCTGCCCAAATTAGTTCCATAAGATAAGTGGTAGCAGTCGGTCAGCTTTCAGGATTTCCTACACGAAAATAAACAAATTCTTCCCCTGGCTCGTAGGTAGCGATTGTTCATGCAAACCTTTTTACAGAACAGTTCTCTCCTGGCTTCTCGAAAACAGAAGCAGGCGGCGGCACAAAGTTACAGAGGTTCGCGAGTTACAGTATCCGTCTTTGAGTACCATACACTCGACGATCAAGTACTGCTGCCTGCGTTCGGGAGACAAGATGGCCGCTATTTTCCAGAGCACGTGTTCTTCGGTTATACAAATGGCATCCACTCAGAGACAGTACTTAAGTTTGTGGTTGTTTTTAACAAGCCACGGGGGTGGTCTCATTCGGTAGCTATATATACACCGAACCAAAGGAAAAAACAACTTGTGCTTGGGGAAAATAAAAAGGGTTCCAGGGCAGTTTGTCACATGAATGTTTGCAAGTATGGTGATGTGCACTGGTGAGTATTTGCCAGGATGAAAGGCTTCCTCACAACGCAAACATGCATGGCTACCATATGTAGCAAATCTAGGGCCAGTAGGAGGCCTTTCAATTTGCCACAAGAAACCAGCTTTGTAACTAGTTTGGAAAAGCTTTGATAAGTATGGAGCTATCATGTACTAATAGTTTAACATACCATTGGGAGCCCATCCAGCTATGGGGACTTATAAGAAGGCATTGCCAGTGGTGTACCTACCACAGTCGCAGAAGGCCTGGGCACCTGTCACTCCAGAAGGGCAGGCTGCAGCTGCGACCGTGGGCCACCACAACTTCTGGGTCCACGATTGCCAGGTGACCGGCAGGAGGGGTACGCTGTCCTGTGATGCTCTCCTCCTGCCTATCTTTGTGTGTAGTGTGTTCAGTGAGAGAGGACTTCCTGTCAGACTGGGTACCGCTTGTCAATACTATACAAAGCCAAAAGGTACAGGAGGGAAGAGGGGAGAGGAAATAGAGACAAATTGAGGGGCTGGGGGAGAGAGGGAATGAGTTTTATTGAGGGGCTGCGGGGGAGAAATTATACAAATTAAGGGGCTGGGGAGGGGGTGGAATGAAATAAATGGGTGGGCTTCAGGGGTGGGGAGAGGGAATGAGACAAATTGAGAGGCTGGGGAGGGGGGTATGAGACAAGTAGATGGGCTGGGGAAGGGGGAATGAAACAAATGGAGGGGCAGGGGGAGAGAGACGGAATGAGACAAATGGAGGAGCTGGGAGGGAGGGGAATGAGAAAAATGGAGGTGCTGCTGAGGGGGAATGAGAAATAGATGGTCTGGGGAAGGAGGAAGAGGAAATTAGACAAATGGAGGGATTGGGGAAGCGGAAAGGGAATGAGCCCATTGGAGGAGCTGTGGAGGGGGGAAAGGGAATGAGACCAATGGAGGGGCTGAGGAGGAGGAAATGAGTCAGATAGATGGGCTGGGGAAAGGGGAAGAGGAAATAGGACATAAGTAGGGGTTAGGTAGAGGGAATGGGCCAAATGGATAAGCTGGAGAAGGGGGAGAGGGAATAAGACAAATGGAGGGGCTGGTGGGGACGATGAGACAAACAAAGGGGCTGGGGAGGGGGGAATGAGACAAATAGATGGGCTGGGGAAGTGGGAAGAGGGAATTAAACAAATTGAGGGGCTGAGGGGGGGGGAGTGAAAAAGACAAATGCATGGGCTGGGGAGGAGGAAAGGGAATGAGACAAATGGAGGGGCTGAGGGTGAGTGGGCGAATTAACCAAATGGGAGTGGAGAAAATGAGCCAAATAAAAGGGCTGGGGGTGAGAGGGAATGAGACACATGAAGAAACTGGGGAGGAGGGGGAATGAGACAAATGGAGAGGCTGGGGGGAGGAGACAAATGGAGAGGCTGGAGGGGAAGGAATTAGACAAATGGAGAGGCTGCAGGGGGAATTAAATAAATGGGGCTGGAGGGGACTGAGACCCAATGAAGGGCTGGGGTGGAGACCAATGAAGGGCTGGGTGAGACAAAATTAAGGGACTAGGGATGGAGACAATGAAGGGCTGGGGGACCTGAGACAAATGAAGGGCTGGGGAGAAATGGAATAAGACAAATAGATGGTCAGGGAAGGGAAAACGGAGACAAACCGGAGGGATTGGGAAGTGGAAAAGGGAATGAGCACTCAATGGAGGGGCTGGGAAGAGTGAAAAAAACAAATGCATGGGCTGGGGAGTGGGAAAAGGGAATGAGACAAATGGAGGGGCTGAGGAGGGAGGAAAGGGAACGAGACCAGTGGAGTGGCATGTGGTGGGGGATGAGACAAATGAAGGGGCTAGGGAGGGGGGGGATGAAAATAATAGATGGTCTGGGGAAGGGGGAGAGGAAATAAGACAAATAGAGGGATTGGTGAGGGAAGAAAGGGAGTGAGATCAATGGAGGGGCATGGGGGAGTGGGAATGAGACAAATAGATGGGATGGGGAAAGGGAAAATAAGACAAAGAGGGGTAGGGAGGGGGGCAGGGATGAGACAAATAGAGGGGCATTTGAGGGAGAGGAAATGAGACAAATGGAGGGGCATGGGAGGGATAGGGAATGAGACAAATGGAGGGGCATGGGAGGGATAGGGAATTAGACAAATGGAGAGGCTGCGGGGGGACAAACAAATGGAGGCGCTGGGGGAGGATGAGACCAATGGATTGGCTGGGGGGGAATGAGACCAATGGAGGGGCTGGGGGATGAGACAATTAAAGTGGCTGGGGAGGAAGGAATGAGACAAATGAAGGGGCTGGGGAGGAAGGAATGAGAAAAATGAAGGTGCTGGGAAGGGGAAATAAGAGAAATAGATCGTCTGGGGTAGGGGGAAGAATAAATCAGACAAATGGAGGGATTGGGGAGGGAGGAAAGGGAATGAGACCAATGGAGGGTCATGTGGGGGGAATGAGACAAATGGAGGGGTTAGGGGGGGGATAACACCAGTGGGAGGGGCTGGATGAGACAAATGGAGGGGCATGTGGGGGGCGGGTGAGACAAATGAAGGGGCTGGGGAGGGGGGAGTGAGACAAATGGAGGGGCTGGGGGGAGGAAACAAATGGAGGGGATGGGGAGTGGGGAATGAGACAAATAGATGGTCTGGGATAGGGGGAAGAGGAAATGAGACAAATGAAGGGACTGTGGAGGGGGTAATGAGACAAATAGATGGCATGGGGAAGAGGAAATTAGACAAAACAAAGGGCCTGGAGAGGGAGGAGAGGGAATGAGACATATGAAGAGGTTGGGGAATGGAATTAGACAAATGGAGAGGCTGTAGGGGAGGGAATGAGACTAATGGAAAGGCTGCGGGTAGAATGAAACAAATGGAGGGGCTGGGGGGTGAGACCAATAAAGGGGCTGGGGCGGGTGAGACAAATGGAGAGGCTGGGGGGGATGAGACAAATGGAGGGGGAATGAGCCAGATTGAAGGGCTGGGGGTGAGAGGGAATGAGACAAATGGAGAAGCTGGGAGGAGGGAATGAGATAAATGGAGAGGCTGCGGGGGGGGGGAATGAAACAAATGGAGGGGCTGTGGGGAGGATGAGACTAATGGAGGGGCTGGGGGAGGATGAGACCAATTGAGGGGCTGGTAGAGGATGAAACCAAGCAGGGGCTGGGGGAGGATGAGACCAATGGAGGGGCTGGGGGAGGATGAGACCTATGGAGGGGCTGGGGTAGGATGAGACTGTTATGGACGCCCTACAGACCAGCAATGGATTACTTTAGTTTAAGTTACCGTAGGCCGGTCGGTATTATTGTTGTATACACCCAATTACACGAACAACCAGGAGCATATATTCGTGCATACGAACTAAGACCACCCAGTCCTTGGCGTGTGCCGCCACTTAACCTTTTTCATCTTTAAAACAGCCAAACGGACGACCACCGGGAAGCTGCGGTTTGCGGTTAACCACAAACTTAATTGGGTGGCCTCGTTTGTATAATACTTCACTGTACTCAAACTCCCGAACGAGGACCACTTACACTCCAGCGTGTGTCCTCAATCAGAACGTTGAAGCCGCGGTTAACCGCAGGCTAATCGCCCTTTCAGGGCGGTCTGTGTTCGGTCCACGAAGGGCTGGGACAACCATCTACTGAATGGTATTCGTACAGCAGGCTACCCGTTTCTCGATCCAGGGGTTTTGATGCCAGGTCCCGCTCACATATTAACCGAGAGAAAACATGGCCGTCATCTCATGTTCGGGACAAAGAAACACGAAACGACTTGTATGCAAGAGACTGGCTATACCGTTCGTGAGGTCTGAGCGCTATTCACCAATCTGATGCGCTCAGACCTGAGCTATCTAATGAATGGTAGAATTTAAGAGGTGCCTACTAAAATGTTATAAATATGTATTTTTATGCTGTTTTACATGTTCGAATAACACGTGGGAATCTGGGCACTTGGAGATAATTGAATTGCCATAAAGGGTTGAAATCATTATCTCCAAGCTGGGCGGTGACTATTTCAAATGATACAGTGGACTGTCATTGGTCAACTGTTTGTATTTTCCCTGTATCCCATCAGGTCCAGCGGGGGCTGTCCCTGGACCTGGACCTGGGGTTTTTGCATAAATAGCGATGTCCAGGTGCCATTAAAACCAGTTCTTGTTTGACCCTCAAATCGCAGCCTCGACTCGTTTTGTGGGAACCAGGGTATCCTAGCTATACTAGAGCTAGTGGGATTGTTATACATTCGTGGGATTCTTATGGTATGCCGAACGGAACGGTGCATCTCTCTCTCCACACTCAGGAACCAGGACATCCAAGCGGTCCAGCCTTCAACTAGCTTGGAGGTAACCGTAACAGAGACCAATGGAGGGGCTGGGGAGGATAAGACCAATGGAGGGGCTGGGGGGGAATGAGACCAATGGAGGGACTGGGGGATAATGAAACCAATGGAGGGGCTGGGGGAGACAAATGAAGGGGCATGTGGGGG